>JABXJD010000002.1:4632500-5190000 GCA_013375575.1 Percina caprodes | reverse complement strand
GTTTGTGAAGTGACCTTGGGTCTCATACAAGGCGCTCATTATTATCATTATTGTTATACCAGGCAGCAGCTTTTGCAAGCCGAACTAAATATATGCTGCCTTCAGGTGCTGTCGGAAATAAATACTTCCTTCCGCCTACTTGGGAGTAAGGGAGTTTCCTGAAATGCTTGATGTGCCTTTTTGGGCGTGGGGGTATGGTAATATTGTTGATGTAAAATGATTGTAATTGCTAAACAGTGAAAACGTTCGCCAGTTTGGGAAATAGGCTACGTGAATTCGCTATTGTCTCCTCTGGTTGCAGGGGCTGCAGCTGCCACCTTTTCCAGTGTGTACAAGAGTGTATGCCAACTAGCTAAACTAATCGACTAGCTTACCTTCTGGCTCCAGCTAACGTTACCGATTAAAGATAAGTGTAATACATATACTCATTTAACTATTGACAAGAAAGTAGTTTACCAGACTGTCAAACTATTTCTTTAAGCCACCCTTGCTCAAGTTCAGTCAAGTTCTCTTAATACATCCGTGGTTAAGACACGCTGTTTTCAGACACTGTTTACTTCCGACCAGCGCTGTGAAGTGTGGTCAGGAAAAACATGGGCAAAAAACCTCCGACCGACAGTCAGAGTTTACGACGAGCACTTTAATGCATCAAATCACAGTGGCAGTGTTTTCGCGACTTTCTATGGTCTCAATTGAAAGAGAAAGCAGGAAAAGTACGAGGGACACACGGATGTGGAAACTTCTGTCAACTGGACCATTTTTGTATTTCATTTAGTCGTATAAACGTGTTTCTGGTTAGCACACCGGCGAAACCATGAAATGGTTCTTAATATTGAGCGGCTTAATAGCGTGTACAGGTAACTATTTTCTGTCGAGTTTGTTTTGTATTCATTAATGTTACAAGTCCGATTATATTGTGTTTTACAGCGTCGACTCTTCAGGCTGGTCTACGCCCATGCTTTGTTTCATGTTCCATTCATGTTTAAGCCTGATTCTCACAAGACATGAATTTTAACAAGAAAATATTTTTTGATTGTTGTGAATATCATTACTGTATTTATTGTAATCACTTGGAATGGTTTTCCAATTTTTTTCTAGCACCAGAAAGAGCAGGGTACCACATACACTTAGTGTAAGCAGTTTCATTGTTCCTATGGTTAGTTATATTGTCTATTTGCAATGTTATAGTATGTACTGCGTTTGTGTCCCGTGCCATGAGCCTTCACTGGATCAAAACCCAGACTTTGAAAAACAATGCTTTAATATTGCTTAAAGGTCCCATGAGACGGTGCTCTTTGGATGCTTTAGACCTTAGTGGTCCCCCAATACTGTTTCTGAAGTTTGTTTCCCAAAATTCAGCCTTGGTGCAGAATTACAGCCACTAGAGCCAGTCCCACAATGAGTTTTCCTTAGTATGTGCCATTTCTGAGTCTGTACCTTTTGAGGAGGGGGGGTGCAAGGTGGAGTGCCACTTTGCTCATTTGAAAGCCATGATGTCCCTCTCTCATGGGTTGGCAAAATTCCCTGAGCGGGCAAAGCAGAGAAAGGGGAGGTAACCTTGGCCCTTATGACCTAATAAGTGGCAAGATTCCAGATTGGCCCATCTTAGCTTTCATTTTCTCAAAGGCAGAGCATGATACACAGGGCTCGGTTTACACCCATCGCCATTTATAGCCACTGCGGGACCATAGGCTGGCAGGGGGAATGCATATTAATGTTAAACATTTTTTTTTATTTTGATGCCATGGGACCTTTAACAAATACTGTTTTGTACATGGCTGCTTATAATGTCAGCTATAATACATACTGTGTACTTGCAGGAAATCCTGAGAAGTCCCCCTGTGCAGTCGAGATCTCAATGAGCCCTTCCAAAGTTGTGGTGAGATTTGGAGATCCCTTCTCCGTCAACTGCAGCTCACCATCCAAACAGACACAGTCAATGGGCTGGGAGTCTCCTTACGGCAGAGGCATAGGACTTAAAGAAGGGGCCTCGTCTATTGTATTAGAAATAGACTCTATGAAAGTCTGGGACCTTACACCAATCTGCTACATTAATCTCAATGAAGGCGACCAGCAATGTTTACAAAGCCTATCAGTTACTGTTTACAGTAAGTAAATTTATCTGAAGTTGCCAAGCAGGCCCCTTATAGTTTTTGTTCATTAGATTCCTCGGATGTTGGAGAGTTTTTGATAAACGCTTTGACACGTTTAATTTTTCTTTATACAGAAACGCCGGACAGCGTATCCATGTCTCAGCCAAGTCAAATGGGCCCCATGGTAGAGGGCAAAACGTATCGCATGCAGTGTGACATTGTTAATGTTGCACCAGTAGGAAACCTCTCTGTGTACTGGCACAAAGGAAATAAGATAATCTATACAGAGGCATTTGACAAGACCAGTCCAGCTCCTGCCAATACGTCATCCTTCTTCAATCTGACTGCCCAAAGAAGTGATAATGGAACTCAGATTTGGTGTGAAGCAAAGCTGGAGTTTTCGCCATCAGTACCAAATCTACGCACAATCCAATCAAAGTCACATGAAGTGGTTGTACTGTGTACGCTTTTAGTGCCAAAATTAATTTAACCATTGAGTAGGTTTTGCTTTTCTCTGTGTATTAATTTGTCTTTGTTTTTCTCTTTCTGTCTGATTTTAATTTCATGTATTTCTTTAGACTCACCAACCTTCACCAAGCCCGAAAATGAGACACTGCACCTCAAAGCTGGTAGTAAAATCATTTTAAATTGCACTGCTACAGGAAACCCAGTGCCGGTATACAGCTGGCATTTTCCACAACCAATACAACAGATGAATATAAATGAGAACCAGCCCATTTTGACACCGTCCATTCAGCTTCCAGGGACCTATAACTGCACAGCGTCTAATACCCAGGGCACCAAGACCAAAACGTTTACTGTCATTGAAGTTACAAGTAAGATATTGTTCCAAACGTCATTACCTTTTTCAGCTTGTTCCACTATGAAAAGATGAGCTAAGAGAGAGAATGTAACAAAACTCCAATCTCTTATAGGAAGTCGCACAACCTTTGCTGCCTTGGTTGGAGTATTTCTGTGTGTGGCAGCCCTGCTCTTTATCCTCGGCTTTTTGTTTGTAACACCTGGAGGCACATTTTCTTTCAGCAAAGGCAGCTATCTCCCCACCTCATCTGGACCTGTATGAGGCCGACTTTTTTAAAAATTTAATTTTGCATGGCTTTAAATCTGTATATACATGCAGCAGCTGTAAAATGTCTATTTTTTTTATTACAAATGCTCTCATGATACGTCATAGTAGGTGTAGGAATGTGTAATACATAACGGTACTGATTCAACAGAAAACGTTGCCTTATTGATTGTATTATATTGCCTTGCTGCTCATCCTTATTTCATTCTACAAGCACATTTTAAGGCAAAACTGGAGTTGCTCCACATGAGCACATGCTCTCATGACTTGAGAGTGTTTTAAACACTGCAATGGGGCACAGTGTTGAAAGGGCTAGTTTTCATTATTATTGTATAAATAAATTGTGCTTATTGCATGTTCTTACATATGCGCTGGGACAGCCCTGGAATGTTTAATTATTTTTGTACTGAAAAGTCTGACAATGCCATTTCTATGATGTGCCTACAATTGAGGCATTGACTATTGAATATACAATTGAATATGAGCCAGTAAATCATGTGTTAGAAATACAATTTGTAGTCTGATGTAGAAGTAAACAAAACGTACAAAATTATTTCTATGTTATTAGAAAGGTTGAATTGACTGAAAAAGGGAAAGTTAGAGTGGGGTAAGGTACTACGATAAATAAAACTTGACATGTTAATGTATTGTGTGCATAAGTAATCTTTAAATTGTTAAATTTAGTCAACTTCTCTCAGTGACATCCTTAGGCAGAATACTGATTGAAAATTCAATACCAGTGTCTTTTTGTTTCACTGCCTCTCTCTCTCTCTCTCTCTCTCTCTCTCTCTCTCTCTCTCTCTCTCTCTCTCTCTCTCTCTCTCTCTCTCTCTCATGCCCATACTAATTTGTCCTGCACAAAGTGAACGTAAAGGAAGGCATTTGTTATTCTGCCTACTGTTGCCAATATAAAAATATAAAACAAATTCTGAAACCATGTTCTTTATGTTCAGTCCCTGTCATTCCCACTAAATGGGTGTATGCTCTGACTGTGTTGCTATAACAACCTGGCAAGATAGATATTGCTGAATTTGTCACAGAGTTAAAGAAAAAGGTTGTATTATAGACACACAAGCTTAACATATTTCTCTAGAGAACTTGAAGAGAGAGAACAGCACATTCAAAGTAAAGCAAGCATGAAGTGTAACTGTACATTGAGATTCCCTGCTGGGCTCTCCATGAATACACCCAAAAGCATGTGATTACTTGCTCACTTGCACTGCAGTTGCGCTCAGAGTGGATATGCTGTGTAGCATTCTGGTCACAGTGTGAGTCTTACAAGCTACATGCTGCACTAATACTTCTGCCTCCTTGGATTTCACAAAGCATGGAGTTCAGAAGCAGTAGGAAACAAGTATGCAAGCAGAACTGAAAACAGGTTTTTGTTCACAGCCGGTCATGATCAGACAATGAGACAGCAGATTAAATCGTTGGTTTGGAAGCATAGCATGGTCACACCTAAGGCTGAAATGTAGAGAGAGAAAAAACATCATTGACTCAGTATAATAAATAATAAAGTTGTACAGTATGTCTATATCTACATTGGTCAAAGGTTATATTATTTCAGTTTAGAGAAAAAAGGAAAGTTTGGGCTTGATTATGCACACATTGTATGGCATCACAATTGTTCTAAACATATTGGAGATGTACTGGTATACTTATAAAATTATTTGTCAACCACATTAGACATAGACATTACACATTATAATAAACCAGATATTAAAAATGAATAATTGGTGTATTAATCTCACCGTGCCCTTACATTATTCCTGGTGGGAAGGTTGCTGTGGTTATTGTAGGTCTGTAATGTCCTGCTAAAATGCTTTTAAGAGCAGTGCCGTATAAGAATTGGGCTGTGTTTTTTCAGAGTTCTGCCACCTGTTTTTTCCCTCTTTCCCTTTAACCCCCCTTCCCCCCCACTCCCCTCCCGACACACACACCACACACACACACCCAAAGTCAGCTGGGATGAAGGGGGCCCTTTTGTTCCAACATAGTTCCCTGCAGAGTTGCCAAGCTTATTCAAGTTGGAATTTGTTCTCACTCGCCCCTTAATCGACGGCTCAGTGCAGAAAATAACATGGGAAACAACTTTCTTAAATGGATTCTGACGCTTTGCATGTTTTATTCAGGTAAGGTGTTATTGGCAACGAGTTTTTGCCCTCACTTGGGTTATGTTTGGTGCGGTAATTGTCTTTAAAGAAATAGTGGTATAGCAGGCAAACTATGACCATTCGTCGGAGATAATATGAATATTAGAACGACCGACAGTGCAACAAGCATTGGTTTATTTTTCCTTATAAGGACCGTCTCGCGGAATTAGTGCCTCCTAATATCATAATGATCTTGTAAGCTTTTTTGTTTGGATGACTACACTACCGCAACTAAAATAACGGACTACCAACTGTTAGGTGCAATTCTGTCGAGATTAGGCCTGCAAAGTATATATTTTGTTGCCACAGCATAGAAATAAATTATAAACAAGATAGCTATACATTAATAATTATACACAGGCGTATTTTAAAGAAATATTAGCCATGTTGCTTGTGATTTTTCTGTGTTTTTCAACAGGGTTACATAATAGTTACATCCTGCTGGTATACTAAAAATGAAGTCTTACTACACTGAAGTGCTACGAGTTGAAGAA
Source organism: Percina caprodes (assembly GCA_013375575.1). Lineage (NCBI taxonomy): Eukaryota > Metazoa > Chordata > Actinopteri > Perciformes > Percidae > Percina > Percina caprodes. The sequence goes on along the minus strand of JABXJD010000002.1, from coordinate 5,184,173 downwards.
GGTGGTGAGGATGATGGTATTGGCTATAATGATGATGACTGCTATTGTGTGTCATAGTGTCAGGTGAAGGTTGCTCTCTAATACTGAAGCCCTCCCGGGTCGTGGTGGGTTTTGGGGAGCCGGTATCAGTCAAGTGTGAGGCCACTCGGCCAGTACGTGTCCTGGGCTGGGAATCGGTCATCAGTGCTGCACACACTCAACAGGACCTTTCTGTTCAGTGGAAGGTGGACAGTCTCATTGATTGGATAGAGGAGCCTATCTGTTATGGTGTGTTCTTCACAGCTCCCAGACAGTGTGAGGAGAAGCTCAACCTTGTCCTCTACAGTGAGTTAACTCCTGTTCTATTACACAGTGGAGAAATGACTCACATACGTTTGTTTGACATGAACTTTGTCTTAATATTCATTTAGAAACCCCAGATAGCGTCTCCATCAGGCCTGTGAACCACACTGGCCCCATGGTGGAAGGAAAAGAGTACCAGCTGCTCTGTGACGTTCAGAATATTGCTCCTGTTCAGTACCTCACCCTGAGGTGGTACAAGGGGCAGACTGAGGTTTATAACCACTCCTTCTCTGACCTCACATCGTCCTCGCCTGTCCAAGTCTCCTCTATCCTCATGGTCACACCAACTAAAGCCGAGGATGGAGCACAGTACAGGTGCGTTGCAGAGCTGGAGCTCGGACCAGAGGGTCCACAACCACCTCCTACTGTGACCTCTGAGCCTCTTAATGTCTCGGTATACTGTAAGTCGAGAAGCTAATCTTTGAAAAGACATCTCATGTTTTAATACATTGAATACCGTGCATCTAATCCCTGTGATCTTTGCTCTAGTCCCCCCAATGTTCCTCAGTCCCGAACCAGAGGTTTTGGAACTTATAGTGGGAGCTGCCATTACTTTGAACTGCACTGCCACAGGAAACCCTGCACCTGTGTACAGCTGGCAATCCACCAATCCTATTCAGGAGAGGATGGAGGATGAAGCAGCTCTTACCTCCCCCTCACTGCTCCCAGGGACCTACACCTGCACTGCCTCTAATACACTGGAGAAGAAGAGCAAGCTGTTCATTGTCAAGGCCAAAACCAAGGGTATAAGAGGACTCTGAAGTGCACATGTTGTCTCTATACACTGCATCCTAATCAGGATCCTCTTCTGCTTTTACTTAGGTGTTTGAAGCAAGAGATCTTGAGATGGGATCGGATGACTACATGCAAGGAGAATCCAACTAAGGGGATTTGACTGCTGCTGCTTTGGAGACGGAAACAACAATGCATTACAAATATTTATAAGGATCTTGCTATCAAGCAGAATTAGATCTCTTTAAAATATTTTTGAATATATTATGTTTGGTAACTATCATTTTATTTTGTCAGTATTTTAACAAAATGTGTTTTCTGTAAAATAGATTGGTGGATTAGGATATGGTATGCTTTCCATGTGATATCCTGTCTGTAATTTATATTTTTGCTAGACTTATTTTCATATTAATGAAATCATCTTGTAACATTACACGTGTCACTACTCTTGATATAGCAGTGATGACTACATAATAAATTATGTATGCTGGGAATTTACTACAGAATGTTAAAGATCAGCAGGCCATTAACTGTAAATATGATTTCTTTTTCTTAATTTTCTTATCTTTATGAATAATAAAGTAAAAAAAACATTGATTCTCACTTATTTATATTATACCTTTTATAGTTAGGATATAGTTAGGATATGTTTTAGTGCAGTGGTTTACCTTTAACAAGTAAAGGAAACAAGGAATTTGTCATTTGACTGTATGTGGTGCACTCACCTTTGACCGCCAGGTGTCGCTGTTTAACTTTTAAAGAGATGATTCCATTGGCTAGCGATATGTCACGCGATCAAAACATTGCCTGCCTGGCAGTACCAGAAGGAAAGGACATTAGCTTAGCGGTTAGCTTACTAGCGAACGACGTTCTTGCCGTTGCCAACTACAGTGCTTGATAAAGGTGGGAGTCAGTACTTTGTGATGCAGTGCCACTGCCTGATATAAACGTTATATTGACAACTTCTAAAAATTGTCCCTGTTCCGTTTTAGGTATGCCGCACAAAGATCCATGTCAAAAGCAAGCATGTGCAATTCAACACTGTTTACAAGGTACATAAACAACACTTGAATGCCATTATAGTTTTTTTTTGTTAAAGCAAATTCAACATTATCGTGTAGATAACTCCGTCTCCCTCCTGCAGCTAACAAATACGTGGAGAGCATGTGTCAGGATGTGATCAGGGACATGCGGCGGTGCTGTGAAGCTCAGACTGGAAACTCTGTCTGCTGCTCCGGGTTCAAGGACTCCAAATCCACCGAGAACAAAAGTAATACATAGCTCCCTGTGGGATGCTTTTGATGGGAATTATGGTGTAACGGAACATTGTATCAATGTCTTATTGACTATCAGTGCAGTATACTGAGTTAAATTAGCTGTACCATCTAAAATTGAATACGATCATATAGCAAACAATTTGACATTGCAGAAAGACACATAGGCTGGCACACAGAAAAAAAAGTGTATTGTACCTTAAAGGTACATACTTGTACCTTCAAGATAAATTTTTTTGTACTTGGAACATTTGTTAAGTTTGTACTTTAGGGAACAAAAATGGAGCTGTATTGCACCTCTTTTTCTAACCGTGTACATGGAGTGGAGTGTAACCCTTGTTCATGTTATCAAGTCAAGTCAAAATACCGCATCTCTAACACAGCAAAAAGTTGAACATTATAATGTAAGCTGTAATGTAAGCACATATTGTATTTATTAAAGGGAAATGTTTTCTCTGTCTTTTCATGTCATTGTGTCCACACTGATCAAAATATGAGGCACAGTCAGATTTCAGATGTGACTTGTTAAAGGTCCTGCACACCCATGGCAAATCCACACAGGTGATTCAAATTATTTTGGCTGATTACTGTAGAATCATAGACTGTAAATGAAGAGATACTTTTTTCCAGTGTGACTGACACCTCACTGACTCTCCTGTTAGTTTTGTACACAGTACTCTAAGTATATTGACCTCACATCTATGATAATTCAAAACACAGTTGGGCCTTTGATAACAAATGTACAAATGTTGATTTGCGCTACATGATCACATAATTATTAAAATAAATGTGATGCTTGGTCAGGAAAAGTTGCAAATAATTCTGTGTACAGACCTCAACATGTACATGACAAACAGTTGGAGGAGGTATACATATTCTTGCAGACTGAAAATGCAGTCTGAAAGAATTTAAATCCCACTATAACTTTTGCGAGGATAGAATACACTTTGCCATATTCATTAAGGTTATAAACATTGGATTGTAGGGCACATACATGCATTTACATAGGGGATACATTTGGTGGCAGACAGAGAATACAGATATACAAATCCAATGCATTGTTATTATTATTGATTATTATGGTTATTAATATGTAGCCCTACTCTTTAAAGAAGGGGAATTCAGAAACATTAACAATATCCAAAAGTAGTTATTTGCAATAGAAAACAGGGATTACATGAACCCACTATTATTTACAATAGGCTACTGCCTTTAGTTTAATGTACATTTCGAATCAAGTAAATATTAATGTGTTAAACTGATAACAGTGATCTTGATTATACAGTATAGTTTATTTGTACAGTTTGAATAAGCACATTCCTTACAAAATGTTGAATTACAAAATGTAACATTGGATGACTAAATAATAGACTCCATGGACAAATTTAACAAAGCTTAATAATGTAGGTCCACTTTCACTGAATGCATGCGCGCCCCCGCAAGCAAGCAAAGGGCACGACAACGGCGTCATACGTCCATGTTGTACGTCCGTATTACGCAATGACGTGCTGACGTCAAACGGAAATTTGCAGCAGCAATTCTTTCTAGAAATCTGTATAGCAGTTTCTCGCTAACCCTAACCAGCGCTAGGTAGGTCTGTCTAAGTTTATCTTGGCTAAGCACAGCCAGCCGCTGCATTAAATACTATTAAACTCATCTAAAAAGTGCTGTTTTGAAGCTTTATCTGCTTTCTTGATTGGAAATTCGGGTTATCTTCGTTCAGCCCACTAAATTAACGTTCACGTTAGCTAACTTAGCCGAGTCATATCCTAAGCTAACGCTGTTTACGTCAGGTTCTCATCGGTATAATGTCTAGGATAGACTACAGCGTGTGGGACCACATTGAGGTGTCGGACGATGAAGATGACGTCCACCCGAACATCGATACACCCAGCCTCTTCAGATGGAGACACCAGGTAACGTTACATATTTAAAAAGGTTTACATTTGATGTAAGTGCTGGACATTATACTTTAAGAATAGAAATGGGATAGCTAGTAGTATTTTCTATGACTGTATGAACCGTGAGTTTTTAACCTTAACCGTTAAATATTTCCTGTGCTCACTTTGGGGCTGTAACGTCATAGAATTGCAAATTATTAGCAAGATTCGATATTCGAGCTTTGTTGTCCTTGTTTTAAGCCTTATGTCTATTTCAGTGTATGTATTTTGAGAGCAACAAAAAGCTGGAGTCAAATTCCTTGTATGTGTTTACACTTAGCCACTAAAACTGATTCTGATTTTGTAATGAACTCCATTGTGGAATAAGGAAGTGGTAGTGGGTGGAGGGGTTCTGTTATGGTGGACCTCCATCCTTTACTACTTGCCTCTGCCAGTTCCCTGAAGAGAACATATAACTCTTGTATCTGTTTTTTTTTGTACTTCAGGCACGTGTGGAACGAATGGAGGATTTTAAGAAAAAAGGTGAAGACTTGAACAAGGCACTCAGTGAATGCCGGCGTAAGCTGGCAGAGGCACAGAAGAAAATAAAAGAGCTGACCATTTCATCAACGGACGATGCCAAAGCAGAGCTGAGCAAAGCCCAGGCTGAGGAGAAGAAACTGAAAAAAGAGGAGCGGGATTGGGAGAAGAAGGTTACGGAACATGTACGGGAAGAGAAGAAGATGCCATGGAATGTTGATACACTCAGCAAGGAGGGTTTTAGCAAGGTGAGGCAGATACAGGAAAGGGGGGGTCGTAACTTGGAGCCTGTTTTTGAATTGGTATGGCATAGTCATATGTTTTACCTACATTATTTACCAGCCCCTATTTTAACAAAAAGTGGTTAAGAAAATTGTAATTATACAATAGTAACAGGCAAATCAATGTTAAAGAATAACACTAGCATTATATTTATCTTTTTGTTGTTAACCAATTTCCTAAAGAGATCAAAATCAAAGATCAATCTATCCTGGTAAGAAACAGGTATCACCAGTGTAGGTCATTGTCTAGGTCTCAATTCAACATTGTGTGAGACCTAAGCGAGAGATAAGCTATTTCAGGTGTTTGATACAAAGCCAACATCTGTTAGGATGCACTGACTGTTGGTTTTGGTCTTATGATTATAGAATGTTCATAATTGATGTCTTGCAAGGTACACATTCTAAATAGCGGAATAATATTGCATTGAGTGTGCTACAAAAACAATAGACACATTTGCAACAATCGGAAACGCTGCAATCCAAAGTTAATTTCACCATGTCATTTTTTTTACTTTGATTCCAGGCTCTGTCATCCCTCCAAATCTTTTTACTTTAAAACCCTCATGTCCTTAAACCATTTATTGCTTCAGTTGTTGCCTCTGTGGCTTCGTAATGTACACAAATCCCATACTCTTCTTGCGATTTTCTGACTACTATCTTTACACCCCTAATTTCCAGTAATGTCTGATATGACATTTTCTTTTCAAGGTATCAGAGACATAGTCTATAATGATGATGATACTCTGCCACTGTTTGTCTTCCATAGAGCATTGTCAATGCCAAACCCGAATCTACTGATGAGACGGAAGAAGAGAAGGAGCAAAAGCATAAAACCTTTGTAGAAAAAAACGAGAAGCAGATCAAACATTTTGGTGAGGATTATTGATATCCATTCATCCATGCACGTTGCAGGGGATTGGCATTATAAGAAAGTAGAGATGGTCCTTCATTGCTGTCTTTACTACAGGCATGTTGCGACGCTGGGATGACAGCCAGAAGTACCTCTCCGACAACCCTCATCTAGTGTGTGAAGAGACTGCCAACTACCTGGTCATCATGTGCATTGACCTCGAGGTTGAGGAGGTAAACACTACAAAACAGAATGTGTTTTTTTAAATTTTGTTCTGACGGAACTCTTATGTTTAATGACCAGTAATCTCTTTTTTACAAAGCCATTGTTTTAAATATGTTCATTATTCTGCTTCCTTTTTTTGTAGAAACACGCATTGATGGAGCAAGTGGCTCATCAGACAATCGTCATGCAGTTCATTCTAGAGTTGGCAAAAAGCCTGAAGGTGGACCCCCGGGGCTGCTTTCGGCAATTCTTTGCCAAGATTAAGGTGACTAACCGTGTTTAAATGCTTCAATATCCAATTAAATAGCTCTTTTACCAAATGTTCCAGGAACTATTTAGGTATCAGAGGACATCTGACCTCATCTGAAGAACTGTGAATAATAGGCAAATTATTCCAGTGATGGTTTAAAAACAAGTGTTTGAAATGAAATTCTTCATCTTCATCTTGCTGTTCTTTTTATATAAAAACACATGTTTAAGTTGACTGGAATGAATGAATAAAAAGGAGATATTTGCAGAGGTGGAAAAGAAGACTTCTTGAGAATGTCACAGACACCATTGCATCTGGTTGAAAAGCAGGCAATAAGCCCTCTCTGGTGGAAAATGTCAATCTTGCAAAAACAAGAGTTTCATGGGGTGTTTAATAACTATTTAAGTTTCTCAGTGCCTTTTTAAAATATTGTTTTGTGTTGGAGACTGATTTTAAAGGCTGATTTTTATAGCCACCAACCTCCAAATGATGTGTCCTGTCACAGACAGCAGATCAGCAGTACCAGGATGCTTTCAATGATGAGCTGGAGTCATTTAAGGAGCGGGTTAGAGGCAGAGCAAAGATCCGCATCGAAAAGGCCATGAAGGAATATGAGGAAGAGGAGCGACAGAAGCGCCTGGGACCTGGGGGCCTAGATCCTGTCGAAGTGTACGAGTCTCTGCCAATTGTAAGTTCTTAAGTTTTCAAGAAGCCTCACTCTATTTTATTTTCTCTTGCTAGTTTTAAAATGCCTCACAAAATATGTACTTAATTACAGGAGATGCAGAAATGTTTTGATGACAAGGACATCCAAATGTTACAAGATGCTATTAGCAAAATGGACCCAACGGTAGGTTTCTTTGTTAAAGCCCACAGTTTTGTTTTTATAATAAACAGACTATTACAGTGTTTTGACCAATAAAGTCTGCTAGGAATCATATTTCAGTTATGTAAATTTAAAGTTATATAGTATCTATTATGATTTACATGGACATTTTTGTAACTACTTTGGGTCACTTTATAAATGTGGTTGTTTTACACAATTTAGGAGGCGAAGCTTCACATGAAGAGGTGCATAGACTCGGGGCTCTGGGTCCCCAACTCCAAGACAAATGATGGGGATGAAAAAGAGGAAGATGCTGTCTATGAGGAGATAAAACAAGACCAGGGAGAAACTAAGACGGAATGACCAACTTTGATCCTATGATTTGTTTCTGCAAATGTACTTACCCACTGTATTGCGACTCCACAATGTGTATGACTAGTTTGCCAATCATGGAACAATGAAATGACTTCTCTAAATATTTAGCTGAGACTTATGGGGATTAGCGTTCACCTATCTGCACAACTATGTTGCATCAGTAACTCTTGCTTGGAAAAGAAAGTGCTGCTTGTGTTAGTTATCAGCTACATTTATATGTATCCACCTGGCAACTTGTGTAGGAGTGCCTACCTGCTTAATTTGTGCTGTTGTATAGTTAAGCAATGTTCTATACATTCAGGTTGTGCATAAAATGAATTGGGATTGTTGGAGTTTTTTGTTGTTTCCAAATTTAAGATGTTTTGTTAGACTTTTAGGTCTTCCAACCAATGTATTTCCCCAAAGTGACATTTTCTACAAACTTGCTTAACTAAAGGTTGAATTATATCCAACAACTTAAGACCAATGTGTTGTGGTTGTCTTTACAAACTTGTGGGTGGTATGCTTTTCAAAAAAATGTGAGTCATAAGAGAATCACAAGAAAAAGATCCATCCGCAAGACTTGAAGTTGTGGTAACCAATGCTTTTTAATATAGAGTGACTGCATCTGGGCATGGGGTTTTCTAATGAAACATTTGGCATTTACAATGACATTTGGTGGTACAGTAGATACATTTATATATATTCTATGGCCTTCAGCACATCGTAATATATATTAGACATTAAAAGACAACCACCATTATTAATTGCAGTCCCAAAAGTGCTAGATAGATGTGGTTGGATTCTATACTGTCACTTTCAATGCTTTTATTTTGAAGGTGTGAGTGCTTGGTTTGAATTTTGCTTGATGTCAGAGCTGATTCATAAAAATAAACAATTACTAAGGGAAACAGCTTAAACAAAGGCATCATTTGACTATTGTATATCACTAAATAAAACAGATCATTGTATACTGCCAGTAGTTATTGTAGAGAAAATAGCCTGTTTTCCCTCCAAGCTTTTGTATAAAATTACTGTAGGCTGTACTGTATGTGATGCAGGACTGGAGGCAACGGATTGTGTACTGAACTACCTTATTTTGCAAACAAATAGAATGATGTACAGCTGAAACAAACAAGGTACCATCCAAATTTGACATGACTGATAATGGTGGCTACGAAGGTCCTGCAATAGCTAGACTACTATATTGAGGTGCCCGTGAATGGCACGTGCTCGCGCAATATTAGACAACCCATGACATCAAACAACAAATGCACATGAAGAAAACTCGCTAGTTGAAATGATAAAATCATGATGTATGTGTTCAACAGAAGGCTCACAACGTTACTTAAAAATTGAATAAACCGTTCACTATGCATGTTTGGGGAGGGTTTATTAATATTTAACCTTTGATGGCGGGATCTCCACCCTGGCCTGGGATCGCCTCGGTATCCCCCAGTCGGAGCTGGTTGATGTGGCTCAGGAAAGGGAAACTTCCCTTTGTGATATGTATATTTTTCACTACTTTATTTTTATGTAATATTAATCTGCAGATGAACTGGTAACTAGCTGTCAAATAAATGTACACAATGTCACAACATTTATTCCAGATGTTTATTTTGAAAGGTCAGTCTGCGTGAACGTACGTACGCTTATGCTTGATTGAGGGAGGAACCATGTTAGTTTCAGGAAGAACCAGCGGTCTGTCGACTCTCGCAGTTCATGAGAACCTGAGAGTGGGCGAAGGGGGAATTACGCTTTCACAAGAAAATAAATCCTGACTGTTAGTTAGTTAATCTCACTGCGTTAGGTTTTAATGTAACACCGCCAAAAGCTCGCCGTTAAATGGTAAGATAACGTTATTTATTTGTCACACACGTTACGTTTTTACGTAGCTGAATGCCTAATACTGTTTACATTTCCTTGTCATGGCATGGCTACGTATGTAAGATGATGGGTGTTAATGGGCCATTCGGTGACGCTGTCAGTGTGTGATTTATATATTTAAAAAACATATAACGTTAGAGCTGGTGTTTTGATGTTCTGTAAAGTATTAATGTAGCCTAATGTAACGTTAAACAAGTTAGAAGAATAATAATCACCGGAAGAACAAATTGATCTGATTGTCCCGACGTCAAATCTTTTAAGTTATTTTTTTAAAAAGTTATTAACCTACAAATTGGTTCTCTAAACCAATCATCGTGTAAAACAAGAAATATCGAATAGGTTATTACAGAAAAGCGCAAGGTGTCGCTTTAAATTTGTTCTTACTTTTGTGTTTACGTAGTCGATCTTAAAGGGTTATTTCGTTTTTTTTTCAACCTGGACCCTGTTGTCCTATGTTTTTCTGTGTAAATGACTGATGGAAACAACATTCTTTCAGACTTCATTTAGTGTTTAGAGCCAACATGTTTCCCCTTGCAAATCGGTAACTATGTGTTTACTTCAATCAAAACTAGAGTTGTAATTGGTGGTAAACTACCCGAAACTGCTTTATATAGCTTTATTTGGTTTGATTTTGGTTTCTGTCGACAGAAAAAAACAGTTTTTATAATATTGTCACACACTTAGAATGATAATTTGAGCATGACAATGGCCAAACAAGCACTTTTGTGAACGTAAATGCACATTCACATAACTTGCAGCTTGTTGCCTGCCGACTGGGCGGTCTTGGTTAATACTGGACCAATGTCAAAGATTGTTGTCAGTCATTTAGATACAAAAAGGAAGTTACCCATTGATGCGTATGCCCTGCATGATTACATCCAATGCAACAGCTGATTATCAGTCAAATGTGGTTAATGTGTGTGTGTGTGTGTGTGTGTGTGTGTGTGTGTGTGTGTGTGTGTGTCAGTGATTTGCCTGTTTTCACCATGTCCAGGAGTCGGTGGTCCAGGCGTTCAAAGCCAGGGGCACTCCCGGGTCTGTGTGAGCCCCCCAAGGGTCAAGGCATCCATGTTTACCTATTCTGGTCAAAGGAAGGGGAAAGATATTTGTCTCACACAAGCGGAAGAGTCACAGCAGAGGAGCTGTGCATCTCAGCTGCAGAGGCTGTAGGTGAGAGTGACCAAAAAGACCCACACAGACCCAAATGAAAGTATGGAGATTCTTTTCATTTAGTATTTTAGCCTGCTGGTGGCAAGTGTTGTGTGTGTGTGTGTGTGTGTGTGTTTGTGTTTGTGTGACATCTGTGTAACATCTGTCTGTAATTCCCCAGGGATAACTCCTCTGTGCCATGTGTTGTTTGCTCTGTACAATCCACAATCACGTTGCTGGTACAGTCCAAACCATGATTTCAGTCCAGATAACTCCAGCCTCGTACTTCACTATTGTATGAGGTTAGTCTGTGTTTTTCTAATACTGTAGTAGGAAGGCAGATGCAACACACTGGCCATATTCACATGTGTGGTTTCTTGTATCTAGGTTTTACTTCCGGAATTGGCACGGACTTAATGAGAAAGAGCCAACTGTATCCCGTTATGCTCTAAGATCTGGGACAAGTCAGGGTGGTTACCCACTGCTTGACTTGACATCCTTGGAATACTTATTCTCCCAGGTGTTTATAATGATTTCAGTGGTGTACTTTCTATTAATTGAGCAAACTTTTTTTTATGTGTGTAATTAAGTACCTAACCTCTTTCCTGATTGTCTCTTTAAGGCAAAATCTGAATTTGTAAACGAAGTAGTACAGATGGAAGACATTGAGTCAGAGGAGGAGATAAGCCGCTTCAAAAATGAGAGCTTGGGGATGGCTGTGCTTCAACTCTCTCACCAGGCAATGCAAACAAACTGTACTTTACAAGATGTTGCAGAAAAAGTCAGGTAATTACTTTGGAAGGAGTGAATATGGTACATTGAAATAGCAACAATGACTTTGTACTTTAAGGTCCCATATTGTGAAAAACAATATTTCCAGGTCTTAATTATCAATCAATCAATTAATTTTATCTATTTGTCACATGAAATTGTATAAGGTACAATTCCAGTGAAATAATGCAAGATCGGACCCCCACACGTGTCGACGCAAAAGAACGTGCCTCGTGGCCCACCTAATTCTGCCTCTGATTGGCTTACCCTGGTATTGTTACCCTAACCCTAATCAATCACCACTCCTAATGCCTAAACCTAACTACGTCAACCATTCTAGCAGATCCAATTTAGGATCTACCAGTAAACTTTTATTGTATCAACCCCTTCAACTTGTGCATGATTCATCATTAAGCAGAATGTGGCCATCAGATCAATACAGAAAAAGAGTCACCCGGTTGAAAGGCATCGGCACTCAAAGATCCACACAAGTCTCTGTGAAAGCACTATATTCAGACAGACAGTATGAGAAAAATAGTCTTTTTTTTTTTAAACATTAAAGCATGTAAACATGTTTTAGTAGAAGTAGTTCTAGAACCTGAAAATTAGCATAGTATGGGGCCTTTAAAGTACATTTGTCAACAAATTGTGTTCTGATGAATGATAAGTATTTGTCTTATTATAACTAGGTTGTTGAACTGTTATTTCTATCCTATGTTTTGCTACTGTGACAATCCAGTTTCTCCTCTGGATCATCAATGCTTCTGAATTGAATGCAGGTAACATGAAAAGATCTATGTTTCTTTCAGCTTCATGCACTGCATTCCAAGGTCTTTTGCCAAAATCATTTCCAAAGACAACTTCCTGACAAAAATACGGATCCGGCGCGTGTTTGCAGAGTTTGTGCGGACCTTCCAGCAGCACACTGTTGATAAGGGGCGACTAGGCACCCACGAGATCATGTATAAGTACATCTCTACTCTCGAACACTTGGCACCACGTTTTGGAACAGAGACCTTCCCTGTATCCCACCTGGAACTGAGAAAGGACGGGGATGGAAGCAGCTCTTACTCTAACACCACCCATGCGCAGGGTGCCTCAAAAGATGACTTCACTGTTCCCACCACACATGAGATAATGGTGTCTGGCACCAAGGGGATTCAGTGGAGGAAGGTGTCTGGTCAAAAGGTTTGTTAATACCCAAGCTTCTAATAGTCTTCTGATGGTTTAATTCTGTGGCATGTTGCCTAGTCTGCTACTGCGGACATTGTGTTCATCCAGTCTCTTTTCCTAGGCACAGGCAAACACTTACTTAAGGAATGACTACATGAACTACATGAAGAAAACAAAACAACAGTCCAGCCAACCAAATGCGGACACTCCCAATAAATGGACCTCCTTCTGTGATTTCCCTGAAATAACTCACATAGCCATCACTGGAGATAATGTGTGCATTAGCACTCAGGACAACCACTGCATGGTGAGAGTACTTGTTTATCCTTTTATGTAAAAGCTGCAATACATTAATTTAATTGGTAAATGTGCTTGTGATGCATTAGTCCAATTGCTATGTTGCATATCAGCCTGATCAGATCGTTCAGCCGTTAAAGAGTGAATATACGGTACAGTATGCATGTATGATTAGATTCTCAAATATTCTCCAATGCTATAGGTTTATGACTATAAAAGCTTTGGGTTTTGGTACGCTTTGGGCATTTTATTACGTTTTTGAATTTGTATGTGTATGTAGGTGGGAGCTTTCATTGTAAGCTAGTGGTGTTTCTGTATGTGTATGTAGGAGGTTCAGATGAACTCCAGCCAGCAGGCCCGTTCCTTCATCTCCCTCCTTGATGGATACAACCGGCTGACTGCATTCGCCCACCACTATCTTTGTCATGATGTGGCTCCCCCAAGGGTAGTGCTGAGTTTGGCAAATGGACTGCATGGACCTATGCAGTGAGTTTTCTCCTCTTACACATGCACATACAGACACAAGCAGGCTAATAGAGAAACACAGTGTGTTATATCACAACTCTGGTGTATTTCCAGTGATGATTTTGTGCTGCTGAAGTTGAAAAAGGAGGCAGCAGAGGAGGGAGCTTTCCTTGTACGTTGGAGTGCTCTTGACTATCGCCGCATCATCCTAGCAGTCCTGAACAAAAATGAGGTAAGTCAACACCCACACTACTCTCTGGAAATGATTGCAGTGCAGTGATTGTGAACATGTGTTTACATGTGTTTGTTGCTCGTAGAATGGATCGAAGTCAAGCCATAAGCAGTTTCGGATTCAGCTCAAGGGTTCCATGTTCTGTCTGGAGGGCTGGGATCGAGAATTCTCCAGTGTGAAAGAGCTCACAGAAAGCCTCAAGACCTTTGTACTCAAGTCTGGTTCGGACAGCTTTACTGTAAAAAAATGCTGTTTGCCAAAACAAGCAGGTTTGTGTTTATTGGGAACTTAAATTCTTGTTTTTCTGCTCCCTGCCTAGACCCTCCTGTGTCTTTTGTGATATTTAGATCTCAACATAAGTTTATATATGTGTGTGTGTTTTTGTCATGTAGAGCTATCCAACCTTCTGGTGATAAGGCAAGGTGTTCATATTGACTCCTTGTCCCTGAACATGACCCAGCTACGCTTCCACCAGATCAAGGACAAAGAGATCAAACAGGTGACAGACAGACCCATTTCCTATATCTGTTTCTGCTGACTAGCTTTGTTGTTCTGAGCTCTGTGACTGACCAGTAGGTGTTGTGTTTATGAGCAGGGACAGCATTTGGGCCGTGGGACCAGAACTAACATCTACTCAGGACGTCTGCTGGTGCGAGGTGGAGGAGAAAACGACGAAGACGAAGAGTGCAACAACAACTTTGCTGACCGCAACGGGATCCACGTGGTTCTCAAGATTCTAGACCAAAGCGATAAAGATATTGATATAGTATGACAAATGCTAACCAACCCCCAATAGAATAACAGTGGCTGCATGTACAGATCAACATGTCTAATCTAGTGTCCTCCAAACTCTTCATGTATTTTCATAAATATTCTTGTTTTTTATAGGGCTTTTTGGAAACGGCAAGTCTCATGAGCCAGGTATCCCACAGCCACCTGGTGTTTGTACATGGTGTGTCAGTCAAAGGATCTGAAAGTAAGAGCAATAACACCGTTCACTTACACAAACTCACTTATTTTACTTTTTGGTGCGTGACTTCTCGTTTGCTACTTCCCCATCACGCACATGATCTGTGTTTTATAGTCAAATTTACGATTACAGGACGAGTTTGAGTCATGGTGCAAATGCAAAACCATACTCACCCTATTCTATTTCAAAGAGGAGGCTTCTTGTTTACATTTAACTTTTGGCTACACTAGAGACTGGACCTCTCAGACTTGTTTCTACCTTTACAGACATCATAGTGGAAGAATTTGTGGAGTTTGGGCCTCTGGATGTTTTCCTTCGCAAAGAAAAGGCATCTGTGACTCCTCAGTGGAAATTTATTGTTGCAAAACAACTTGCCAGTGCCCTCAATTATCTTGTGAGTTAAACACTACTTTGTTTTTGTATGCCACAGATTATTATTATTATTATTATTATTATATTCAATCATCAATTCGATCACTTACATGAGTACACAGCTAAGTGATCATTAAAAGTGAATTGAGAGTAAAGTAATGCAAGTATTGTATAATTCACCTTCAGAGAGTCTTACACTTTACAATCAGCTGCTAAAATATTTTTAATAACGCCATGTTTTGACTCTGAGCTGCATGCAGGAAATTAAATAATCTTATTATCAGACCAAACTTTGCGATAAGTGCTGCAAGTGAAGTTCATTTTTTTGTTAATGACTTACAGCAGTTTGTGTTTCACTTATTTTAACGACACTCCTGCATCCCAAAAAGTTAATAGCAGCACCATTTTCATCATTGTAGGAGTCCAAACGGCTGGTTCATGGAAACGTCTGTGCCAAGAACATTCTGGTGGCAAGGCGTGGTCTGGAGCATGGCACTACTCCTTTTGTCAAGCTGAGTGACCCAGGAATTGCCCTGAATGTCCTTTCACGGGAAGGTCAGTACCAGAAACTCTCTTTACACAAACTCTTAATTGACCTCACTTCATTAGAAAGTCTCAGGCTGTATTTTCTGTAGTGTTCTGCGTTATTTTAATCAGATTTAGGAAACCAGAAACTCCAACCAGACGATTTCCTGTGACTTATTTCCTTTTGCAGTTTTATCTTACAATTTTGCATGCTTTTTCTTTTTGACTTTTAGTTTGTTCTGCAGCTTCCCTTACAAAGTATGTACTGTTGCATACAGCATGCATACAATTAGGACATAAAAGTTCTTTGTTACATTGCACCTTAAACATTGACCCTCTTGCTTATATATGCTGCTTGAAGGATTGTGGGTCAGATAAACCAAAAAAGCATCCTTGCTTGCATAATGCAATATCCGACCGGATGCAGTTGGACATCTTGGCTATACTGCATTTGACATATTGGGTTATCCTAAATAGAATAACATAGTAAATAGTATGGTTGTATGGGTATTGGAAGGCAACACATGTGTCATTTAAGGCTATCCAAAATAAAAGAATCCCTCTCAAACTGCTCAGAAATTATTTAATTTTTCTCCAACCCCCCAGGTTAGTTTTGTCGTCTATGAACAAGGTACAAAGCAAAGAAGATCAAGAACAAGACGTAGACATACTTTAATGAAAGGGAAATTCAAATGTTGTCATTACACATTACACACAGGGCTGAAAAAACACTTGTAACAAGTGAAATTCTTCTTTAAATAAGTTTAACCAGAGCACCTGGAGCTTTCAAAATCACCTTAACATGACCCATGTAATTTCTGTTATTTTAATGATCACTATTCTGCACTGCAGAGCGTCTTGAGCGTATCCCATGGATTGCCCCTGAGTGTGTTGACAGCGGTGTACCCATTTTCAATGCTTCTGACCAGTGGAGCTTTGGCATCACGCTGCTCGAAATTTGCAACAATGGCGATCTTCCAATGAGTGGCAGCACATTGTCTGAGGTAGGCCGTTTATTTCTCTTCCAACAGCCACAAGCTTCACCTGCCAATTTTATACTTCTGACTTCTAATTGTAACATGGTAACCTCCCCCTCCAAACAGAAAGAGCGCTTTTATCAGCAAAAGGGTCGTTTAGCTGAACCATCCTCCCAGGAACTGGCCAGCTTCATCAGCATGTGTTTGACCTACGAGACTGTGGAGAGGCCTTCCTTCCGCACTGTGCTCAGAGAGCTCACAGAAATCATGATCAAAAGTGGGTTTTTACTTACTCAACTTTTTTTTGTTTTTCTTTCAGCCTACTTGGAGCATTCCATAATGTGTTTTTTGTTTTTTGGAGCACAGATCCTGATATATCTCCCAGTGAAACTCTCCCTGACACAGACCCTAGCGTGTTCCATAAACGCTACCTGAAAAAAATGCGGGATTTAGGAGAGGTGAGTGCTAATATCACAACGCCTGTAGTTTCTTCTTCCTGTATGTTATAGAGTAATGCACTGCTCATTATTCTGTCTCCAGGGTCACTTTGGAAAAGTCACTCTCTACTTGTATGACCCGGCCAACGATGGGACAGGAGAGCTTGTGGCAGTGAAGGCTTTGAAACAGGACAACGGTCATGTGCCTGAGGGCTGGATAAAGGAGATTGAGATCCTCAAGTCCCTTTATCACAGAAACATTGTCAAGTACAAGGGCTGTTGCACTGAACTGGGTGAGACCTCAGCTGTCATCTGTCTGCCTCAAAAACGTTTATTGAAATATACGGCAACAAACAGTGTCTGCGTGTGCAAAGGAGTGCTTGCTCAGTACTCTCTTTTAACTTGCAGTGCTCAGTGGATGATTCAGGGAATTGATTTTTGGTTTCTGCTGTTCCTCTGTAAATATTGAAAATCTATTCGAAGTGCAACACTGTTTGCCTTGTATGTCAATATTTTGAGCCTTCAACACAGCATGCTGAGTGAGCACCACACAACAGGTCATTCTTGCCTTTGAAAAGTATTGAAAATAGGAGGTTAAGCACTGTTGCATTGTCCATTGACAGGAGGACAAGTGGTGCAGCTGATAATGGAGTACCTTCCTCTGGGGAGTCTGCAAAAGTACCTTCCCACACATAAAGTGGGAATGTCCCGGTGCCTTATGTTTGCTCAGCAGATCTGTGAGGTACATTTTCACTTGATTTTATAATACTCCTCGCGTTGTGTGCAAACTGTAAAGATGTCTCATTATGTTTTTAGTTTTTATTCAACCTTTATTTATTTATTTATAGAAGGTTCATCACTGAGAGGCCTCTCTTTGGCAGGAACACCCTGATCACACAGTTGCACACATTTATACCTGGAAGTATAACTACAGTCTGATCTGATCTGCTGGCCACTGAGCAGCTTAACCTCAAGCTTGTTCTTTCACTTTCCCCACCCAGATGTCTGGGATTTTAACACGACCTCCCGGTCACAAGCTCTCGTCTCTAACCTTAAGGCCACCGCTGCCTGTGTTCTCTTTTCAGGAGAAGCTGTGTACAATATGAAATGTTCCATACACTAGAAATAGCCTAAAGTAGATATCACATTTAGGTTTAATGTCATTAATTAATTCTGTTTAGGTTGAGTAGTTAATTTGCACCTGTGTTATTTTACTCTGTTTTCTCTCAGTAACCAGGAAACAATCACTCAGCATGATGCTGATTCAGTCACATAATTTGCATCTTTGTCAGCCAGTCAGTACATTTCCAGCCAGCCCTGGTATTGTACATTTGTTATTTTATAAAGTGCAGTACACATTGTTGAAATTGTGGCCCTGGTGCAGAGTGTTGCAAAGCTTGACGCAAGTGTCTTTGCTATTTTAAGACTGTCCAGCACCCATGTTGTTTAAATAGCAAATGCACCTGGGCCCATCTTTGCACCCATGGACATTCTAGCCTTACAGGGAGGTGTGTTCAGTTGAATTCTTGGCATATTGCTATCTTGAGGCAGTGGGAAGTGATTGCGCGAACAAATACCTGGTCTAAATTCAATAGCGTAGCATTAGCTTGTTGTTATAACAGCGCATTAGTAAAATGTGCTTATGCTTATGCACAGCGTGCGCACACACTATGCTTGTTACACGCACACAGGGAAGCGCAGCAGCACACAAACATGCAAAATATTGCATTTAAAAAAATATTACTGTGCAAATCGGTCATCATAATAGCAATGCGCCAAGGTACAAACGCACCTGGCTTTTAAAGGGAATGGGAGATGACACTCTGATTGGTTTATTGCATGTTACGCCCAAACACACCTATGAATTAATGATGACACTAAGTACAACTCTTCTGAACCATGCGCCCGGCGCATGGACCTTTTATTTCCGTTGTTAAGCTATCAAAAGTGGATTTGGACACGTTCTAAACGCACCTGCGACACGCGCTTCTTGCCGTGCGCTTAGATTGTTAAATTAGGGCCCCAAGAGTCTACAGCTACATTGGCTGCTCTGTGTGGCTGTACTATAAATGCTAATGTCAGCATGCTAATATGCTCACAGTGACCATGCAAACATGCTGATGTTTTGAAGGTACAATGTAAACCATGTTCACCATCATAGTGTAGTGTGTTAAATGAAATGTCAGTGAATCAAAAAAGTCAGCAGTCTGGGAACATGAATGTCTGTACAAGATGTCATGGTAATCTGTCCAATAGTTGTAGATGTTTAAGTCTGGACAGAGAAACAGATAGACAAACACTGACATCCCTAGAGCCATATATGTATGCCGCTAGCATGGCTAAAAACTACATACTAAAGGACACTTTAACAGACAATCATCTCCTTTTCAAAAACATTGTACTCTGCTGTATCTTTTGGGTTTTGTCCCCTCTCAGTAAGTGTATCAATCTGTTATTTCTGTTGTCTTTTAAAGGGTATGGAGTACTTGCACTCAAAGCGATACATCCATCGAGACCTTGCTGCCCGTAATGTCTTAGTAGAAAATGAAAGTTTGGTGAAGATTGGAGACTTTGGCCTGACAAAGTACATCCCAGAGGGCGAGATCTACTACCGTGTCCGTGAAGATGGAGACAGTCCAGTGTACTGGTAAGTTCACTTTACAGTGTTATTCAATGCTTTGTTCCATCACTTTTGCCATTAAACTGTACTGTGTTTTTGTATTGTATAGGTATGCCATTGAGTGCTTGAAGGAGAGTAAATTTTCCTTTTCCTCTGACATTTGGTCCTTTGGCGTTACGTTGTACGAGATCTTGACCCGCTGTGACCATCGCCAAAGCCCTCCAGTAGTACGTCATCACTGTTCTTTTTTTCACAAGCTCAAACCTGCATATATATTCACGTGAGCCAATCAAGAAAATGTTGAATCCCTGTGTTAAATGCACAATGTACTCTTTTGTAGAAGTTCTTGGAGATGATGGACAGAGCCCAGGGACAGATGACTGTGATGGTGCTCATAAAACAGTTGGAGAAACAGCAGCGATTGCCTCGTCCCAAAGACTGCCCGCATGAGGTAACATGCCCATTAAACACAATTGACATGTTATTGGCATGATGAGTAGCTTGATATTTTCACAATGCATTTTTACCAACAGATGAAGATGTTAATGGAGCAGTGTTGGGCTGCAGACCCTGCACAACGGCCATCGTTCAAATCCCTCATTGAAAAGTTTGAGGCTATTCGCCAAACATACGACTGGCAGTCTCATATAAACTTTTCCTCGGCTCAGATTTGCTGATCAGGCCTCTGAAGATCTACTTGTCTACATGTCATCACTTTGCCACTATGGCCACCATACTGTATATTACAGGGTAGCCAGTAATGTCTTTCTTGCTGGGAAATGCCTGCTATCTCCATTTACATAGATATCTTTATACTGTATAAAAGCACACTGTTATTCTTTCATGTCTGATCCTAATGCAATGATAAACTCAGAAATTTTGTTTTTATTGTTGGCTGATGAGTTGAACTTAATGAAGAAGGGCGATGCTTTGGGAAGAGTGTCAGCTTTTGTCTTTTTAAAAGTAATAGGTCTGCATACATCACAGTAAGTATTAAGAATGTAAGGTTGGGAGAATACTATCTATTAGTTTGTGTTTAATGTTTGTAAAAACATTTTGAGTGTTAACTTTGTGTTTAATTTTGTATCAACCAAAAGAACAAATTCAAAGTATAATGCATTTTCACATGCCCTTTTCCAAAAAACTGACACAGATTGATACATGTGTCATAAAGTATGTAAAAACGTTTTACATAATGTACCATTTAGATCTGTTACCAGATTTTCGAAAGTATAGTTAAGTATATTTTACATAAGAACTTATTGAGCTCAAGGTAAGGGATGTACTGTGACAAACTACTACATTAAAAATGTTATGACAGGGAATAGTCTTGCCTAATACCCTGTGTTGTTTTGGCCATTAAGGTGCCTTTTCATGTATGTTCAATTTGTGAAAAATGAAAACGGCATTACCACTTTCTACACAACATCAGCCCAGCTGTTTGCAATATAGCACCTATGACCTCGCTGCACAGCGAGAAAGAAATCAACAAGAATACTGCAGCTTTTACTAATTTATATTAATGTACATGTTAACCACATAGAATTGTGTTGTATGTATTATCCAGGAAAAACAAGAAACTATACTATTTACTACATACATAAACTAATATCTTAATTTTACAATTGAAAACTCACAGTAACTGGATTAACACAACAAGTAAGAAACTTATGCGTTAATTAAAGTGATTATTTTTTTTTGTATAAGGACCTAATACACAAAGCCGTTGACGTATACTAGGCCTATATCAGAATACTTAATTCATTATTTCATTTATTTTATTCGACATAGGCTATTATGTTCTTTAACATGTCGTTTTCCCTTTATTGACCCCATTAATTTATTAGTCACGAATCTCGCGATGCTATCCAAGTTTGTACAGCAATCACAGCAAAAACACTGTACTGTGTTTGTCTTGTTCTTATTGTAGCATAGACCTTGGAAACAAATTAAAACTGATTATAACTGTGTTTTTACTGGGCAGAAATCTATGTAATTCCAATTTAAGGGAAATCCCTAGCAATCATATCTAGTTTTGAACATAGACAGTTAACAAGGAGCCAACGTAGCCCCGCCCCCGCTGTCGATTACGTTGTAGTCATGGAGAATGCGTCCCCTATCGTCCAATGAGAAACGTCGCTGGGGCCATGTGTGTATTGTTTAAACTGCTCAAATCGGGGACCTTGGTGTGAGTTTTCAGACCGATAAAACTTCCACCAAACTGAGTGATGGCGGCCGTCGTGTCTGTTAGCACAACTGCCAGGGATGAAAGCACAGACACAGGGCTCAGTTGCGCCCTTCGCCCACACGAAAATGACGACCTCGCAGTGGATCACGAAAACTGGATGTCCGGAGAACCGGGCCGGTATCCCGAACTCGAACGCAGCGAAGAGGATTCAACGTCGGAACGCGAGTGTCAGCGGAGGGTCGACGAGGACTTGACATCACTGAGCCCCGAAGAGATTGAGAGCCGCTTAGAGAGAACTCGCCGGGAGTTTTACAACCGTAGAAAAATCATCATAAAAAATCTGCCCTCCGACATTAGCAATCAGGTATGACTAAACAGTACTAACAAATTAGATGATTGATTAATTGACGGGGTCGCTTGGCTAATGTTAGCCTAGCTCCAATATGCTTTGCCATGCTACCTATGTTAGCCTGCTAGCCATTTAACTCGTTAGCTGTCTTGAAGTTTGATTGATGCGATATTTTGTGTTATTGAATCAGCCACTGGTTTATTTAAAAAGGAGCACAGTTAATTGGCAGCCACTGAATACTCGTAGTATTGTTTAAATTCGTTTTGCGTTGTTAGGATAACTTCCAGGTGGTCAGACAACTGTCAATAATTGTCATCCGTGGCCTGTATGACCTGTCAGGCATTCCGGCCTCGTAGGTAGCGTTAACCATTTAACAACCGATTTATTTTTGTTTTTTAGCCCCACCCCCCCATTAGTCAAGCTTTCAAGTTAAATTGACGTTGATTATATTCCCCTTTTCATGGGAGTTACAGGTGCGCTGGGATTTCTTCATAAGCCCATCTGTTGTTAAAGCTGGCGTTTGGGATTCATCGATCGGACAGTGATTTATTCATGATGCTACTTTTTTTTTTTGGAACGTGCCTGACTCGTGGGGAGCGGTGGGCCTGCGGGCGGTACCATTGTTCCCAGAGGGGTGGGGGGAGCTGTTGGAGTTCGAGATGTGAGTTGCAATATAACAAAAGGTGGAAGGTGTGGAGACAAAACGTTTCAGAAAATGCTAGACAGAGTCGCTATTCGTTTGTGAATGGTCAAAAGCAGCGCAAAACAATTTCTCCTATAACAATGAGTCAGAGTATTAACATATCACCTCTTCACAGGTGCAACGTGTTACTAGTTTACCAGAGGACATGAATGAGTTTATGTGATGACCAAAATCAGCACTAAAGCAATCTACTGTCAGATGGCCAAAAACTACAACTTAGGAAGTCAAACCAGATAGATAGGTAGGTAGATAGATTTGTAGACTTGTAAATGTCTGGCTGTAATGATTGTCTCTTCTTATTTACAGGAGGTTCATGAGCTGTTGGGCAACTATGACTTGAAGTACTGCTTCGTTGACAAATATAAAGGCACAGGTTGGTCTATTTGCTTGTCCATCATGTTAGGCATTGCGTGTTCAGTTTACAGGAGTAAATAATCTATGAGAAAATCTAAAAGTTGTGTGTATGAAACTTTGTTTTATCATCCAATTTGGCACTCCGTCATAACTGAAAAAGAACTACTTTCCTTTAGGGCTCTATTACGTCGGATCGGTGCATAAACTCCAGTACTTCCTGATACCAGCGTTTTAGGCTGTATCGGAACATCTCTAGGTGTGACGGTAATCTGTATAGTGCACAGCAGTGAGCTAACTATTGGCAGCACTAGCAAAGTTGGCAAGCTACAAGTTATTTTGCTAGCAACAAAGATCATCTGGCAAGCTAACATTTTTTTCCAGTGAGTCTTTTTCCCAAGTCAGTTTTGTAGCTGTTTAGCTCATTTTGAAAATTATTCTACTCTGGACAAAATTGAAGAAATAATACCACCATGTTCCAAAATAAAGATGGCAACCATGCATGCAAAGCTTCATTTACATAGCACATATAATTCATATACTTGTGCTGTCCTTAATACTGTCGCACATATTGTTAGTTAACGATCTATTTTGTTGTTGACAAACGGTGGATCTTGCTTGTCACAATGTCCCAACACAAAGTCATCAATTTGTATGCATCAAGACAACCAGTTTCTGCAGTTAAAACTCATAAATCAGTCAATCAGTGTTAAATCATCCTTAGGGTTGAGCATCAACCTTGTATGACCCAAAATGTGACCTGCGCCTTAAATCGGAATTTTAATTTTTAATTTTAATTTTTAATTTTTTTTTGAAGATGGTCTAAGTGCATGAAAGATCAGCTTCAACAGTCAATTTGTCAGAACGAACTGACTAAAACAGACAGTAGCTTAGTGGCTGATAATAAAGGCCTAAATTCAGGGTATGTCTGGCATCTACCAAACTGTTGTGGCAGATGAGTAACATTCATTTTTTTTTATTTTTATTTTTTGCATGTGTGCGTCCATGTCCAAAATGGGTAACAGGATGTTTGGTTGACATGGGGCTCTATAAGAGTGCCACATTGTAAAAGTGCCATTAACATTAAAAGTAATGGATGTGACTTTATAGCTATCAACGTGACGCTCCGTCAAAATGCCTTTTTAGTTCTTGTCAGCCACGATGACACCCATTGTATTCTCAATAGGGGAAATGTTGCGATGACATGAAAGCTGGGTGTGTGGTGATATTGTGCCACCAGTGTTGCCTTTTATCAGACCTTCTAAAAGAGTGTGTGTGTGTGTGTGTGTGTGTGTGTGTGTGTGTGTGTGTGTGTGTGTCTCTCTCTCTCTCTCTTAATGCTAACTGAGCAAATGTCACTCCCTCACTTTACACCAAATTGTTTTTGTCTACCTTCTCTCTGTTCCCCCCTCAGCATTTGTGACACTGCTAAATGGGGATCAGGCGCAGTGTGCCATCAAAGACTTCCACCAGCATGTGCTACGGGACAGGGAGATCTCGGTGCAGCTGCAACCAACGGACTCTCTGCTGTGCATCGCTAACTTGCCCCGCGCTTTCACCCAGCAGCAGTTTGAGGAGTTGGTGCGACCCTTTGGTAACTTGGAGCGCTGCTTCCTGGTGTACAGTGCCCTAACAGGGCATTCCAAGGGCTATGGCTTTGTGGAGTATATGAAGAAGGATTCTGCTGCCAGGGCCAAGTCAGAGCTATTAGGCAAGCAGCTGGGCTCCCGCATGCTCTATGTCCACTGGACTGAAGTGGGCTCCCTCACGTATCCACTCCTGCACTCTAAATGCCTGTGTGTGGACCGCCTGCCCCCAAACCTGCTGACAGCCCAGGACCTCCGCAACGCCCTGACTGACACCCATGCGCCAATCTTCTGCCAGGTCAAATTCACCACACACAAACACACTGCTACTTGTGCTGCACACTGCTACAAATGAATACGATTTTAGAAGTATACATTATCCAGATTGTATTTTACGCCTAGAATAAATGATGTAATACCAGTTTTAGAGCTGCAAGGTTTAGTCCATTAATCGACTAGTCAATGACAGAAATTTTGATAATTGATTCATTGTTAGTAACTTTGTCAAGCAAAATGCCAACCATTTGATGGTTTCTGGTGTTGGTGGAGGTCATATGCTGGTGTGTGTATCTCAAAGTTGCGAAGGGTTCCAGATGACCGGAACAATTTTGTAAACTTGTATTCCATATTTGAGCTTTCTGTATTTTTTTTTTTTTTTTTTATTTATTTATTTTTTTTTATTTTTAACCCGGTGGCCACTCAAAGTTTCTATAGCAATGAACATTGCTGGTTTCTATGGCGATGACCACCTGACTCCCCACAGGTGTCATTCAGCAGGCTTTTCTGGAATGATATAGGGGCTGTCCTTTTTTAGCACGGCATGCATAGTTGTACTTTTCTGCTGGTTCAAGGGTTTTTCAGATTGTGGCAAATGTGGTGATTAAGGATCATGGGATCAGTTTAGTTTCCTAATACTTTTTCTTTTTTTTTTTTAACAATATTACAACTGGCTTGGTTATGAACTACTGAAACCTGGGTGGTATTAATTTATGAGGCTACATCAAATAGTGAATGGTTTAGACTGCAAATGAGTCACAATTAAGAATTTTCACGTTCTAATATCTGTTAATCATTTATGGTAATTTTTCTCGCTGCATCTAACGGATTAGTTTTTTTTTGGGCTTGGAGGAACACTAAATTAGCTAAGGCTTAAATGAGAGGCTGTTATGGGAGTCGCACCATTATCAGTTAACATAACTTGTTTGAGCAGGCATTATGGTACATTTCATTGGTTTTACAGGAAATTTTCAAAATAAATGTGCTTTTTAGATGTTGCACTTGAATGTTTTAAAAAAAAAAAAAAGTCAGCTCATACCTTGTTACTGTATTTATTAGCAGCGAGAACTTGGGCAAATTGTGTCTGTGAAATTAGAACAACTGTTCCTGCACCCTCTCTACAGTTGGCTCAGGGACAAGATGGAAGTTTCCGGCGGTTTGCAATGTTGGAGTTTGCCTCTGCTGAGATGTCGGAGGAGGCACAGCGACTCACTGATGGCAGGCTGCTGGGCGGGACACACATCAGGGTGTCGTTCTGTGCTCCTGGCCCTCCTGGAAGAAGCATGTTGGCTGCTCTAATTGCTGCCCAAACCATGGTATTTAAGTCAGATTGATGCACTGTATTTACATGTCAATGATTTTGTCTTTGCTTTTGTGCTGATTGCCTGACTTGTGGCCCCTTCCTTCAAGGCTGTGAATAGGGGTAAAGGTCTCCTCCCTGATCCCACAGCCATGCAGATACTTACAGGGTTCAGTAACCCTGCCACCCTGAAGATGCTGCTCAACCCACTGTCACAGGGACCCAAGCAAGGTGAGCTGTTCGCGCTAGCTCTTAATCAATGCCTTAATTCTTAGTTTTGTTCTGATGCTATGGACCCTGATGTCCTCTTTGTGCAGGCCTCCTCGGTGCAGCCCCTACAATGCCCCTTCTGGCCAACCCTGCCCTCTCTGCCGCGCTGCTCCAGCTGCTCCTTCAGAACCAGGCCAAGGCGCAGCAGGTACTGCTACCTTTCTACTTTTTCTCCGACATGTGTCTCCTTGCTGCTCAGTCTGTTGTGATTCATCCTCTCCTACTCATACACCCTTTTTTCCCCACTCTGTCTCTTTCCCTCTTTACTATTAGCAAGCCTTTCTGGGAAATCATCTTCTCTGGGCTCAGGTGCTGCACAATAAAGAAACCCCTCTAGTGCCTTGTGTGAGTGATAATGGTGTTTGTGTTTGGCTATCTGTGTGTGAGGTGGTGGTGGTGGTGAAGCTAGGTGGATTTTTTTCGTTGAGAGAAACTTGCTAGGAAACTAACACCACTTTTGTTTTTTTCTGTGTGGGGTGTACTTTGAGTGGTGCTGAGTGATGTGGTAGGTGTACTCCATTGTGTACAAAAACTGTAAATACTCACTGTGCAAGGGCATAATTTCAAATGTGGTGAGTAAGCCTCAGTGCAGGTTAAGTTTGCTTGTGTAGTGCAGCAGTTTTTTCATTGCTCAAGTGCTGCAGCCAGGCTGTGTGACCCTCTTTTGACACTGAACTCTGCTCTCTCATTTGGCCAGCAGGCAGGACTCATTGGGGAGAATCCTCTGGCTTCTTTGCCCATCCAGCAGGGAGTCCATCTGCTCGGAGACCTGCCCCAAGGTTTGGCATCCGCCGACTCCAGCCGTAGCTCCTTGAGCCACAAACTGCATGTGTTTTATTTTTATTTTTTTAAGCTTATGATGCTAAACATCTGTATTCCTCTTTGCCTGTTAATCATGGTTTTTCCTCTTTACCATAGCCATAAAACTGTCACAATGTAACATAAGTCTTAATGTAGTAGAATCATATAGCTCTAAAATATGACATGTATGTTTACATTCATTGAAGATTACAATAATTGTAATTTACAACCATTCCTCTATTTAATTCCCCTAGGTGGTGGTGTCCCAGGTCTTAGTCTACAGACGGATTCTTTGGCCCCCCTAAAGCCAATGCCCCTTGGCAGAGCTCATGCAAGAGAGCAGGAGTCCCCTACAGCAGCGTGTACCTTCCCCCAGACTTCCTCTCCCACTCTGCATGGCATCTCCATGCCCCTGATGGGTGGCATGATGGGCGCAGATGGCCTCACAGCTCAAGGGGTAAGGTCCCAAGTAATTTCAATAATGTTTTCTCTCATATTCTTGTCCAGCTTTCTATCCAAGTGTAAAAGGTAAAAATTACCTTTTTACCCTTCTGTCAGGTATCCATACTAGGAGATCCTCCGAAGGATGTGAACCATCCCCAGAGTGCCTTCCTCAGTGTTGGCAATGTTTTCCCCTCAGGTGAGGTGCTTTTATTTATTTTTTGCACTGAGGGGGTTCTGATTTTCCTGCTTTGCATTCTGTTTGCTGCATCAACTTAAGTAAATACCCGCAGGGTCTTTAAAGTATTAATTATTGAATTTTATATCTTCAAAATTAGGCCATTTATTTATTAAGAAGAGAAATTAATTGTAACTTTTCTGTTCCTTTTTCATTAAAGGACAAGAGAGACAATTATATTTTAGTAACGTCATAATTATCCAATGTTTTGTTACATTACAATGTCCTCTGTTTGGTGGGGTGACGTTGGCTCCTTACCTCAGGGTAAAAAGGTCTTAAATTTAACTTGGAGAAACCTGATGTTAAAATATATTCCAGCATGTAATGTCTGTCCATCCTTCCCTAATCCAGGAGGATGCTGCAGACCTCACCCCTATAGGAAGAGGCCTACACTAAGTAATGTGTCCAACCAGCACGTACACCAGAGCATTCAGCCAAATTACAACCTGCGCTACCAGGATTCCTACAGCCAAGAATATCCTCCTCTACACCAGGTAACCACCAAGTATCCACTGCTTTAATGAAAAGACCTGTTTTTTTTTTTAAATTTTGACACAAATGGATGCGGCTTTCCTAGATGTCATGGTGACCTGATGACATTTATGGTGTAGCAGCAGATTGCTGCTCTTTTAGTAGTGCATATATGATGTGATGTGATCTGGTGTGATGCCCATCTGGTGTTTCTCCTCAGGATCCTTTGGCCCACTTGTATGAACAGCAGGAGAACCTTGATACTGGAGACTTGGCAGGATTTGGTCACCAACAGGTAGTGTTCAGTCAACTGTTTAAGACTGTTTGAGCATGGTTTCAATGTCGGATTACTATATTCAGGGTTTGTATGTTTTGAGAAAAAACCTGGGAACTTTTTTTTTTTTTTTTAAACAAAGCATGTCTTTAAAAAAAAAAAAGTTCTATTTTGAGGTGCGATTACAAATTCCACTATGAACTACTTAAGGTAACTTACATTAGGGATTATTATTATTGTTGTTGTATAATGTTGACTAAGATTTTCAGGAATACATAGTCGTGGAAATAGCCAAAAAGTCATGGAAATGTATTGGTTAAAATGCTTATGAACCCTGTATATTACTATACTAACAGTTTTGTTTCTGCAGCTCTCTCGTCACCCTGACTACAGTGAGCATTTTTCACACTACAGTTATCCTCCCAGCGAACGCATGTCCTCATACTTTAGCTCAGGGCCTGAGGCACCCAGTAACGGTAGCCTCCCTACCACCCTTCTCAACAGGGTAAGCCTCACACTTTGGACTTTTTTTTTTTTTTTTTTTTTTAAAGTTTGGTTTGGTTTCAGACTGTTAGGTTCCAAGAATAATCCCATTTGCAATAATTAATGTTACACTGTGTGTGTGCATGAGCCTCAGGAGAAGGTCTAGGTCACTAAAAGATGATTGTTTGTCCTCAGGCTGTGGGAATGCCTCCTGTGAGTCACACCACCAACTACCCCCCAGGATTGGGGAATGCTGTGAAGGTAATTTAGACTTTCTTGTCTTTGCCACTTTGTTTTTTAAATAACTATTTATTTAGGCAATTACACAAGATGGTTTATGTGCCTTGGTTCTATCCGCATCACTGAAGTGCCAATAATATGAAGTTAAATAAAATCCTGAAATGTAATATTGTGATTATACAACAATTAACTATATAAAAGTTATAATCATGTTCATATTGTGGGGCAATTTGCTCTCAAAAGAAAAAAGCAACAGACGATTTCTAGTCCCTCCCTGTCTACTTAAGCTAACATTAACTTTTGTAACATTAAGCTAACGTTGGCTTTGTAACAGATCATGAAATTTTCCAAATGTAAAACTATTGCAATGCACATATAAACACCAAACTGCTTTTGTTAACTTAATCTGGTTATAACTAATATCTACTGAGAATTTTTTTTCCATGGATGGCATTGGCTACAATACGTCCGAACTTCATTATGCCTCGTCAGTGGCATCCAAACGACTCCAATAACGCTTAACTCCAGAGTGTTGTGAAAATGTCGTTTCATCCTATGACTCACTTCTCATCCTCTTTCAACCATTCATCAACACTAAATCCGCCATATCAAAATTAACAAAACGAGTTGTATCAGTATTGTAGGCTAAAAAACTTTTTTTTGATTCAGCCCTAGTAAGTGGGGGTGGGTGGGCTACTTGTAGTATACTTTTAGACCAGGGTCTTCAATGATTTTTTTTTTTTTAATTTATTAGCCAAGGACCCCTTAAGAGTGTGACGGAGCAGCATATGTTGTAAAAAAAAAAAAAACAAGTTGCATATTAAAGTGGGCCTACAGTAACGTGTAGGGCCTCCTAAAGCCTTTACCTTTTCAGTGCATAAAATACTTGGCTATTGAAATATTTGTTGGCATGACTTTATCACTGTTAAATATACATGTGTCACAGTGAATCCTTATTAACCAAACTTGTGGCTGGTGCTTAATCACTACCTAGCCTATAGGCTAGTATAACCTGATAGGTATGTCTTTTATTTCCCTGCTGTTGAAGATCATGTTGCTGATTTGTTTTTTTGTTTTTAACCAATTGTAGACTCCCATTGGTAGCCACAAGCGTGTGTTCTCCCGGTTAATCCCATCTCCAGAGCCAAGCCCTGAGGGCAGCTATGTGGGCCAGCACTCCCAGGGCCTTGGTGGCCATTATGCAGACTCCTACCTCAAGCGGAAGCGTATATTCTAACTACAGCTGAATGGCTTCTTGCTGTAGGAGTAGCCATTTAACAGCCAGGACACAATGGCATCTCCTCTGGGTCTCTTCAATGAACTTTATGGCTTGGTGGTCCTTGGATGTGTCTCCTGAGAGTGACCCCTGGAGGGCGCTGGGGAGTGCAGCCTGTTGCTATCTGGACGGTTGTGTCACGCCATGGGAATTCTTGGTGGTTGTATTTTTTTTATTTTTTGTGTGTGTGTGTATATATATGATTTTAGTGTGTTGGTAATTTAAGTTTTTACTTTTTCCTTTTTTTTTTTTTAAATTTAGACTTTTAATTTCTTGTTGAAAAACTTGTACAGTGATAAAAAAAATGTTAATTAGCAAATGGAAGTACTTTCTTAAGCTTTTTTTTTTTTTTTAAATTCCTGTGTTGAGTGTGGTGTATAAGCAGCGCTACAGATAGTTTGGCAAGTTTTCAATGGCTGCAATAGGCTGCTTTTTATGTTTGACATCCCGCTAAAGTGATGCTGTCCACAATTTTCAGGCAAAGGGATTTTCATAGTATTAAGACAAGCTTTACTTGAAAGGCTCTACTTTTTAAATAGCCTTCCTAAATTCCATGTAAAAAGTTCAGTAGTTTGTGTATTGAGATGGGTGTGTTTTTTTTATTTCCACAGGGTTGTATGACTATTTCCACATTTAGGCCTCTCCTCATTGGTTAACATGCAGCTTTCCATCCACCAATGACAGCTGTATGTACCTGCCTGTGTATTTTGACGGTGAAGCTTTTTACAGATCTGGCATATTTTCTCAAGCTTTTAACTTTTCCACGTTGTTTGTCTATTGATTCACACCTTCAAATTGTTTTACGGAGTCTGTTCTTTACACTGGTTGAGTGATGCACTTGGGAGGTCACGATCCAAATCTGTTCTCACCTCCTGTAAGGTGCCATTTTTCAAGTCTACTCACACATATGTCTAAGAGTTGAATATTTTTTGTTTGTGTTATATTTTGAATGTCTTAAGTTCAAACACCACACCTCGATGCTTGGGTGGGTGGATGGGGCGATGGACATGAGATGTGTGCCATCTCTCGAGTCTGGGCAGGTATTAATGGAAGCTAGTGGCAGGTGATTGGTCAGTGACATGATTGTCCTTGTTTTATCTTTTTTTTTTTTTTTTTATAATTATCTGGTTGACAGTTTGATTGTGAAAACCCATTACCTCTGACTTCTGCTAGGAAATGCAGCTACACTTGAGCCTTAACAGTGTTTTCTGTGACAATATCATCCTGCCCTGTGTTGGCTTCCATCTACATTTACTATTTCTGTGTTATTTGCTGTGTAAATAGTTAAGCTTGATCATTTTCTGGAGTCAATTTTTTTGTTTTTGTTTTCTTTAATCAAACCTGCCTCTGGTCTGCTGTTTTGAATGAAATTTGCTGCTCCTTGTGTTTTTGTTGTTTGCCTGTATGCTTGACAGCTGGTGTGACCAAGAGTGGCGCCACAGTGGTTCACTCATGTTGTGTATGGACCAGGAGATGCAGCCGTACTGTATGATGATCGATTTGATTTTAACTGCCATCTTCTCATCTGTACAGCCATGGTTGTCTCTGTATGATGTGAGCAAGTAAATGTTATTTAACACATTGTTGTTAACTCATCATTTAAAGAAACCCTAGCTTAAGACTTTAGCTCTGTGATATCATATTTGACATTTTGGGGGATTAACATGAAAATATTAATGTATTTTACCCAAAAGTTGTTTCTTGAGTTAAGTGGGCCTTTGAACCTATTAGCATTTTATTTGTCTTGAAAGCCAGGATGCAAAAACCTTAAATTGTCAATGTGCTAAATTCACAAAACCTTTTTCATACTTAAATGTAACATTATAATTAAAGGTAAAAAGCAAAACATATCAGCATGTGTGGTTGAGAGCAGGATGATTTTAAATTGCCTTAATTTGCATAAGCTTATCATGTCCTATTTCAGTAGGGAAAAGTTGAACCTCTGCTGCTGGCATAAAAGTAACAAAAGCATTAGTTTTTGTTATGCAAAAAAAGTTACAGGCCAACTAATGACGCCCGCAGTAGTGATCATGTTTTAGCTTGATTATGTAAGTGATGAGAACACGCGCAGCCAGCTGAAAGTTTGCTTTATTGGCTCGTCAACCAACCGTAAAACTAATGCTTCTGAGCGCTTGAGGAATGGGTGCGACAGAAGCATGAAATAAACAAGGGGGAGGATGCATCAAAACATCTGCTAATAAAAATCCTGCTTGTAAACTTGTGCAAGACTTTTTCTTGTGTTGCCCAATATGGAGAAAAAAAAAGGTTGCTAATAATTTGAAAAATCAGTGTTTCATGATGTATATAATGCCTGATAATTAACCTATAGGTCTAACTTTTCCTGTATACTTCAGTTACAAAATGTAACCACCCATGGGTGACTTGGTGTGAGTGGTATTGTTGTGCATGTGACCTTTTATGAGTGTTAAGCAAGTTATCGTTCAATGGATGAATTGTGCCGCTTGAATGAATAATTTAGTAACCATCTCAGTCAGCAGCTGTAAAGACATAACGGGCTTCTCAAGAAATTAAAACACTTGAAGGAATGTGTCAAACTGAAAAGTGAGTGAAATATCATTTTACTCTGACTGTGTATATAGAGAATGTTGATGTTCAGATTTAATTAAAAAAAAAAAAAACTAAAGAATAAACTGAAATGTCAGCTAGGCTCTTATTTTCTGTTGGGCAGACCCTGAAGGTAATGACAGGTCAAACTGAGCTTAAATTCATCTGGCCAAGTGATTGGCTTTGTGGCAATACTAAGCCCTTTGCATTACTGTGCCGTACCATTCGTACTGGGGGGGCGCTCCTCTTCCTCTCAGCGACCATCAGGGTGAAAGGTTTTGGTTAGCTGTTATTCTTGTGGACCTTCTGCGCCTTGAGCTGATGAAGCTTTCCCTTGATGAGCAAGGAGCTGCAGTAGCCTACATTTGTCAAACTTGTATGTTTGGTCTGTCGTGGAATGTCACTTATAAGAAATAAGTCCTAACAGAGAAATTCTTCTGTTTTCTTTATCAACAATCTGTAAAGGACAATGGAAATGAGAACATTCAGATGCAATGAAGGCGTTGCTTTTTAAATCTACTGGCATTATATTGTTGTTTTTTTTTTTCCCCAACTGCTGGGTTTATTTCTGTGATATTTGTCTGTAATGCTTCAGGCACC
This sequence comes from Percina caprodes, assembly GCA_013375575.1. Classification (NCBI taxonomy): domain Eukaryota; kingdom Metazoa; phylum Chordata; class Actinopteri; order Perciformes; family Percidae; genus Percina; species Percina caprodes. Next base: position 5,150,332 of record JABXJD010000002.1, on the reverse strand, counting down.
CTTGAATTATGTTCTCATACCTGCAGCCAGTCTACCCAGAGTTCTCAGAGGGATCCACCGAGGCTCGGTCGGCGCTGTGTCAGACACATTTAGATTTCTGCCTTTCATATTTCCACCCACACAGTCACCCTGCTCAGTTGCTGGTGCATGCAGCTAAAACCTGCGAATTTTTTTTTTTTTTATTTTTCTCCCAAATACAGAGAAGAAAGAGGAAATGCTCTGAAGGCAGATCACTGCACCATCATTTATCACCAATTACAAACACACAAATGAAGGGAAAGTTATATTTCTTGTGTCTAAAGTGTACCTGCTCCAGATCATTTTTGTCTGCGTTAAATATGAATGTATTTAAATTTACAGATTGACTGTATATTTAAATATCTACGTGCAAAACACTAAACTTACATATGCCATGATTATATTACAGCTTTGTTTCAGTATACAAGCAACAAAGAGTAACAAAATAGGGTATAGCGGGATTAGTCATAGAAAACAGCCTTCTGCGCCCCCCCCCCCAAAAAAAACAGTAGCACATAGAAAATCTTGATAGTCCAGGAGAAAGCTACAATTCTGCCTTTGGCTTAATTCAGGAGAGGGTGAAACCACTCAGAACGCTGCTCCTGTTTATACACCCAAACAAGATTATATTATAGTAGGGATTTAAAATCCAAACCTCAACACGTACCCTTATCCACCCTGAACTAAGCTTTAGTATTGTTACACTCTTCATTTTCTTCATTTGCAGTCGATCCCCTGTGTGATTGTAGGCTATATCACCTTGGCACGACAAAATAAGATACAAATTTCTGGTTATGGGGAAATGAAAGCAATATTTCTGAGTACAGTGTTATTGTTCCTATGCGCTGAGAGAATACAAAACTGGTTTCTAAAATGAAAAACTAAATTTGTGTCTGTTTCTTGGAAGCATTAGTCTTTATTTATTGTCTAAAGATGCTTATATTCAATCTTGAATATTTATTAAACATCCCCAGCACGCAAACGTAATCCAGACATGGACTGTAGCAGTGAGATGAACCTGGTTCAACTGTCAGGCTGTCAGTTTTATTTAAAGTAAAGCACCAGCAAAGTAATATAGAGCGTGTTGAAAACGCCCAAAAAACTCTTCGAGAAGCATCACTTTTATGATTGCAGCTCTCATCCCTTTTATGACCTTTGCTGTCAATTGTCTCTTGCATGATCACTATTGAATTACGAGATATTGTGAGAACACTATCGCTGACAAGTCCTTTATCTATTTTGCATCTAAGAATTGAAATTAAAAGTTGTTGTTTTTTTTTCTCCATTGGACGGTGTATATTGCTTAAAGATCTCATGGCATGACAATTTCGCTTTGAGGTTTTTTTTAACATTAATATGTGTTCCCCCAGCCTGCCTATGGTCACCCAGTGGCTAGAAATAGCGATAGGTGTAAACCGAGCCCTGGGTATCCTGCTCTACCTTTTGAGAAAATAAAAGCTCAGATAGGCCGATTTGGAATATTGCCCCTTATGAGGTCATACCTCCCCTTTCTCTGCTTTGCCCGCCCAGAGAATTTGGCCCACCCATAAGAGAGAGACATCATGGCTTTCAAAGTGGTAGTTGATCAGTGCCACACCCCCAATTCAATAGCTACAGACACAGAAATGGCACGTCCCTGACACACTGACCAGATGGCTGACCGTCGGCAGAAAAAACAGTTGGACTGATCGGTCTCCCCGAGTTGGTCAAAAAAGTGCCTTGGAACACACCAAAGCGACAAGACGTAATAAGTCTCCATAACAGCGGACAGCACTAATCTGTATTGTCGCCCAAAAATGAAAACCGGCAGCTAAACATCGTGGGTCTGGTTTCTCCAGAAATTCAAAGGCAGACTTTCATGGTGGCTTGTTCAGAATACCATCTCATATTTTACTCACCAAAACATGGTTCTGAAAGCATTTTAAGCGAGACATAGGCCATGCAGTTGCAGAATCTGTCTTCATTTCAGATCGATAAAGGTCAGTTTAAAAGATTGTTGTAAGATTTTGAGAGACTCCTCATGGGTCACGCTCATCCCGCTCCTTATTTCCGGGTTTGTACTCCACCAATCAGATTGGTCATTTGAGTCCGACTGCTGGCAGTGCCCGCCGTCCGACTGAGCATGTCAGGTCGGCCAAAATGAAGGCCGACGGCCTTTCCGGACCACTCCAGACGGACGACGGCACAGAACACACCAAACAGACTTGAGTCACCGACATCGCCAGACTGCCCGACGGCCGATTATCAGTTAGGTGTGTCACGGCCCTAAGGAAAGCCCACTATGGGACTGGCTCTATTGGCTGCAATTCTGCACCAAGGCTGAATTTCGGGAAAGAGACTTCAGATACAGTATCATGGGACCACTAAGGTCTATATAAAAGCATCCAAAAAACAGCATTTCATGGGACCTTTTCAAGCACCTATGATATGAATGTTAAAACGGATCTAGTGCAACAACAAAACACATTTTTATGCTTTTGTATTTCAAAAACAGCATGTCTTTAAAGGCACAATCTGCCATCACTCTCAAATCAATTGACAGGTCGGTTAATACAATGACTGACACAAGATAATTACTAAGTGTAAGTTTTAATGTGTTCTGATGCTGTTAAAAGATTTAATGTGTCCAGTAAAAGAAAATATATGCTTTACATTTATAATTCAAACTCTTGCATTAGATATTTGATAATGCATAATTAATGCATGTATGTACATGACAGATGGATTTTTGAAGGTCTGTAATTTGTTTTGCCTGGTCATCTGTAAAGTTCCACTGTGCCCCTAGTTTCACCATCAATATATCTCACACCACCAGCGACCATGAAAGTACATTGCAGGAGCACATATGGAGCAAAAACAACAACCTTGCGCTTAGTCTTACACTTGATTTTCATCTCATGTTGCCATTATAGCTTCACAACATCATTAGTAGAAGCTTTCAAATCCAGTTATGTCGTTTTTGGTCTCACTGGTCCTTAGTTTGTCCCCAAAGTGAAACCTTGCCTTCCTGTTGCAACATTTTCCATCTAACTCCTCCTTTCCCTTCTACTGAACAGACATCTCAGACAGATCTGATTTGTTTGGAGAAAAAGAGGTGAAAATTGGTGGCTCACTCTTGTTGCTTGTGAGCACATCCCAGAATCACTACTGATCAATCATGTTGTTCACCGTGTGGAGGACTTATGCAGCTTGAAGTTATTTCAGGAATCCAGGAAAAACACTTTAATACAAATGATCCAATAGCTAGCTGAAACACTGTTGCATTTTACTGCAATCACATGTAAACATGCCTATATTTTACCCACTCTTACTCACACAATCCCACATAAGTGCTTTCCATTTCCTTTTTCTTGTCCTACATACAAACGTGTAAACACACACATGCAGACACACACACATGGACATTAGTTGCCAGACTATTGCTCACTGTCAGGAAAGAGGTGTGAGTTAATATTTCATGGCCCTACACTGGCAGAAAGGGGATCCATTTCCCAGCATTCCCCGATGCCGAATGTGTAGACAGTGTGGGCCAGAAGCCAGACAGGCTGCTGATGGTGTTTCTGCTGTACATTCAGAGGTCGCTGCCTTCTGTGATTGGCTGTAAGCTTTTCAAGTTCAGTTGAAGTTAAATTTCTACAGTGTACACACTCCTACCCACCAGCATTTAAATCAAAATAGCAAGAATGCATTTCACACAGTTTACACACTTTCCTGTGGCCTGCACAACCCTCTCATCCAATTACAATGTGTTAGTAAGACTGCTTGGCATTTCAATTATTCCTCACAATATGAATGTATAACGTGGAGAGCCATTTGGCGAGGATGAACACATAAATCAGATGCTTGCTTAATGAAGTGTGCAGCTGACTCAAGCAAGGGAAAGATTTTTTTTTTTCCACACCACAATGGAGTACTCCAGTCCATACTGTGCTTTGTGGTTATTTCCTCATCTGTGGTATCCTCCATATTATTACTTTATTTATCTGGAGAATAGCATATATACATATATATATATATATTATAATTATTTGACAGGTCCATTTTCTATCATTTCTGTCATTTAGGAGTACTTTAGACAGAAAAAGATAAAACAAAATTAACATTTTATGTTTGAATATTAGATCAGTTCATCACATTCAGTTACACAATTTTTGTCACAAGGAATGAGATTACATTCCAATGGTCTGCATGTTTTTGTTTTCCTTTTGCTTTCCCTCTTTTATTTGGTCAAGTTTATTTTGTTAGCGTGCAAGAGTTAAAACTCCTGGAGTCTTTGTGTGCTCATTTGCATTCTGATGAAGCGACTAAATATGTTTAATTGTGCTGAAATTGTTCTCACTGTTCTTCAGAGAGGAATTCCTTACAGAGAAATCCAATGCAAATGAGAATGCATGTTTCTATTTTAAAGGCCCAAGTGTTTCCCAGATACACAATACTCCAATCTGTGGTTCAGATGAACAGCATGGAGTTGCTCATTTAGGGTTTTCTGAACCCATAACAGGCTTTTAATGAAACACTTTTGTTGTATTTTTTCATCATCTTCAAATAAGAAAATGCAGTTATTTCCACATATTCTTTTTACATCCAGTAACAGACAGCTCTATCATTTCTTTCCTATTCATTTTCTAAGGACATGTACAATGGCAATGACAACTGGCAATCTTATCTCAAGGAGACAGTATTGAATGTCAGCTGCCCTAAGAGAAAAATAATCATTTAAAGTTGAAATTCAATTGCAGATTTATTCTGTGTGAGCAAGGAAGTAAAGTGATAACAGACCCCCAGAGTCATCACATTTTCAAGGTCAATATTATATAATATAATAAATATTATTTTCGTTTTTAAAGCAACTACAAGGAACTTTTTGTGTTGACTTTTGCAGCCGCTGTGGAGCACCGGCAGCTTTTGTCATTAAAGTTCTTGATTTGGCTAGCTTCTACGTTAGACTACGTTTACATATGGCCAGCTATTTTCATAAACTTCACTTGTATGGGTCCTCAGATATTCCTAAAAGCCATCAAAACAAGACATAGCTGGCTGTGTGTATTTTGCGGTACATCAGACATACAAATCAAGACTCTGACTCAAGCAAAAAAGGGCTGCAAGGACCCCTCATCGACCTGACGTTTTCATCTTGCCATATTTAACTATATTATAACCATATTAGCTTTTTTTTGTTAAAAAATGCTATAAACAAAAATTCAGCTGAGAAAATTCAGCCTGAAAAAGACAGACAAAATGATTAATGCTTGTGTTGTGGCTCAACTACTGCAATGCCTCTGTACGTGCCTTCGCCACGCTTCTGCAGCTTGACTCCAGTTAAAATGCTCTTGCTGCTGCTTTTCTCTGAAGGTTACCACACACAAATTAGTTTAAATCACTTTAAGTTTTGTGGAAAGCAGTTCATGTTCAAGTACCACAGTATATGTGTGAATACTTTTAGGTCCATTCCATAAGACAAGGGTTCTTGTTCATTATAGATGGCTGACAGTGCATTGCTAGTGCTAAATTTATGATCCAGTGTCAGTGCTGATATATAGAGTGATGCTCACACCAGATGCAGATACTTAAGCAGCTGCAAAAACTATGTTCACATTGTCACTAACAATACTACATACATACTAATGTATCCGTACAGAAAGCTTATCTGAACACATTTGCTTGAACACACAGAACATCTACTTATGCTACATACATACAATATCACTTGAACCTGTGCACACTTTTCAGCCATTTTATCTAAAGCAGCTTAATGTCTTTCATCAAAACCTTCGTCTAATGCCTTATACTATACACACGCTGTCGTAAAATCGTAGCTCAAAGCAATATTTCTGCTTTCTCTGAAATGCAAACAGCTGGACATGAGCACAAAATAAAATGATTTAATTTAGGTTAAGGCAGAAGAAAAGAGAGAGAATAAGCATTTGGACAGGAAGAATACAACTTTTAAGAGTGTCAGTTTGTTTCTAAAGACAGTAATTACAGTATGGATGGAAACCAGACTAAAAATCTATGAGCACTCTCACTACTCTGTCAGGCTGTGATGCTCAGCATAAATAAAAAGCGTCTGTTTATGGTTATGCACTTGTTCTCCATAAAACCATAACATGTGAGGGTGGCAAGATAAAAATATTTATTTATTGTCCGAATAAAGGTAATATTTGAACATTTTCAAAATAGGTTTAGTGTTCATAGGAATTCTCCAGATATGCCCAACATTTCTTTCTGGTCACGTTCTTCCCTTCTGTTTCAATCTATGAGAGCAGAGGAAACATCGCTGGGGATAAATGAAGTAAAGCTTTCAGGGGACCCCTGAAGGTAGAAAAAAGAAAAAAATCGACTTTTATTTAATTCTTAGTGGCACCACTCCTCCCCCAACACAGCTTGGCACAGTCTCTGGTGGCCTCTGGCTGATGAGCTCTACTCGCCTGAGGTGTGAGGCCTGAGGGTGGAGCTACATGCACTGTAGTTCAGCCAACCAGCATTGGATGGAGCCAGTGGGTGGGACAGTAGCATACCTTCACCAGGACTCACCACAGCCCCTCACTACTACACTCTGGAGTACCATCATTTTTATATGCATTTGACACATTCCTGGGTTGATGCATGGCCTTAAGTGAAAACTTAATCTAAATGTCTGCAAATTGTTTCTGAGCTTTAGATCACACATTGGCCCCAAAGATGTTTAAACAATTTATAGCTATCAGTCATCTATCCTCAGTTAAAGGATTCATGCTATTCAGAGCATTACTCATGAGAGCATTCAGACTATGCTGGCAGGGGAAGAAGAGCAGCAGCAACTTTGAAAAAATGTACAGTACATCCAAACATCAGTCTGTCTATTCCTTCTCTGTTTCAGGGTCACAAGTGGCAACAAGCAGAACAGCCCGGATGTTCTGTTTCCCAGCAGCCTCACCTCTTCTTAGGGAATCTGAAGGCGCTTCCAGGTCAGCTGGGGCTGTAATGAATCCAGCCTTGGTGCTTCCTGGTGGGAAGGTTAATGCTCAAACGCTGTGTCTAGAGAAACCTTTTATAACCAGGTGCTTCACTCCGTTACAGAGCATGAGGCAAATGTGCTCTATTTTTAACTAAGGACAGATGATTTATTTTCCATTTAATGCACTCATGTATAAGACACAGGGAAAGCTGATCCCCTCCATTTGAAGAGCTGTTACGTTCCATCTAAAAATGGCACAATGATTCAGCAATGAACCATGGTCTAAGATGTGGGCACGCTCATACTGATCACAAGTTAGTCATGTTCAGCTACAAACCCCTCCAATGCAGTGAGGACAAAAGGTTAACACCTCTGCAGATGCACACTAATGTCACTGAACCAAAGACTGTCAAAACCACAGCTGCACCTTGATCCCAGTTTGACATCTGTCAATCAAAAACTGGCTTGTTTACAGTTCAATGCGATCACAAGAGAGATGTCAATATAATGTACAAAGATAGAGAAGAAAAAAATAGACTGCATTTTTGGAACAAATTAACTGTAGAATGGATTGGCAATAAAAAGATCTAATTGGTCCATGGTACATTGTTGTTGTGTGTATTCTAAGTCAGCTCAGATTTCAGAATCAGAATTCTATGCTACATAACACAACAACACAAAACAATGGCTGTCTTTAAGAAATTGAAGGTATACAAGGTAAGAATTTAAGGTATACATGATGTACAGTGCATAAAACACTGAAGACAACCAATGTGATCCCTAAAAATTTGTAGAAAATAATGACATGTTCCCTATGCGCCTACACAACCCAACTAGCCCCTACAAAACTGAATGCGTGAAATCTGATTTAGCATTAAATCCACTGCAGACCAAAACACTGAAGTAAAACATTGGTTCCAGACAGACAGAATTCAGTTCATTGTCACAAAGGTCACTAGTCTGATGCTTTCATCCAAGGTGTTTTACAGGCTACCATTGGCTGTGGTAGCCCTGATAGGAATATATTGTTTTTTCTAACAATGTGATTGCCCTGCACAGCTCACAAAGCAGAGGATAGTGTTTACTTTTGTTCCTCATCTAAAAATACTGGGTGCAGCAACACAATGGCATGGACTTGAAGGTGTCAATGTTGTCACTCCAGGGGGCATATAAACATGTACTCCTCAAGCATGGACCAGCTAAGTCAAAGTGACATTTTTCAGCTACAAAATGATAAGATGTCATGCCTGATCTTGTAAGTCTCTTTTTCAACTCCCATCATTTGAGCAATTTGCTGTGTTTGCTTTCTGTCAAGGAAATGTGCAGTGAATGCACGCATGGGGCAAAACATAATGGATGAGCACATAACAGGTTCAAAACCCTCCAGTGATGGCAAATCACTGAGGAGAACATCCACCCAACCACAGATAGCCCAACCACAGATAGACTGGGCTTACCAGGAGAGAGAGAGAGAGAGAGAGAGAGAGAGAGAGAGAGAGAGAGAGAGCGCTGTGGTGAAGCTATTGTCGTCGAACTCCAGCAAATATGAGAATGGGAAGATAATGGCCCACATCACTGAAAAGGATGACTGAACCTCCGCAAATATCAATTGGTATGCTTTTATGATGCATTCTGACAAAACAAAACCTGAAGAAAAGAGTCTGGACAGCAAGGAACAAAGGATCGCATGTGGTTTTTGGACATGTCCAACCATTCCTCACACCATCCTGATGTTTTGAGAAGGAATGGTTACTGAGTCCAGTACAACATCTTGCTGAAAATCATTGGATCCAACGTGTCCATGGAGGAATTATTGAAGACTTCTGCGGTCTATGCGCACACAGAGATGCCGTAGCTCTACATGAACCGTGATAGATTGAGTACTTTTATGGAAATTGCTTGGAAATTTCAGCTCAACTCAACAGACATAGGGAAGCAATAATACCACACCACACACGCATAGAAGGGAGCCCCGGTGATCTATGTGTCTCTGCAATAAGTGGCTGATAAAAAAGCAATACATTCTCTCAAATAAATAGTCATTCGGTTGTGCGCCATGGGCGACGAGACGTCAAACTTCAGGGGAAGCAGCAGGACCGGTGTCTCATTACCAAAATCCAGGACTCGTGAGGATCACGGTGGAGCAACGATTATACTAAATTAAAACTGATCCCCACTGAAAACAATGACATTAATGTTTTTTGGATTACTTATCAGATTACCACTGTGACAGTTTTTGATGTTATTCAGAAAACAAGATTCAGATCTGGGCTGTGCTGGACTTCATCGTCACTTTGATTTGTTCGCTCAGAGATCAAGTGACAGAAAGGGAAATGGAACGTTTTGTTTTGTGCTTCAAATAAACGAACACAGCCATATCATTTATCAATAAGTTTAAAAGGGATATTTAATTTGTTTTTTGCACTATGATGGAACCACCACCATGCGCGAAGAAGAGCCTGTCCCTGTCGCTCCCGGTTCCCCGGGAAGGACAGGCGACTCTGAAGCCTCCGCAGCATCTTTGGAGACAACCCCGGACCCCGATCAAAATCAAACACCGGGGGTATTCCGATACAGACCGGCATCACCACCGGCACATGGAGCGCTCAGACGCCGTGGATACGAGCGACCGACCAGGACTGAAAAAGTCTCGGATGTCCTGGCCATCCTCTTTCCACGGGACCACAAACACATCGATCGGAAATTGTGTCGGGAACAGACGGTAGGCAAGAGAGGGGTGTGCACTCCAAACATCCCAATAATAGCCCATGACAGCCCACAAGGCATATGCGTAAACGAGAGTGAAGGGGGTGCATTTTAATGAGTGCGTAATAACGCAGTATGCCTGAAGGGTTAACTGAAATGAAGCGCTTTCTACCGGGAGGCGGGACGCGTGGGTTTTCGGTGCTGATGCGTTATGCGTCTTTGGATAGACTGTCAGATGGGTATACAGCGCAAACCAGTCCGCCCACTCGAAACGCATGAGCAGCATCTGTAACTACCAGTAACATTTTTATGAGCGTTCACTTTACATGTATTCGATACGAGACACGAGGCACTGTCGGTTTAATGGCACCAAAGGTCTAGTGGGTGCATTCGAGCGTGCAGTACTGAGATATCGCCACCCAATCCAGGCCTTTATCAGCTTGTTTGCAGAGGGAGGTGTGGGGCCCAGTGGGCGGATGACCAAAGGTGAAAGCCCCCTGTTTACTAGGATGCACCCTGCCCTTTAGCAGGGCACCTATCTCCAAGAATATGATCCTGACATCTGACCTCCTAGGTGTGGTGGATGAGGTGGTGTTGTGTTGAAAAGTAATGAAGTGTTACTAGGACTGTCACACAGATGACTTCTGACAGCTTGTAATTGGCCCACTACGGGCTGGGCTCTGATCAGACATGACAGTAAAAAATTCACTGCATTAGGGAAAGGACATCAGACACAGCAGAATTATATGATAATTAAACTCCACTAGCCAACAACTCTTCCAGCACTTAAATCAAATTATACCATGCATGTTAATCAAGCTGATAAGATAAAGGCATTTCTTTAGGTGAGTCATGGAACAATACAATTTTGATACAGATTCTTTGTCCTTACACAACAATTGTTCCATTTATCCTCCTCCTTTATCCTTAGAATGCAGCACCTTGTTGTTTTTATTGTTTGCTTTTCCATATCTTAAAGAGCATCATAGAATTGACAACCTGTTCATAATGGCAGGGGAAACTGTGGCTGTTTACGTGACTCATTTATGTTATATTATGTATGTTCATATCCCTGTTTCTAAGAGAGATTGTCAGAAAGAGACAATCAAGGCTGTAAATGCTGGTTTCTCTGTCCTTTGTGTGACCTGAAATCCCCACATGTTCCTGCAAGTGAAAGGGTTAGTTTACATGCTGGACTGTTTCTGACTCCTTCATTATCCCCCTCACCCTTTTCCAGTCACAGACGAAGCCAAATTGTGCGCCTTCCACAAAAGCAACACATTAAACAGGGTGATTATTAGATAATAACACATCCCTGAGAGTGTGCTGTGTCTTAAGGGGACTTTTGGGGTCCTGTTTTTTTAAATCCCGTTATTATTTGTTTTCTTCCTTTCATTTATCAATGCCACAGACGGCCTTCCCGGCAGGCCCCTGGGATTAGGGCCAACTCCAGCTGACTGGAGGAAGGGCTGATTTGTATTTCTGTCCTCAGGACACACTTTGAGGCAGTCCAATCTTTAGTGGATTGGGACTGACTCTGCCTGCCCTTCTCCTTCTGTGGGCGGCAAACCATGAGAGGGCAGAGAGAGAGAGAGAAAAAGATAGAGGTAATTTGATTCCGACAAGCTCAGGTCTTAGAGCACACCAAGCTGGCTCTAACTGTGTGTATGTGTTCATGTTTGTATGTGCCTCAGCACATCCAAGAGGTGATGTGTATGGTCTGTGGGTGTTTGTACTACAGATTGGTCGGGAAAGAGGGTGCACATAGAAATAAAGGCTGGTAGATAAATGTTGTGTATCACAAATAGTGACGAATTGTAGAGGTATCCATAAGTGGGCTGTGCACAGGTTAGTGTCCGACCTGTAGGCTGTATGGATTACAATAGGCCCTAAATTCAACTGTTTTATATCAGCGGGAAGCAAGAGCGATTTTGGTTGTGTTGATTTTATTTTCATTGGTTACTTGTTTTGTGCATATTGGAGTGACTGTATATTCGGTATGCTTACTCCTGTCCCAATAAAGGACGCTTGAAGCTGGATGGCTCATCTCCTCACTGGATTTATCAGGCTTTATGAACATCTGGCCGCTCTGTGTTTTTAGCTCAAGGCTAACTTGTGTTCCGGCCTATGAAAGGCAGCACCATGCACATCTGCTCTCACTACTGCTGCATTTCACTGAACCCTTAGATATGGAAAAAGGACAGACAAGAAAATGCCCCCTAAATCATTCTTAGGGCCTTTTCACACCTGAAAGTCCAAACCAAGGTCCAGCCCAAGGTTCATGTTTTTGTTATATTGTATACTTTTGAGCAGGTTAGTTTTGGTTTCACACTGCAGTTATACAAGTGCACTAAAGAAATATACATGACATAACTATGTTCTGTTTTCATCAAATATGTGAGCCACGTCTCCCGATGCTTGCAATTGATTAGTTTGTAGACAGGCTTCCACGTCCTCTCGTATCCTCTCTCGGAATTCTTGTGAGTTGTGAGTTTTTTCCAACTGACTCCTGCTCTCCCCATGCTACCACAGAACTTTACTTGGCTTTTGAGAAGCTAAAAACTGAAACTTACACTGTATATATATTACCACTTAACAAGTAAACTGCTAATTTATTCTTTTCTCTGATAGCCGACAGCTGTCTGGTCTGAGCACATTCCCCGTCAGTCTCTCTCACGTACACACTAAGCACTGAGCTACGCTTTTCTTTTAACATGACAATAACCTGCCAGAACTTCCTGTATTTGGTCTGCAAGTCCAAACCTTCCAAAAAATGCTAGAAATGAACCGGGCCATGGTTCAATTTGCAGACCGAGTTTACCTCTTTAAGTTGGACCAAATTTCATCTGTTTGTTGTCTGTGGGAGGTTTCACACTTGTAATTTTGGTTTGGATCAAACCGAAAAGTCAGAAAGTCCAGACCAAACGAGGTAGGTGTGAAAGCCCACTTTAGATTGACAAAGGTCCAAGTTACTTAACAAACACTGGTCACAAACAGTTTTGAGAAGTAACTGAGGCTGAATACCCTAATGCTGGGAGGTTTTAATGGAAAGATACAAATTCAGGATCCATTTTCACTATTTTTAGCACAGCACAACATTTATTTGCCATTTTAATGAGAAATATCAAATGGTCAAATGTATTCGCTGACTTTGTTGGTGGAGAGTGGAAAAAGAAGTTGTTTTTTGATTGGTTGGGCACTGATCGACCCAGTGATGACCTTATTGTCTTGAGGTAGCAGACCATCGGTCAAGACCTCATCTGGAGGTTTGAAAGATCAATCAGCCTGAGAGATGCTGGTGAAAGGGTTTAGTAAAAGGTTCATAGAGAAATAGATTGCACTGTGTAACTGTAATTGATACACTTGCTTTTGAAAACGAAGCCCTCCCAACAGTCACCAGTCGAGGAATGGATAGCATACAAGAGGGATTCTGGGTGTTGTTTAACATAATTGTTTGAAGAATCCTTGTCTGTGACTGTTTTCACTGGTCTATTTTTGTATCTATGTTGTATCCGACAAAATGGCAGTCTTAGTGGCAATCAGCTTCCCCCCAAGAGTGTGAGTCTGCCTCCTCTTCCCACCCCCGGTGTCTTTTGTTCGACCGTCTTGTCTGTCCTTTTATCAGAGGATGCTAATATGAGCATATCAGTCATCAGGTCCCATCCCCAATATGTTCTATGAAGTTCCATCAGGAAGATGACTGACTGACACTGAAAGAGTAACAGCTCTTCCCACAATTCTGTTGCTATGGTTACTTGTTTTGTGCATTTGTAGAATAGATTTCATTTTCCCAAAAAAGGCAAAGCCTACAGGCACTTGATGGGCTTGACTGTATAATGTGTCAGTATGTAGTAGATCCCACTGGATATGCATCATGACTTGTGTGTTTATAAGGTGATAAAGTGAATATTAACATACCTCTGTTGAAGAACTGCAGTCTGCTGATAGTTTAATCACAGCACAGAGCTAGTTCAGTCCTCTGCAACACTTTCCAGCCAAAGCCTCCCTCCCTCCCTCACCTACCACCCACCCTCCCTCCCTCCCTCCCTCCCTCCCTCCCTCACCTACCACTACATGCATTCTTTACACATGCTTTTTTCTCTCCCCCAAGCTGAGATCCAGGGCTGTTTGTAAGCTGGAGCTGCTCTTTTGCCTGCCTGACTGGCCGGCTGCCATAATAATTTAGTTGATAATGAGGTACAGCTCCAATTAATTACCACAACAGCTGTATTTTGTTGATCATACATTTACATTCATACATGTTAGAAACAAAAAAGCCTCATGCAGAGAATATTCATGAATTATCCCAACAAATGTGTTTTAATACCATTAGGTAATAGACCGCTTATCTCATTTGTGTAGTGGAACCATCTGTTTAAGCTACAGATTGCACTCTTCTGTGAATACGTTGTGCTTTTTTCACTACTCCTGGCGCTAATTAGTATCTGGAGACAGTTCATGTACTGGAACGGCGGTCGCTATTGGTTGGCTCAGGGAGATCCCAGAGACCTCAGGTAAAACCCTATTGAGATCTTGGAGCAATGACACTGGACACGTTCACTCAAAGAGGATGTATGCAGTTTATCCTCTTTGTGTTTGGCTCATAGGAGGCGGCTATCACGAGCTCCGCAGATACTCAGGCCACATAGCACAGTCAGTTTGCTTCGTGAATCGGCTAGAAACCTTGGCATCTTTGCATTTTAATTACTTTCACACTGAATCCTCTTGAAGCGATGATACACAAGTCAGTTGTTTTTTTTTGTTTTTGTGTGGATGGGCAAGGATCCCAGCAAGAAGAAACAAAATGAGCCATGGCATCAACAATCCAAGTTGCACAACAAGTCCACCTGTGACCAAATATCACCCTGTTTTGGTGTAGCTAGTCTGTATACATTTTGTCTGAAACAGCACCCAGTCCTTAATTCCTTTTCATTTGTTTATCATGTCCATTAAACCCCTTTAATGGAACTTTTGACCACAGTTTATTACGCAACAGTGTCCTCTCTCTCAATATATCTAGTGTGATTGTGCTAAGCCTCATGCTGGTCATTTTATAATATTTCTTGAATGACTCTTTTGTCCAAAAAAATTACAGCCTTTGATTGCTGCATTTTTTTCTTTTTGATCCTCTATCCTCCCAGTGCTTCATTTCACCCCAGTGTAAATGGGGAGCATTGATTCCCTCTCTATTTCTGTTCTCCGCTTTGTCTCTCTATTGTGTGGCCCATCTCGCTGGTTCCCTGTAGCTTATGAAATTCTCTTTGATAGTCTTGTTTTTGCTTACAGCGGCATTAAGCACACAGTTTCTCTATTATAACTCTATCTATCATTTCATCCCACTCTCCCTCTCCTGTCAACTGAGATCAGCAGCCGCTTGCAGAGTCTCCCCCCACTTGAAGTCATATCAGAATCTTATACCTTCATATCCCCGGTGGTGGAATGAACTGCCCACCGTTGACAGTGTGCAGTGCCTCATCTCTTTCTATATTCTTCTCCTTAAAAGGTAATTTACACTGATGTCATTTTTTGTTCTTTATGATCCAGTCATTACCTGAAAAATCCCAGACTTCAAGGGCATAGTAGACACAAACAACTTCATCATATGGCTAGCAATCAGCTAAAGAGGGAGTTCAAACAGTGTATCAAAGAACAGAATATTTGAAGGAAAAACAGTTAATGATTATGTAGTGTGATGGAAATTCAAAGTAAAAACCATCCTGTGAGAATTCAGAAGGAACCTTTTCCTTGGATTTATTTTTCTTATGTCACAAAATTAAATTGTTTTTTGTAGTAGTAATAGTAATTTACCCTTCAAGCCCATAGGCACTTAGAGGAACTAAAAGGAAAAACCTTTTTAGTGTAATCAAGTCATCCACTTCAAACTGCTGAGACTCAGGAGAATTTAAATGTCAAAATGTGCGGTGTATTCAATTTCAAAATAAATGGTAGTCTTTCACCTCTCAACAAACAGCTCTTCTTGAGAAAAAAAAAAACCTGTTATATGATGGTTGTTCTGTGTGAGATTTCTTTACCAGGCAGACGTGTGAACAAGGATATTGCGACCATGTCGCGGCCCAGCAGGTGAGACAGACCACAATCCAGACATAGTTGGCCGTCTCTGCTTCTGTGGCACAGAGTGAAAGCACTGAGAGGATGACCCCACTGAAATGTGCTTTAGGCTGCTGTCTTAGCGCAGAGCTGTCTGAATTACTGAGACTGACAACCCCTCAGCTGTGTGACACACACACACACACACACACACACACACACACACACACAGTGGAGCAAAAAGAACAAGTAGGGTTCACCTGTCAAGCAGAGCGCCATATCAGACTAATGTGAGGTATGTTAGGGGAGCGCAGAGAGAGTCTAGTTCCCAAAAAGGGCTCACAACGAATCAGAGCAAAAAAGGGTTGGAGGAGTGCACCTGGAGACCATGCTTGGCACAGGCAGACACAGATGAAGACTGCATGCTCGTGCAACTGCCTGCTGATGCCAATGTCTCTTCTGAGGTATCACTTCCAGACCTCTTGCCCCAGGACTGTGTTGTTGCCCAAAATTATTGGCAGATTATCAGATTCATTGGATGATTATGAAAGAGTGTCAGTCCTGCTTAGAGAAGAGGGACAGATGGCATTAATAGTGGCGTACCATTTCACAGACGTTCACACTGTTGTCACATCCTAGATATGACCAAAGTTTTGTTTGGAAGTTCATTATTCTTCTCTAAATCATACTCATATGCCTACATATCATTCTATGATAAGACAATGTTGACCAATATCAAGTACGCCTGAGACAGAATTATAGCAATGGTTTGTGTTACGAGGGAGACAGAACGGACCCAAATGCAAGGCTCAACAAACCGGACAGAGTCCTACTAGGCTTGATTGTAGATGACTGGCAGGTGTGGGCGGCGGGAGAGGTGATGGTAGAATGACGAACAGGTGTGCGTGGTCAGCTGGCAGCAGTAGGCAGGAGGGGAAGGGGGGAAAACACAGGAGACACAGAGGCAGGGCCAACAGAGAAACTGACAGTGGAAAAACAAAATAGGAATCAAAGAACTAGGGCATGTTGCACAAAAGTGGAATGAAGATATCCAGGATAAGTGAAAAAGCTTGATTTAGTGTGATCTGTTCATCGCGTTTGCCAAGCAAGGATGAACAGGTGAAGATGAATAGGTGTACATAGCTGGGATTAGTGCACGTTCACGGCTTTCTTAAATAGACCACGGTATCGATCACAGATTTACCAATGCAGAAATGGAGAAGATGCATGCGGCATATGTTTCACCCAATGAGCAGCAGCTTCGAAGGGAACGTAACGAGGAAGTGAAGCATAGAATATGCAAGGGAAATACGGCTGTTATCAAACAGAGAGAAAAAGCCCAACAGACTGTAGTGGACCGACTGAATGTGTAAGGATGTAAAAATATCTACTTAGCCTAGTCACTCCACATTTTTACAAAATTGTAGGTTACACTGTTTTAATTGCTTTAAATATGCTAGTTTCATGTGTTGGTTTTATGGCTGTATCTGTTTTTATGTGCTAAATGTGCTGGTTTTACCGTAAAGTGTCTTTGGGTAGCCTATCATGTAAAGCACAAAATTATTACAATGTATTATTTAGCCTACTTTGCCTTAAAAGTGAGCAGAGGTAATTAATGTTCCTCGGGAAATGTACTATAAGGACTATAGGCTTAATTGCGCATCCTCATAAACCTTATAAACCTGAAGCTGCACAGAACACGGACACCGCGCTGCTCATCTCTATCTTTACAAAGAGAGTGGACACACTGATGTGACGGATTGGTCTGCCAGCAGGCCGCGGGTAGCACCCGCATGCCAGGCAGCCTCGAAACACTACCGTCCCACTGGGTAAAGTCCCGACTCTCCCAATTGGGTGCCAGTGCAACCATTTCTCACCATCTGAACAACTACAATAGTACGCTTTCAATCAAACTCATGACAACAATAGTGACAAGTAATGCATGTTAATAAAAATAAAACAGACCACATTCAGAAGACAACGGAATAACTGTTAAACACGTTTATTTGTGATCAGAGCGGCAGCTGATTTAACACGAGACTCCAGGATTAATCTTAGCCCAGCTGTTAGCTTGCTCTGGACCAGGCTAGCTGCAAAGAATAAATCTCCATGGTTACTTGGCTGGGTTTAATTCAACCTGGTTTCATGCAACCAAGTCAAAGCTAAATTAATTCAGGATAACTTGAATAACCTGGCTTAATCCCTTATCCTGGTTTTGTGCAACAGGCTCCAGGAAAACAAACAGAAACTCACAGCAGCCGACCCCAACCACCACAGGTTTGTTTCTGTCCTTTGGTCTGACTCAGCTCCACCATTGTTGTGTAATCCCGATTGGAAAAAATGCTACATAATAACACTTAATGTCACTCAACGTGACACTAAATGTTTCATAGTGTGCTGATTTGGAAAGCAAAAAAAAAAAAATCAGCCAGCAAATGTTTATTGTCAACTGTTGTTAGATGAAAAACTTGTATCTTGCAAGCAGTTCAATTCTTTTACTTAAGTAAAAGTATGCAACCAATACAATGTATTTTAATAAAAAAAACTTTTTTATGATCAACGCTTTGCAACATGAACATTTCCCATCCCAACCCTTATCACAGAACCATTAGGACATGAAGTTATTGGCAGTTCTGTCTTAAATGTTTTTTTTTAGACCAATTCTAAACAATCTGGAGGGAATCCAATAGAAGAGATGCATAACCTTGAACTGAATGAGTTGCACCCTTACATCATGTGACATACTGTAGTTTTAATATTTCTACAAATTCTGTCCAACTCCTCCTCATCCAGTGTAATACTCGGATCCCTTTCCCATGTCTTCTTGAGGTCTGACCAGGCTCCATGCCCCAGGTTCTGCATAAGCATAAAATAATACCCAGAAGCCTCATGACCTTTTAAGTTAATCTTCAATATTCCACACATTGATAGCTGTTGTAATTCTGATTGTACATTAGGCTCTAAATCCCATTCAGTCTCCTTTGAAACTGCTGTGTTGACAACACAGCAAAGGTAGATAACGCCTTGTCTAAACATTCTGGTGCCTTCGGGGCTCAATCCAAAAACCTCCAGCAACAGATGGCAAAGCTGCAAATATCTAAAAATTTAATGAAAATTTTAACCTGGGGATTCCATATTACAACATACTCAGGGGATGTCAATATGCCACCGAGACACAGATCCCCCATTGTGACAATTCCATTTTTCAACCAATCCCTCCAAAAAATGGGAGATTTACCAATACATAACTTTGGATTTCGCCAAACACTTAAAGTATTTAGAGATGGCTCCAGTTCAAACAGTCAGGCCACTTTAGTCCAAACGGTATTTAAGTGAGAGATGACGGATTAGTCAATAAAAGGCCTTCCTTAGCTTTATGACGAAGCATACTTGAAACAATCCAGACAATTAATATAAGAGTTGGGAGAATTTCTGCTCGAACTCATTGAATTTTTATTTTTCCATTACTAAAATTATAAATTTTTCCTAAATATTTTACACTGTGAGGCCTTAAAGTTTTATGTATGATTGCCTACTAAAATGTAACGAGGTGCAGTGCTTGGTACCTGTACTGTATGTACATAATGCTTGTTGCTTTCTGTCTAAGTCTGGGCAAAATCATTTTTTTATCGTCACTGACACAATGATTCAGAACCCATGAAAACAAAACAGATGCAATAGGTCTGTGTGAGGAATATAGATATATTTAAAAAAAAATGGTAATCTGTGCAACTGCAACAAGGTTTTTGGGTATACTTGAGAACTTCACATAATACATGAAGCAGCTTGTGATGTAAAGCCAACTGATGAAGGTGTGGTGCGAGGCTGATGCACACCTCTGTTAGAAAAAGAGCTGCTGTTCCAGCTCCTGACCTCTCCTGGATCAATGTGGGAGCGTAACTTGTTTTGTCAGAGCAGGGAGCCTATTTCTTGTAGGTCATGTTCATGTTCACACATTAACACTCAACATTCATGCTGTTGGAGGACCTGAGGGTTCAGGATGGTATTTTCATTTGATGCTCTACTTTTCTGTTTGTTTTTATGCTTCTGCGCCGGTGACAGCCGTGGTGGGTGGAAGCATAATGTTTTCGACTTCTTTGTGCGTCCCATTCTCGTGAATGTGATATCTCAAGAACACCTCAAGGGAATTTCATAAAATTTGCACAAACGTCTATTTGGACTCAAGATTGAACTGATTAGATTTTGGTGGTCAAAGGTCAAGGTCACCTCACAAAACCCGTTTTGGGACATAACTCAAGAATTTATACGCTATTTATGACAAATTTCCACAAATGGATAATAGATAAAAAGAGAAAATAGATAAAAATGAAGAAGTGATGATATTTTATATCCAAAAGGTCAACATGACTTTGACATTATAATTATATAATATAATATAATGTCAAAAAAAGCTATTCTGGCCATTATTCAACGCCATAACCCAGGAGCTGAAAGGAAGATTGTGACCATATTTCACATTTGGTCAGATACTGAGTTGCTAACAGTATGGTAATCTTGGATGCCCACCTTCAAACTGTGGTGATTGTGTGTGTTCTTTTATGCTGCTGAGTAACAGATGTGTATGAAGCACCCACGTTTTGGAATTTGTAGCTTCTTTGCAGCAAAATCCATATTTGAAACAGTGTCTACTGTCATACAGCTTGTGTTCTGTCCTGTTCCTCTGGTAGTCCACCACAAGCTCATTGGTTTTGCTGATATTGAGCGCATGTTGAGTCTCAGGTGATTGTCGTTGCACCATGTGACTCAATCAGTCCTTTGTAGTCCTATGTAAAAATAGCTTTTAGTGAAGACAGCATGTTCCTTACTGTAAGTAACATTCCCCATTATACGGGGTTTCTAATCATGCTGACGCAGACTGGGAGGTGTATTTTACCCCCAACAAGGCAAAGTAATTAACACCAGTGAGGCCCTAGTCCGAGTTCTCTCTCTCAATTTGTTGTGTGTATCAAGGGGCTTATAGTGCGATTACTTGTGTGGTTTGAGGGTTTTGTTGTGAAAGGTTTCCTTAAAGAAGATCAGAATTGAGTCTTCTTTCACTCTATGCAGCTTTTCTCTTGAGCTTTTTCATTATTATTGTTGTTGTTGGCATTTTTGAAGAACATGAAAGGTGGATGGTGCAATCCAAAGTACTGAAAGTGCCCAGCAAAAGTTGCAAAGTGTCCCTAAGTCAGAGGACCTTATTATTTCGATATTTGCATCAACATATTCTTAACACACATACTTGAAAGTAGCTAAAACCAGCTGACTTTATCCAAGAACTTTCATCCTCATCTTCAGTCTGAGTATCAAAAAACTACCAGAGAAACATATGAGTGTAGTCATAGATGCAGAAGAAAAAGAACAAGATGAAGAAGTGGGTGCTCCCCTGCACATAGATGCTGCCTGCTTTAATAGACAACCCCTTAGCCCATTCCTTTGCATCAAACAGGTGGGGCGCCAACACCAGGGAGAAGGTGTGAAGATAAGCAGAGTGGAAAGGAACAGAAGGTAAATGTGGCAAACGAGGAAGCGCACATGTGTTTGGAGAATAGAGAATGAACGCAGTTGTCTTCACAGATCATAGGCAATTGTGTATTTTGTCACATCAAATTTGACGCAAGACCTGTCTGTGATTGGTCGTGTCCCTTGCTACTGGCGGCCACAGTTGCACAAGCCAGTAATGTGTACATGAATGTCGGTCCTCCTCTCTCTCAGGGTGCTATAAATAGAGGAAGAGGGGCCTCAGGCTTTCAGTGTAATGAGATTAAACCAAACCAGCCTCAGCCCCCAGTGTTTTATTGAGCTTTATTTCAGTTTATATTCTGCGTTTCAATATGTAAAAGGAAGATATTGAGTGTGGCTTCTTCTACATTTGGTTGAGCATCAGTATGTCAGTGTGTTTGTGTACATGTATGTGTGTATATGTGAAGGCAGCAAGAGAGCAATAATATGAAACGTGTGTGTGTGTGTGTGTGTAATGTCCTCATTTTGCACCCCGCAGGGTATGGCTCCTAAAGATGTGTTCATCATGATGGTAAAGCATTTGTCACCATAATGTTGTGCGGTCACAAAGCTCCAGTAACTGCTGGTTTGAAATCCTCATGAATTTCCCCCACTTTGCTTCCTGACTCTTCCAGCAGTTTCCATCATGCCATCATGCACATGAGGCCTTCTGTAGCTGCCAGTGGAAAAGTGATAGTTATCCGCTGTGCACAACACTTGTGCAATACTTTTGTTGAATTCTGATCTGTGAAAAGAGCCTCACTGGAGAGCTGCACTGGCGCAGCTAGCGCGGCTGAATGTCTTCATGTGAGCATGTGCTTGTGCAAAAGCTTTTGAGAGACGGAAAGTGTCTGGGGACATGCAGAGTGGGAGACATCCATTCTGTTTGGACATACTGCTGATTTTCACAGCCCATATTCCCAGACACTGACGTTTTGGAAACGGTTTGCTAGAATCGGCCTGCCTTTTCTACCACGCCGTTTAGGCCCCATTACCCAATCACAGCTTCTTCCTCCATCATTTTGCTACCAGCTAGGGAACACTTGGCTCCCCAGGTTCACTCAATTCTCTGTTAAAAATCTGTCATTCATCTCCTGCTTCTGTTCCCATTAGTAGGAGAACACAACATTATCAACATCATCTGCACCTCTAAGACTCATTATAAGAACACATTCTTCAGAGGTCAATGGAACAGAAAAAACAAATGAAGAAGGGGATGAAAAAAGACAACAGGAGCATGGATAAACAGTACTGCAACTAAAAGCAAAATGTATCTATCTTTTACAGTTTTTATCTCTTAGCATTTATTTAGCATAGTCAAAACAGCAACCTCTCCAGTATGACCACTGGATCAAATGTAACAGAATAGTCAGACAGATGCTGAAAAGGCGTGACATGACGTGAGGAAAGGAAGTGAATACAAGGGATGGGAAGCAATTATATGACATATGAATAAAAATGAAAGACATACTGTTCAGTATGACTCATCAGACAAGCGTGTCACTTTTGCTGGTCCTCTGCAAGGCAATGGCACTGGGGCAGTTTTAGGACAAATAATCCTTCCTTGTTGTCACTAATGATCTAATTGCTATCTTCAGGATGATAGCACAGATTTTCTCATTGTTCTCATGCTAACATGATTCTCCTAGTTAATGCCTATTATAACAGCAATAATTGGAGTACACTTTTGCTAATTGTCCTTGTTACATTTATGGTAGCTAGATTTGGTCTCCAGTGATGTAATCTACGGTACCTAATTGCATTTAATTTTTCAAAAGAGTTGTTTACTTTTTTAGGGTATAATCCTTAGTTATTAGTAATTATATAAATTCCTATGCATTTTAGTATGTGTTATCAAAAACTAAGTAATTTAAGCAGCTATAATTAATATGAATAACAATGAATAAAATGACTGTGATGTAAAAGGGGTTGCTTGAAAATTCTCTCTCGACTCTGCTTTATTGCATTTTTTAGCTCACTGTTTTGGGTTTCCTGGTGTGGTTCACACTCACTGCTCTCAGAGCATCAGAGCTCTGTCTGTCATGAATATATCATCATCATCAACAAAACTTGACTTTAACACGAGAGACTGCCCATTACCTGTCAACAGTTAACATTAGTTTATGTTACAGTAATCATGACCACAATCATTCCTTAACATACCCACATAGTTACTGTTGTAACCTTGACAATATTATATGAATGTATTATTTTTTTTAAGATTGTTTTTTTGGAGCTTTCCCTTTATTCAATAGTGACAGTGGATATACAGGAAAGGGGAACAGAGATGGGATGACACACAACAAAAGGTTGCAGGTTAGATTCAAACCCGGGCCATTGCCGAGGACTCAGCCTACATGGGGCGCATGCTCTTACTGGGTGATCTAGAGGCCACCCCTTATTATCTGATCTTTCCCGAACAAGTAATTCATGGAACCTCATCAAAACTGTAGTGTTGTAAAACAGAAACCTTTTTTTTTTTTTTAAAGGAAAACAGGGTTTAAGGGAAACAATCATTGCCCAGCTCCTCCTGGGGGATCCCAATGCACTCCCAAGCCAGATAAGAGATACAATCTCCTACCTGTTGCAGACCTCCAAAGGGTGAAAGAAATATTGATCAGATGGTCGAACCACCTCACCATGCTCCTTTTGAGACAGTGGCTCTCGTCCAAGCTCCATCCGGATGTCTGAGCTCTCTAAGTGTGAGTGTGAGGGAATCTAATTTTGGCTGCTTGTATCTTCGATCATATTCTTTCGGTCCCCACCGAAAGCTTATGACCATAGCTATGGACTTTTTTAAAAGTAAAATTGGTTTTGCTTCATAGTGCTGGAATTTTTTCTAGTCATATTCATCAGCTGGGACTAACTTAAGACTGCCTTCATTTTTAAACCACTTTCTTAGTGTATAGTATTGCTTTTCAAGGGGTTAAATATGTGGACAATACAATAAAGTGCACAAGGTGGAAGCAATTCTACGGTGCACTCACTTTTGTTCAGCTGCAACATGAATGCATTACAGTACAAAGTCAGAGCCAGAGCATCAAGCTAAATGGACCATTTCACTGTGTGTGCGAATCAACCTTGTATGCTTTCTCACTCAGCTGCACCCTGCCCAGCATTTGTTTTTGCCTCACATTATATAAGTAATTATCTATCATTCCAGGGTAATACCAGCCAACCATATTTGTGCTGTGGAATATGTATGACGAATTGGATGCCAAGAATGCTTATTAGTCTGCATTTCACTTCGAGATTGGATTAAATATGACAGAATTTAAAATTAAAGAAAAAATATGTTGATTCTCAGGCTATGAAACGCACAGATAGATAGATAGATAGATAGATAGATAGATAGATAGATAGATAGATAGATAGATAGATAGATAGATAGATAGATGGTGACACAAAGGTAGCTCTGGATGACTCACACATCTTGCTCTCTCTCGCTTCATCTCTCTCTAGACTGGATTCAAATAAAAGAGGCCCAGCAGCCACAGCCTGCAGAGAGGGAGTTACGCGCTCCATCTCAGAGATAGTGTGATGCGCTAAAAATACCGCTCCTTGTGTGGGCTTGTTGGGGAGGGAGGTTTATGGATTTGGCGGTATAGTAGAGACGCCAGGGCTATAATTTCTATAGTCCAGCTCGATCACATTTCCAGTTTCTCTCAGCCGTTTCTTTCCTAATCATTTCTGCTCCACAATGTGCACTAATTCCACTTTTTAGGACTCCTGGTCAGTGCACTTAAATGTCATTCATTGAACATATTTCAGCTGGCTTTGATCTTGTTGACCCCTATTCCTTTTTTCCATTACACCCACATCTGCTAGCATCTCCTCTCTGAGAAACTCCATTAAACATCAAAAGCAAATCTATATCAATCTAGTGCTCTCGTTGCTGCAGAACTCTGCAACTCCTAATTAATCTGGATGAGAGTGGAAGAAACTAAACAGAGCACCAATTGAACATGTCTCTCCATCTGTCATCTCTCAGGATGGTTCTCCGTGTCAGCGGATCCATCTGTTTAACCCAGTCTCAGTCTCTACAACAGCAAAGGGGTGGAGAAATACAGCGGAGCTCCCGTAACACAAACCTACCACTGAGTAACAATGCTCATTAAACAAACAGTTCCTCTGGTTAACCCCCTTGATATTTGGGAATTGAAACGCTGGTTTTAAAAAGAGCTGGGAGTTTGTTGGGAGTGTTGATTCTTAAATACTTACTTTTCACAGTAAACGGCCTCTGGGATCACAAGGGAATTTACATATAAAAGAGCAGGGAGCTCCTGTGGGGCAAGGATGAGGAGTGAAGAGAAGAGGAGGAAGCAGGAGAGAGATGAGTTCCTGCTGGTGTTGGGTGTGTCCAATCTCATTTGTAATTAATCATTTTACAGTTTAGAAAGTAAAGAAAGTGAGAAAGACCCTCTGACAGGCAGAAACATTGATGGATAGAAGACACGAGAGACAGAACGCAACTGAAATAAATACAAGCTGTGCTGAACTTGTGGCCCCTGTTTCTAATACATGCTGCAAAAATGCAACACACAGCAGAGACAGAGCAGTTGGGAAGAGGTTTTTCATTTCTTTGGCTTTAGTCCAAGACAGTGTCTGTTAAGATTTGTAGCTCCTTGCATACAAAGTCACATGATTTTCGACATTACAGCAGGATACTGACACTAAACATGCAGACAAGACAACCAATGTTTGTATATGTCCAAATAGTGAACTAATCTAGACTGGCCAAGACAGTCATCTGAACTCAGTTCAACTGAACATGTGTTTGACTTCCTGAAGACCAGATTGAAGGCACAAGGCCGCAAAACAAGCAAGAAGTAAAGATGGCTGCAGTACAGACCTGGCAGAGAGTTACACTATGAGCTGTAAGGGATTGTTTCCAAATGTGAAACATGAATGTTATTTCTGACTGGTTGAATTACTTTGTGTCCTCTGACCAAAAAAAAAGGCAATTTTCTACACTGTTCGCCTGATGTCTATGTAAACACCCTGATATTAAAGCTAGGAGCCATGTTTTTAACCTCACTGTTTCAAATCAAATCCTATGTGCTCGAGATACAGAATCAACAACAACAAAAAAGTGTGATTGGCCTATGATTACTCCACTGTATTGTTGCAATTTAAATGTAACATATAACAGCCGTGTGCTGTAGGCCATGTTACAAAGGCCAAAGTTGCATCTAAACAGAGTTGAAAGTGGAGCAAATCCGTGAAGCAGACACGAAGGTGACAGAAGGAGTCAGTCTCCACCTGAGGAGAGACTCCTGTGAGTTTGCGGGAGTTCAGAGATCTGCTGATGGTGATGTAAAGTGGCAGACGCCTCTGTTGGGTTTCAAAGAATAGAGCGACGGAGCCCAAATTCCTCAGGTGAAAGAAAACACTGTGTTAAGAGCTTTGTGTGTCTAATGTGAACCACTCAATCTGGGTAGAATTTATTTTGTACAGTGCATTAATAGATTAAAAGGGCTGACAGTGGCTGTCCTTTCACAATGTGGAGGGCCTGTTGCTCAGCGGAATAAAGGCTGATTATCCTGTCTAGTGTAGACCATAAAATAAATCCCTTTCCTGTGGCATTTGCCAGGTGTGTGATTGCGGCCAATCCCTCCATATTCTTCCTGAAAGGCATGTTTTCTGCCCTTTCAGAGGCTGAGGCCGGCTCTCTGTTTTCGGCCGGGTGGAGTTGGGTTGGTGATCCTGTGGGCAGGATAATCTGATGTAATCCCTGGCTCTGTGATCTGACCACAGCGCAGCAGAGAGATGGATAGGTGGGAGAGGCTAGACCTGAAGCAGACAATTGGGGGGGGGGGCAAACAGGGACGGGGCAGTGGATGGGGTAGAAGTTTGGGCTGTAAAAACATGAATTTACCTACTCTACTTAAAAATGACCAGCCATTTACATTCTGTGTTAAATAAACCAGTAAATGGGTTTGTTCTGTTTGGCCATTGTTTTAATGTAAGACTTTTTAAGTTTTAATTGACTTGGTCACTTGACTTTGTTGTAATACTCCATGAACGGTAATAAATAATTTTTCTGATACTGTGCACAGCAACATTCAGTCCAGTTTTTGTATTAAAATGTAGATCTTTCTGCACCTTTGCTGAGTTATAAACTGAGTGTGGGGGTAGGGGCTGAAGTGGATTTGAATTTTCATCGGGGTTTGCACTTTTTTTTAAATTTTTTTCTGAGAAAATATCTCTGACTTACCAATCTGAGTTTTCATGCATGCATGAAAATACTTAACCTCCATCATGCAACTGTATTCAAACTGGGTAAAGGATGGGTTTTTGGAGAGCTTTAACTCAAATGCAGTGTATGCTGGGAAATTTGCTTTTAAGATAATGATGTTTCTTGGATAACATAATTGATGAATTTAATGAGTGTTCAGTCGCCACGTTGCAAGGACTCTGTAAGAAGATGCTCCATTCTGATTTAATAACCACATTAGTACCACAGTAATACATGTGTGTAAGATTGCTTTCTTAAAAACCAATTCAGCTTGATGTTAAACAGATGATATGGTTATGATTGGGATTACTAATATTTGATCTAATTCCATTGAGTTAGTAAAAGAAAATCAAATTTTACAGTGTGACTACTGACCAACATATCACTGTCACACTGTTGTATTTTCCCCTCCTCCATGTATGTCATATTATTCTCATCCTGGCTCTGTGAAGCTCCAGTGGCCAGATGACCTCTTAATTGCCCATGTGGCATGGCGCCAACACTTTCCCTTCAGAGCTTCTGCTTCTTGTGCATCATACTGTAAATGTCGACATTAAAATGTAAGCAGACTTGAGCGTACCTCTGTGTTTCTATCTCTCTTGTGATAGCCTGAGAGATGGCAAGCCTGCTCTGGACATGTCATTTGAGACGTATCAGTTACTGGTATGTTGCCCTAAAAGCATGCCCCAGCCTGAGAGTACTTCATAATAAAAAAAAAAATGAATGTGCTCCATAGATCCGTGGATGATTAAACTGCAGCAATAGAGTACAGCTATAATTATATGGTCAGCCTATAAAAGTGGCAGCCTTTCCCAATTTGCACGAGGCCGCTTCTCTTCCCTTCAACTCCCCCCAATACCACCCCCACATTGGTAGCAATCAGCCAGGTGCTAAATGCCTGGGTGAGGCACAGCTCATGGGTGGGTGGGGGGTGTACAGAGGGGGGTTGAAATTGCACGTGGAAATAAGCATCTGTGCTTGCTTGGCAAAGGAGGAAGCGGAGGCAGGAAATAACTGTCATTCTTCACTGAGCTGAGAGTACGGACTCGGTGTGTGTGTGTGTGTTTGTGTCATGGGTAGAGAGAGGGTGATGGACTCAGGCTGGTTAATCATTAACTTAGTGAACTGAAGAGGATGAAAAAAGGTGGTGGGGGAGAGATTGATTGGGTGTGTATTTTTTTTTTAAAGTAGCTTAAATGAATGAGAGTTGGCTCATCCCCTCAGAGAGGTCGGATTAACAGTGGTACCATACAGTGTGATGGAGGGAAAGGAAAGCTGACACCAACCAGACTTTGTAAAATGTTGATGTGGCAGCATGCTCCAATCCGGGGGCTTCCTTGTGATAATTGTTAATGAATAATCGATTGAAAGAGAAGGTCAGTGGAGGGGATGTATGTGAATCTCCTCTACACTCTCATATAGACTTATAGGTTAATTAACCTAATCGCTGCATTGACTCAGAACTCCAAAGCCCTTTGAAGCCTGCTGTATTAATGACACAAAATCAAGCTCCCGTTTTTGTTGAAGAAATGTGCAGAGAAGAGAAAAAATGAAGCGCTACTGCTGAATAGTTTAATTTTCCCAGCTTATTCTGCAAACAAGGACTCTCTGTAAGAAGATGCAGCGTTCTAATTTAATAACCACATTAGTGCCACAGTAATACAGGTGTGTAAGATTTCTTTCTTAAAATCCAATTCAGCTTGATGTTACACAGCTACTGCACAGGTGATAAATGAGCTTTACACAGCGACCATATCTCTCTGTCTTGCAAAATGATTTGCGTTGTTAACATTTCTATTACCATAGGTCTGTCTGGCGTGCGTCACAGAGCTCTGGTGAGTTAACAGAGTGAAGCGGTTCAGGTAGCAGGACTGAATGAGAGACAGCAGTTTTAATGTGCTCCTCTCCATCGTGACAGAGACAGTTTGTTATCTTCCATAAGAAGGAGTCACTCAGCTGAAACAAATCCCCTTCCCTCTGAAACCTCTGATCATCATGTCATTGTCCACAGAAATACAATCCAAGGACTCTGCTTTCACATAATGAAACCAAGAGAGCTGCCCTCAGCTCGGCTTATAATCACCCTGTGTACAGACTGTGTGTGTCTAGTTTGCCTTTTTATAGTGTGTGAGTGAAAACAAAAGAGCTTCAGAGTTAATGCTCATCTTTATGTGTGCGCTTAAGTGCAACATGGGGGTTTGTTTTAGCCAGTGTGCGTGTGTGTGTGTGTGTGTGTGTGTGTGTGCCTGTCCACATGTGCGCATGAGTCACTTTGAGAGGTTTCACCAGCTATTATTGAGCTGGGACTCGTGTGTTTAATGGTAGATAGAATAATTGTCTCCTCATCAGCTCTCCAGGGATTACAATAGTGACTGTCATGTGAGTAAGAATTCTTGACATTTTTCCAAAGTTTGTCTTTGAAAGGCACTGTTCAAACAGGCTTTTTGTGAGGCCTTTATATAATCGACTTCCAAGATAAGTGTCACCATCCATTCCCATTGTGTCCTTAACAAACAATAGTTACTCTCTACCAGGAAAAGAAGGGAGGAAAAAGCGAGACTCATAAGAAAGGGTAAGCTACTGAATTTGGAAGGTAGGAGAAGAGGAGAAAACAGCTTGACAAGGCATCTTATCTTTTACTGTGTTCTTCGCTGTGCTCAGGCTTTATGCTGCTTGCTGAAAGGTGGAACACTGAATTCATGCAGCAGGTTTTGCTTGCTTTTTTTTGTTTGTGAGCTGCTCTTACAGAAAGAGGCTGAGGGAAAAACAGATACTATTTACAAGTTGTCTCATTGGTGCTCTCATTTGTAATGTGCAGAGTGTATATTCAAATTTGGATACGAAAAGTTTAAATATCTTTCCACTTTGTGTATTGCAATAGTCGCAAATAAACACACAAATGCAGATAGGCCTTTCTCTCACACACACACACACACACACACACACACACACACACACACACACACACACACACAAAAAATTTCCAATCTGTATTCCAAACACTGACTAGTGATGCTGGAAAGTATAATCTGTTCTTATTGATTTTTTGAATTTTCACCTACAGTAGAGGCATTAAAATGACTTGAAAATCTTATCACTACAAAAGACCATATAACAACAATATCTCTATATTACTCTTATTTTCTGATTGGTTGATTGATCATTATATTACTGTAAAGGTATGTTTTTGTGCATATTCCATCCATGACTCAACGTCTTCAGCTATAATTAAACAGTTTAATTTCTCAGATAAGTTACTACAATAACTGGAATATTAGACAATGCCACAAGAATGTGATGCGTGAAGTTGTTCAATCATTACTGATAAATTATCATGTATAACTTGCTCACTAGTACTTTAGTTCTCTCTCTAAAGGAAATTGCCACAGTGTTGTTTCCAAATTCCAATTTGGTAATTCTGTGCGTTACAATAATACGTTGGTGACAATGCTGGTAATCTATACCTTCTATTATTAAAGTAATAACCCTCCTAATAATAATAACACCTCAGGGGCTGCCAGCAAACATGATACCTGCAATGGTTCAATAGAGCCAACATAGTTTTAATTAACAATGCAGTCAAATATTTCTGATTTTTGAGTTGCAGTGTGTTGTTGAGAAACCATGTAGACTGAGTGTAAAAACAAAACAGAAAAACTCCGGCTTGAGGCTGTCTAACATTGCTATCTCTGATGTCATCACTGAATTACTTGTGGTTGACCTGATGCATCTAGTATGAAAGCTTTTTCATGGTCTAATTGTTGCTCATGGAGAATATTAAGGTAGCACTGTGTCTTTTTACATTTAAAGTCCATGGAAAGTGCTGTTGGTGAACAAGGCTGTTGATGTCAAAATAAGAAATGTTTTGGGTGCAAACCTTGCACTCTCTTTAGTAGAACATGCAAACATTTACACAAGGTTTTGAGTCAGACTTGTTTTCCCCTGCTTTTTTTTCTCTCCTCTCTCCTCCTCTTCCTGGGTTGTTTTCTAACTTCTCTTCAAATCCTCATTACACAGCCTCTGTGTGTTGCTCTACTCTAGCCCCTGTTGTCTGTTACTCTTACTGATCAGCCTTCCTGTTGCTGCAGAGGAACTAAGATAAGGACAGTGACAGCACATGCATGCATAGGGAGGGGGGGGAGGAGGAGGAGAGGAAGAGATACAAAGTAACAGATACAACATGAAGGGCAAAAGGCTGGCTAATTAGGGTATGAAGATCATCACAGTTGTTTTTGCAGCCCGGGTGTCTCGGGAGTTTGTGAATGTGAGACGGCAGCCACAGATGGGGACAGAGGTCCAGTTTGGGCTGGCTGGTCCCAGCAGCAGAAAACAGAACTGAGCTGGTGAAATATCAGAAGAGCTCTCTGGGAGGATCAGACAAACCTCAAACAAACCTGCACAGGCCAAGGATGAGAGAAGGGGGAAAATGGAGTTCAAGCATCCAGAGCCTGAGGGTCACATGGCAGGATGTGCATGTTTATGCACTTTGACTCCTCAGGCATGAGACACGTGGGAGAGCAGGACTAAAGGGAGGATCAGGCCTGTGTTAATATACCAACTCTGGATTGCGACCACTTTGCACCACGTACGGCAGGTGCTGCAGTTCTGTCTGCCTGAGACGTGAGTCGATGCACTAAAAAGTCGACAAGGGGGACTACGTGGGAGGGAGACAGCTAAACAGAGCAAGACAGATAGATTTAAGTGGAGGCTGGGGGAGTTTTCTTTAACTGGTTGGCTCCATCAGGGCCAGAGCTGCCAGCGATGAGTCACAGGAAGCTGACACGACAGCTGAGGTTGTGGGAGAGTCCTGAGGGTCCACCTCCTGCACCCTCTCTCACCTCACCTGTGTCACCGGGCGATCAATCTCGAGGACACGGGGGCGCTGTTCTGTTTCGACGCATGAAACTGAACCGGAGTATTCAGGAGCACAGACGTTCATCTCTCTGTATTTGCAGGTACCGTTCTGCATCCAAGCTGCTGATCTCTAATTTGACCATGTCCTCACTAACGTATCGCTAGTTCTGTTAAAAAGAGGCTGTAGTGATTTGTGATTGTTCTGCATCAGTTCATATGAGATGTGTGCATCGTTTGTAATGTAACTTCCAAAAGAAGATGTCAGAGTAAAAATTATTCCATGCAGACACTCTAATAACCATAGTCAGATGGATTAGATTTTGGGATTTGCTGAAATTCAGAATGTCATAATTACTCTCAAAGTGTGCAATAAACAAAAAAAAACAGGGATTAGCGTGTGCAGCTTGCAGATGTCCCCCTGGCAGACGTTTTGATGTGTTTTTCATTACCGGGGAAAATTGTTTAATGATAATTTGATCTGTAGCCACATTCACAAAGCCTTCTGGGGAAGAGGAGTTGGCCAATTTATAAGTAAATAAAAAAAAACAAAAAAAACTTCATTCTTCATTTTAGAAGTCAAACTGAAAACTGTTCACAACTGTGTTGATGACAAAGTTTGAGAAGTTTCGGAGAAGTGGGGTGGTGTTGTGGAGATATAAGTTATCCAACATTAAAAATAGATTCTGCAGCTACACTGCAACCTGCTTCCCCATCTGTCCCTGTCTTCCCAACATTTGACTTCAGTTTGAAAGAGACAATTAAAGATTCATATTATTATACAGTATATCTTATATCTGAAGTATAACTGAAGTCTTGTAGCAGTTTCAGTGTATAACAAACCTGATAAAAAAAATTCAAGCCGTCTACTTTTCATAAATGTTGTCAGATAAGATGGTATCTGGAAGAAAAAAAAAAGATTTACAATGCTCTAGTAACAGCACAGTTAAACATGTTGCCCTGTCCCCTTTGGCTATGCTCGTCTTTGAAAAAAGATTAGTTTCAGCCTTGTGTTTTTGGTTTAATGTTAATCAGTGATCTGCTGGCAGAATATTTTTGGGTTGGATGTTATACTGTATATCTGTTTCCTGATGATACATACAAGTATAAGCAGTCTTACAACGTGTAAGTGTACTTTGTGTTATCACTCACGTCTTCAGACAGACAGCTTTAGCCCAGAGAGACGCTGCAGTTGATGTGGCTCATTTTGCTCACTTAAAATAAAATGACTTGTCAGTAAAGTGTTATTCTCAGGGCAGCCCTGTGGCAGTCTGCCAATCCAATGGCACATCAGAGTCAAAGCTGCATAGGTTCATGCTATAGCATCTGTCACATATCTTCTTCTTCAACTTTCTCTCTTAGAAACTAGAAACACTACAGGAGGATGGAGTCTTTGGCTTGTGTTTGGATGTTAAGGCTCATCTTGTCTGTGAGATAAAAAAGCAGCTGCAAAACAAACATAAATATAGCTAACAAATGTAAAATGCAATTTCCTTCTTGTCTTCTCAAACTATTCAGCTTCGATTCAGAGAATGGTCCCTCGCCAGGCCGCAGTCCCATGGATTCGCAGGCGAGTCCTGGGTTGGTGCTCCACCCATCTTTTCCCCAGAGCCAGCGCAGGGAGTCCTTCCTGTACCGCTCAGACTCAGACTACGACACATCCCCCAAAACCATGTCACGCAACTCCTCCATCAACAGTGAGGGGTAAGCATGAGGCCATCATCCTGAATCCATCACGTAGCAGAATATGAACAGCATTTAAACATGTTTCTTAAACCTGCAGTGTCCATGCACGCATATACACACACACACACACACACACACCACAGTAACTGCACACATTATCCCAATTGACACATGATCTTAATTATGCAATAATTATGCTAATAAAATCATGATGAATCCTTAACATTAATTGTTGTTCTCTGTTTCCTGGCTTGTCTTTCAGTAAGTTTAACACAGACAAAACCTTCTATTGGTGTTTCTCAGAACTAGTCATCTGTTTAGATCCACATAGGTCATTATAAACATCCAGCTCACAGATACAGCCTCTCATATAAACACTAATACGGAGCGCCTCAGCTGCCAAAACTCCTCACATTTGGCTGTTTTCTGTTTTCATCTTCTGTCCTGCAGGCATGCCGAAGACATGATTGTTACCCCTTTTGCTCAGGTATGTTTTCCTTGTGTTACTTCTCTGACATGTTTTAATTGCTGTAAATGACTAGAAAAGGTGGTTAATTAGTGCAGTGAACTTGTCCCCCTCCCTCCTGTTCCCTCCCTCCTCCTCCTCTCCATCCTACGCTGTGCATCCATCCCCTAGGTGTTGGCCAGCCTACGAACTGTAAGAAGCAACTTCACCATCCTCGCCAATGTCACAACACCCACTAACAAGTTAGTATAATGCTGTCAAACACCCCGTCCCTCCACTTACACTCGTCACGACTGTCTGCTTAGTTTGCAGTGTGTGTTTGCTAATGTCTCCTTGCTCCCGTGGGGAAACACTTTTGTCATCATGATTAACCAGTTTGTGATTATCAAGCTGTGCTCAAGGAAAATATGATCTGCATTATTTGGCATCTCTCCAACTCGCTGGCTGAGGACTGAGTGCAGAGAACATCATGCCTCAGATGTATGTCCCTGACTCTGTCTCTGTACCTAGACAATGGAGACAGTCAATAACACTAAAATTTGAGCTTGAGTTGACCTGCTTTTAGCACCATGTCAATATTATATATAAAGCCAT
Organism: Percina caprodes; assembly: GCA_013375575.1. NCBI lineage: Eukaryota > Metazoa > Chordata > Actinopteri > Perciformes > Percidae > Percina > Percina caprodes. Next base: position 5,115,286 of record JABXJD010000002.1, on the reverse strand, counting down.
GCACCACAGATTTATCAACATCTATAATTATTCAGTGTTGTGCCCTGAAAATGCCTCCCTCACTACACAATTATGAAAGGCTTCTTGAAAGGAGAGCAGAGCTAAGGCTTTGTCTTTGACTATTTTTAGATACTTGAATATTTTAAATGAAACAAGGGTATTTTTATGCACTTTAAACAATTCCCACATTGCAGTTTTATTCAATATTCAAATATATTTTAATCATGACATGCACTCCTCCATTGGTCTCTTTTTACGGCCATATAAATGAATAACATACTGTACATAAAAATATGTATACCCCCTCTGTGAGCCAAGCCTTTTGTTGCCTTATCCTGTAATGCTGAATGTGTGTTCAACCACAGCAGGGGGAAGCAGCGTGTGGTTCTCTCTCTGATGTAATGATGTGTTTGTCCACAGGAGGTCACCAGTGACAAGCCAACCCACTGTTCCTCAAGCTACACTCTCTGGTATGTAGTCAGCTAATTAAAACTCTTGGTCCAAAGAGTCCCACAGTCCCCTTACACGCCTGTATGGACATACTAAGGTTGTAGAACACTAGAGAACATCATGTGGCTATTATGGCTGATTTTTTTAATTAACTGTGCTGCATAGGTTACATTTTATGAGATTGTATAGATCTTAAATTACTCAACATATGATGCTAAAGCTACTAAAGATATTTGTGTTAAGAAATACCCATAGCTGATGCTGAGAAAGTTGAATCTCTTTTTACTCCTAGATCTATAAAGGACATGAATGCAAAGCTTCATTTAATGCTTCAAGTGTAACATGTTTAACATGAATATTTGCATTTAGTTTTAACTAAACAATTAATATTAGAGATTGCATTACAATCGCAGAATCTGTCCAATTGATATGTGTGTATACATTATATATATTTTGTTAATATACTGTAAGCTGATTTCAAATTTAGCCCTGTTGTGTTTATACAAAGTACAATCAGTACATCTTTCTTGCCTGGATGCTATTCCCCCAAATGTACAGTGATTTCTGTTTGTATAAAATAAAGTTAAAAAAAAAAAAAATCAAAGGGAGCATTCTACAGTTTTGTGGGTATTTAGGAATCAGAAATAAATCAGTTTATAAATATTTCTGATCTTTTAATATCAGAATTCATTAAAAACTTAAATTTAGTCATCTAATTTTGTATGTAAATTAAAATGACCAGTACTTTTTATGTAACTTATAGCTAATCATAATTGAAATATAGGCCCACTTTACTGTGTTAATACATATTACTGACAGGAAATCCTTTCTACAATCAAACACAAATAACCTATGATTGCTGTCTAATGGGAATAAATATATTTAGAGCTGTCAATCAAGTTTAGAGTGATATGTTTTGAATCTGTGTTCAGCTGATCATAATTTAAAATATTAACCTTTTTTACTCTGCTTACAAACATACTGATTAATGTGACCACATCAGAAAACAATGTTATAACATCAGAAAACACAAATAACTTCACTTGTTTTATTTTTTCACATTTGGATTAAATGCATACACTTAATGCATAATTTGTGTCCACTAACTTACTGAACTACAGGGCCTTTACAGCCATAGGTCATTTTAAATAAAGGATATTCTATCAGGTCATCACTGTTTGTATATTGTCTGTCCTACCCAGAGGAGACATACCAGCAGATGGCTCGGGAGACTCTGGATGAACTGGACTGGTGTCTGGACCAGCTAGAGACCATTCAGACCCACCGCTCAGTCAGCGAGATGGCCTCCAACAAGGTGCACACCTGTCCACACACAAACATGTTCACTTTCACTGTCCGTCGGCTTCAACATTAACTCAGTATTGTGGCAAGCTTTTTGAGGAACAATATATAAACTGTGCATTTCATGGTTCACAAGGACTATTAATCACTTCATGAGAACTGATTACTATTGAGTTGCAGCTGTATCACTCAGTGTATAAAAAATATTATGGCTAATCTTCTGTTCAAGCTTCCATTCTACAAATAAATACAAACAATGCAGCTCCACCAAGGTCACTTTTCTAATTAATTAATTAAACAACAACAACAACAACAGCGTGCAGGAGTAGTTTGCGAAACTGTTGAAGTAATCATGCTGTTGAGAACTTCAATTTAGAAAGAGGTGTTCATTAGAAGTAGTAATTCTTGAAAATATTTGTTTCCTGGGTTTATTTGCAATCCTGTGGTTGTAATTGTATTGATAAATAATTAAATGAATTCAAGCATCTCTGGGCTTTAAGGCATTTGTTAGACTAAACACACTGATTGTGTCTAATTAAGCTTTTGTGTTTACAACTGCAAGAGATGCAGGTTGTATTCAATTTTGATGTGCAATTTGTATTACCACGTTTACATGCTCAATGTATGCAGAATTCTTAGCTGTGCATTTGTATTTGTGGGGGCACGGGGGCAGAGGCAAAGATTGAGGGAAGGGACGATGACGGTCTGTGGGTACGGAGAACATGAGAGGGAGGGGGAATGGGCCTTGATGCTGATGTCTCTGCTGTAACCTTGGCTATGGGTTGCTATCGAACAGCAGCAGGGTCTGCCCTTCCCTTTCAGTCATTGGCTTCCCACTCTGACCACAAGCCATGTGGTTAAGGCAAGAACCAATGAAATAGAGGTGATGCTCCTTTAATAGTGTTCTGTCTTAAAGAGACAGCATCGTATACATGATTTGTTTCATCCACATATTCTTCCCATGTTGCACATCACTATTAATGAATGACAAATGTGTATAATCAGTCAGGCTTATGATGAAAGGAATGAGGGAAAGATACCAGGAGAGTGCTTAAAGCACATCTTGTATGTGTGTGCATATACAGTTTCCTGGGGTAAACAGAGTCTCTGTGAATATGTAACTGCCTTTTCAGAGCTGTAACTAAGTCACAGAAATCCTCCGCACTGTGCCAACATGGAGGTACACATGAATATTCCCACTCAGTCTCTCACTCTCACTCACAGACTTGCACACACACATATTTTCGACAGACGTACATGCTGCTTTATCGCACATGCGCACTCAGGCTGAGAGCAGAAGCAAGCACAGACACACACACATGCATGCGCCTGCAGCCACACTGCCTGATTAGCTTGCGAGAGCTGTCTACAGCATCCAGGGAAATGGCGCAAGAGGCAGAGCATTGGAGGAGGAACAGCAGCCCAAAGCGGCAGGATTAGACCTCTGGCAATTTGGCCAGCTGAGGCATGGATTGACACGCAGCAGGGGACTGGGATACGGAGCCATCAGGAGGCAGCTTGACTGACTGTGGATTGACTGTGTGTTGCTGGGATCTGTGTGAGACGGCACAGGCGGGCTGATGCACCGGTAGGACTGGGCCGGGCCTTTGGATCTGAACCGTGGGGGAGGGGCAGGCGACGCAGGGAGAGGGAGTCTGTTTTTCCAGACCACAGCTCTGGTGTGATTCTTCAGCCTGGCCGTCAGCTTCAGGCCTGCCTGCATCCCTCTCCGTCTCTTTCTCTCTCTCCCTCTCTCATCCTCTTCATCTTTGTTTTACTCTTGCTATTGTCATTTGTTTCTGCCTTATTCCTTTCCCGATGTTCCTGCTGTCATCCTTACTCTTTACCTCCATCACTCGCTTCTATGGTCATCTCTCCATCCTGCCATCATAATCACTCCATCCCTCTCCCCTCCATCATCTAAATCTTTTATTACTGTTTGTCAAGAAGCTTAGCTCTCGCAGCATCATTTTTTTGTTTACATCTCTCTCACATTCCCACTGATCTCCTCCATCGGTTCTTCTCTGTGCCCTTCAGACGGTCCCTCGCTCCCTCTCTTTTCCCCTCCATCTTCTCTCTTTCGGCTCCCAGCCACCTCTACCCTGCAGTGACAGTAGATTTAGGTCAGTCTGCTCAGCAAATGGGATGAGATGTAGTCTCTACAGCAGCCGGATCCAGGGGGCTCCTGGTCTGCCCATTAAGGTGACCCTCTTCTTCGGACCACACTGAGGCTGGAGCCTGACTCTGGACTGACTGGGGGGCCTGCTTTGGGGTGCTGCATGTAGGCAAAGACAGTTTGCACCAGCAGCCCCTACCCTCACCCCCTTCCCCGTTCCTACGACCCCTCTCGGGGCAGCCGTCACTCTGGAGTGTCCCGGCTTGACTGGCTGTGGCATCTCCTCACACAACCTGACGACGCCCTCATGCCACTGGGGCACCCGCAGTGCCCCTACTCCACTCCACTACCGCACACCCTGCCTGTGCCATCGGCCCAAACCCCCTGTCACCCTCAACATGGGTGTGGTAGAGGCCATTGAGCCTGTGCCATCCCCCTGCCCCTCGCCTGTACCAGGGGGCTACAGGCTGCCCCGCTCCTCCAGCTACAGCCCCCTGCAGGGGAGGGCAGGGGCAGAGCTGGATCTTGGTGCAGCTGCTGGAGGGGTTCTGGAGGGGAGTGGGACGGCAGCGGAGCGCAGGACACCCTTCGTGGACCTGTTCTGTGAGACCTGCTCCAGGCCCTGGCTCATCGGCTGGTGGGACCAGGTAGGGCTCGGAGAGCTTACAAAGGGAAAACAAGGCCTGGCAGTGGCCATCTTGGATAGATGCTGTGAACTCTTCAAGTGTTACATCTAAGCATGCATTAACAACTCTATCTGCTTACTCCATCCTCTTATTCTTTGTTTTTTAAACCAGCAGTTATGGTTTAAAAATGTGTGAATTTTATGTGTTTTTATATAGGAGAATCTTACAGGGTGCTAAGTGGGGACATTATATACTGAATTCATGTGGTGAAGGAAGGTTTTGTGGGTCTGACAATGGCTTTGTGAGTAACTGCAAGGCAGTGTGTTCCTGTACATGTTATTTATGATCCACTGAAAAGGAACAGGGATAAAGTCAGAAAGTTTAATAACTCTGCTCAGTGTTCCTACATTGCAGCAGCATTGTAAACAAAAAGACAATTTCACTCTCATTCTTCATCCTTCTATATCTGGTCTACATTTCTGTCCTTTAAGAATACACCAAGCTGCTTCAAATCTTAGTAATAGCTTTGGGACTTTGTGATAAGTAGTCTAGCCGTCTTTACTGCAGGTACATTGCAGTGTCACATAATGTCCATTTCCATCCTCCACACCTGCGTCCCACATCCCTCTGTCTCTCTCCTGCTACTCTGAGGCGGGCCTCAACACAGACTCAAGGAAGCCAAATGTATTGTCAGTGAAGGACAATGCTTACTGTGTCAAGACTCCTCAGGTGTGCCAACATGTTACATACATAAAAAAATGTATGAAGTTAAGACAATGTTTGAGTATGTCTGGTTTGTATTAGATGAGGTATCCTAGCACTGTGTTATCAACACAAATTCTGGCTTTTGTTTTTATTGTTTTGTTGAAAGAAATTGGGCACATTAAGATACATGAGTTTCTTCTCTGGCGATATTTTTACAGTCTGAGTCAACAAAAAGTACAGGTTTTAGTTCAGTGAAGGGTCACATTTAGCACGTGTGTTATTCGGTTATTGTTATTCTTAATCATATACAGTAAGAAAAAATAAAGCCCTCCTGGGTCCCTCACATATACGTTGTGTGTGTGTGTGTGTGTGTGTGTGTGTATTGGTGGTCATGTCTGTGCAGCGTTTGCATGTTTGCTTCATTAGTCAGTGTCAGAGGAAGAGTGTTGTTTGTCCTGGCACTCGGACTGGCACCGTGGAAGTGTTGGTTGGCAGCTATGACTCAGCAGTACAGCATTAGGGAAGGAAAGAACGAGAGAAATTGAGAAATAGAGGAGGAGGTTTGAGCTGAGCCAGTTGCCTAAGTGTGCCACAGGGTTTGACTTGCTTCCCTGGCTCCTGGTGGCTGATTCTGCCCAACTGCTTCAATGATTTTGCTGTCAGAGTATACCTATTTGCTTGGCCTATCATGTAATGAGTGCAAGGCTGGGTGGGATGGGTGGAAAAAGAGAGATAACTGAGAGGGAAAGAGTGAAAGATGGAGGGAATGCTTGTGGGAAATGGCAGGAAGGAAAAATGGAGCCTGTGATAGAGGAGGGTTTTGGGACTCAAGGGCAGTAGTGGAGAGTGTTGTTTACCTGTAGAGGGAGGAGCAGATTTAAGGAACAGAGAGGCGTGGAGAGGAAGACAGCAAAGGAGCTCAGGGGTGACCTTGGTAAAGGTTAGAGACACCTGCCTACTCCCTCAGTTTGTCACCCAAGCAGCAACCGCTCTCACATCAAGCTGAAGGACTGACTGTGATGAGGCAGTTGCCACGGCAACCACTTTGGTTACCGTGGCAACTGTTAGGTGTGAAAGATCAGTTGGTAGGACACAGACCAAAGGGGACATGTCAGTATCGTATTGCCTTAACATGACTTGCACAACAGGTAACTATCAAGCCTCCAAACACCACCTTTATCTATAGAAATAAAATAATCATTAAGCTGAGAGAATATTCAGTATTTTCTGTCTACAGCAACAATGTATTCATTTATTGTGCCTGTACTGCAAGGACCTGCAGACAAGTTGTTCACGATCGCCACTGTAGATGTCTGGAGAAGAATACGTATTAAAATGCCACATTGCTGCAGCATATAAATACATTGCAATCCAAATGCAATACACTGATATATGGGTTTTGAACAGTATGTTCTCAAAAGAGGAGGCATGATTCATCATTGATTTTCTCACTCTTTAGTGAATTAAGCCAGAATGAGGGTGATCATTTATTGTTTAATATTGTACTGCTGGAGGAATGCTTTGTTGAAATGTATCGGTACAAATTAAATCTAAAGGTTAATGGTAATAACTCTGAGGGTTTTTCAATCTGCAAGTCTCTACATTGGTGGACATGTCAATAACCCTTTATAATACTTTGTAAGTACTGTTCAAGTCACTCACGTCCTGTGTCTGTCTGTCTTTCCCTTAGTTCAAGAGGATGTTGAACAGGGAGCTGTCCCATTTGTCAGAGATGAGTCGCTCAGGGAACCAGGTGTCAGAATACATCTCCACTACATTTCTAGGTAAAACATCCATTTGTGACCAACCTTGATAGCAAGTCCTTTATAGCTTTGACCCATCCTGGCTGACCTCTGCCCCCCCCCACCCCCAGATAAGCAGAATGATGTGGAGATCCCATCCCCGACTTTGAGGGAGAGGGAGAAGCCCATGTGTCACATTAGTGGTGTGAAGAAGCTCACACACAGTTCCAGCCTTTCAAACTCCACCATGCCTCGGTTTGGTGTGAAGACTGAACATGAGGATGCGTTAGCCAGGGTAAATACATCATTTTCTTTCTGTATTTTTATTTTGTTCATGATTTATGTTTTTATGCTGCTGTGTAAAGATCTGATCTGAACTAAATGGATGAAAAAGCAGGTGAGAAGCAAGTGATTGCACAGACACGCACAAACAAAACCACACAGGAGATAACAAAAGAAGGAAAACAGACATTTATTTCCTGTCACTCTTCTCTACATATTCTACCTCTTTATGTAAATATAAGTTGTTATGCCCACATGCATTTCAATTCACATTTCCATAGCTTTCTTTGGCCATCTCTATACCTGATTATGTGAACAGCTAAAGGGAAAATGCACATGATGTGATATCACAACTGAAAAGGAATGTAAAAGCAGAACATGTTTCCACAACTTAAAACATAACCTGTAAACATCTTTTTGGCATTGGTCCATCAGAGTCAGTGCAAGTGCTTTTTTATTTCTCATTGTGGAAAAATGTTTTGAAGTATAGGACAAACCAATGGCAACATAAAGACATGTTGCAAGTTTCATGCAACCTAATTGTAATCTAATTAAAGAACACACAACTGTAGTATCATGCACCTTTATGGGTGGATTAATATGGAAAACTGCTATATTGTTGTACTGATGTATGTTAATGTGGTTTGTTGTGCCTTTAGGAACTGAACGACTTGAACATATGGGGCCTTAATATCTTTAGTGTGGCAGAGTTCTCTAATAACCGACCCCTCAGCTGCATAATGTTTGCCATCTTCCAGGTGAGAGACAGGAAGACTGAGCTTTAACTAACAATGAATTATATAATTTATCATGTAGCATTACTTATCTGTGCCTATGATGATCCCTGTGGCTGTAGGAAAGAGATCTACTGAAGACTTTTCGGATCCCTGTGGATACGTTTGTCACCTATGTAATGACCCTGGAGGACCACTACCATGCCAATGTGGCCTACCACAACAGCCTCCACGCTGCAGATGTCACTCAGTCTACTCATGTACTGCTATCCACACCGGCTTTAGATGTAAATACCTTTACTCGTCAATACTGCCAATACACATCTAACTTCACAATGCACAGCCTTTTAGAAATATCAGGCCATCTATACAGAATATAGTAGCCATAGGTTATTTGTAAACAGCATTAACTGCATATTTTTCTGTCTCATTTCTCTGACAGGCTGTGTTCACTGATTTAGAGATACTAGCTGCGTTATTTGCTGCTGCCATCCACGATGTGGACCATCCAGGAGTGTCCAACCAATTCCTCATAAACACAAGTAAGTTGAAATGAGATTAAGAGATGACACACAAACATATAGAAATTATACAAAATATATAATATACAATGGGAAAAACAAAGGACATCACAATGGCAAGGACAAACAAAAAGCTACTTTTTGTTCAGAATTGAATACCCCTGATACGTGTTGTACATGATCAAAATTAGTAAGTCCCAACAAAGGAAGGAAAGCTATAAAAGAACCAATGTACTAATGACAGATCTTGTCATTTGCCAACTTTGTGAAAGTCTCTTTTAGAAAAGATCATGAAGCACAAAGCTAAGATCCAAAATGTAAGAATTAGATGAGGAAACTAGAGCTGCAAAGATTAATCGATTAATCGACTATTAAATGAATCGCCATCTATTTTGATAATTGATTAATCGGTTTCAGAAATTCTCTGATTCCAGTTTCTTAACTGTGAATATTTTCTAGTTTCTGCACTTCTCTATGACCATAAACTTAATATATTTGAGTTGTGGACAAAAGAAGACATTTGAAGATGTCATATTGGGCTTTGGAAAACACTGATCAGCGTGATTCACCATTTTCTGACATTTTATAGACCGAGCAACCTATTGATTAATCAAAAAGATAAGTGACAGATTAATCAACAATGAAAATAATAGATAGTTCCAAAATAATAGATAGTTCCAGCCTTAGAGGCCACGTTTCTAGGTCATATATTCTGATAATACCTAGCATTCAATTTCTTTTGATCCAGTAAAGGTTTGTCTCAAATATTGCTTTTAAACTCTTATTTTAAATTTTTTTCAAATATTTCGACAGTTTTGTTTCAATTTCCTCATGATAAAATGTATTTGTCTTCTAAATCAAATTATTATTTATAATTATGCTGAAAAGCATTGGGAAATACATTTGTTGTGTACAGTGGGGCTCGAAAGTTTGGGAACCCCAAGTAAAATTGTTTATTAATGTGCATAAAGAAGGAAAAATCTCCAAAAGGCATCAAATGACGGATTTGACATTTGTATAATATGTCACAAAAAGTTAGATTTCATTTTCATCATTTACACTTTCAAAATAACAGAAAACAAAAAAATGGCATCTGAAAAGTTTGGGCACCCTGCAGAGTTCATAATATGCACCGCCCCCTTTGGAAAGCTGAGACCTGACAGTGTTATAGATTGTTCTCAATCATCGTCTGGAAAGACCAGGTGATGTCAATCTTAAGGTTTTAAATGTTCAGACTCATCTGACCTTGCCCCAACAATCAGCACCATGGCTTCTTCTAAGCAGTTGTCTAGAAAACTGAAACTGAAAATAGTTGACGCTTACAAAGCAGGAGAAGGCTATAAGAAGATAGCAAAGCGTTTTCAGATGCAAACATTTTCTGTTCGGAATGTAATTAAGAAATGGCAGTCATCAGGAACAGTGGAAGTTAAAGCAAGATCTGGAAGACCAAGAAAAATATGAGACAGAACAGCTCGCAGGATTGTGAGAAAAGCAAGTCAAAACCCACGTTTGACTGCACAATCCATCCAGAAAGCCCTGGCAGACACTGGAGTTGTGGTACACCATTCCACTATAAAGAGATACTTGTACAAACATGGTCTTCATGGAAGAGTCATCAGAAGAAAACCTCTTCTACGTCCTCACCACAAAAATTAGCATTTGAAGTTTGCAAATGAACATATAGACAAGCCTGATGCATTGTGGAAACAAGTTTTGTGGACCGATGAGGTTAAAATAGAACTTTTTGGCCAGAATGAGCAAAGGTACGTTTGGAGAAGAAAGGGCGCAGAATTTAATGAAAATAACCTCTGTCCAACTGTTAAGCATGGGGGTGGATCAATCATGCTTTGGGGTTGTATTGCAGCCAGTGGCACAAGGAACATTTCACGAGCAGAAGGAAAAACGGATTCAATAAAATTTCAGCAAATTTTGGACACTAACTAATCTGTGAAAAAGCTGAAGTTAAAGAGATACTTGATACTTGCCAAAGGGGGCAGTACAAGGTATTAACTCTGCAGGGTGCCCAAAACTTTTGTAGACACCATTTTTTTGTAAATGATGGAAATAAAATTTAACTTTTTGTGACATATTATCCAAATGTCTAATCTGTCATTTGATGCCTTTTGGAGATTTTTCCGTCTTTTCTTGGCTTCTTTATGCACATTAATACAATTTTTTTTTACCTGGGGTGCCCAAACTTTCGAGCCCCACTGTATAATACACTCACTTAAGTTGAAATTCGCCTATATTTTTTTACCTTTTGGTACTGCAGTCATCCTCATCATGTTTAGTCTTTACAGTGTGTGCTTTTAGTTGTTTTAAATGGATATATTTGTAACTAAAGCTTTATTTGCACTGTGCTTCTTCCTTAAATCAAAAAAGCTGTTGTACATTTTGACAAAATGCCATCACAGTTTGATCCTAACACTGATGGTGGGAACATGGTGATGCAAATACTGTATGTGTTTTTGACTCATATGTGTTGTATGGTGCTTTCCTCAGACTCCGAATTAGCTCTGATGTACAACGATGAGTCTGTGTTGGAGAATCATCACCTAGCTGTGGGCTTCAAGCTGCTTCACGAGGACAACTGTGACATCTTCCAGAACCTTAGCAAGAGGCAGAGACAGAGCCTAAGGAAACTTGTCATTGATATGGTAAGTGTTGTCAACACTCAAATTATGTATCATGAAGATCTCCCTCGTCTCCTACCACCTTTCTGTTCTCCATCATTCTATGGTTTTCTCTAATGCGTTCATATGAATTTTCTTCCCAGGTTTTGGCAACAGATATGTCTAAACACATGAGTTTGCTGGCAGACCTTAAGACTATGGTGGAAACCAAGAAAGTGACAAGTTCTGGAGTACTGCTGCTTGACCATTACACTGACCGGATACAGGTGAGACGTCATCTCCAGTTCATTTACAAGAAACTTCAATTTACCCATTTAGCAGATGTTCTGAGCCTGTTACAAAAGAACTGTAACCTCAATTTCCTTAAAATGTCATGGCATGTAGAGGTAACACTGTGTACATGGACACTACCAGAACTGTGATTTGGCTGTCTGGGCTTTTTTGGGATTGTTTTTGTGTTTCCGGTGCTGGTAACGTTTGTTAATAGTTAAGACAACATGGAGCAGGCTTAATAAAGGTTATGTAGTCTCTTCTTTAAAGTATGTTTTAGTAGCTTGGGCACTGTAAGAGGTAGAGCCATAAGCTGCACCACTGATTCACATCTGTAGGATCTGGTTTTTGAGGATTGTGCTTATGTGTTTGATGGATGAAGTAGGTGTTACTTTATGCTGTCAATGATGACAGAGAACTTTGGTACGTGGCAAGTTTTTACAGACAGGTACCTTAATGGACTGGTTGATGACAGCCCGGCATGCATGAATATATTTGACCTGATTTGTGTAAAATATTTGTGATACAGTGAATCTGGATTTTCACTGAGAGGACGATGGAAAGGCAGGAAGAGAAACATGCCCAGCGATCCCAGTGTCTGTATAGCTGTGTTTTCATTACATGGTATGACTCAACTCACTTTGTTAGTACCAGGCCCTTTTTTTTTTTTTTATTTCCACTGCAGATAGTACTCCATCGGTACTCCCTCAGATTCTCAGTTGATAGTCACAGCTTCGCTGCGGGAAAATGCCGTTCTCGGCTCTGCTCCCTTGGAACCTCGACTGAGGAAGAACTAAAATAAGTGAGTGAGTTGAGTAGAGTCAAGTCTAGGGTTATTAAGCGGAACAAGAGTTTTAAGGAGTAGGTTGCTGTTGTCATCTAAACTGAGGTCAGGAGGACACTCAGAAACATGGAGGAGTGCAGTGTTTGTTTAGTATGCCAGTTTGAATCCTGACTGATTGAGGTAACTAGTGTTTCTATGAGAATTCTTTTATTCAAGAGTTTTGGAAATTATTAAAGAAAAAACACTAGTTTGTTAGGTCTTGATATTAGATGGAGGAAGAGGTATGCATGACCATTGGAGAAACTAGGTGACCTGAGGGCCAAATGTCACTGCAGAATTGATGATTGACATTAAAAGAGGGAGTGAGGAGGATTGGGTTAATAGTGCAGGTAGTTTCTGTGCTAAAACATAAAAGCTTCTGCACCTTTTGCTAGGAAGAGAAAAGAATGGGCCTGTTCTGACCTGGTTTTAATGTCAGTTGTTACTCTCACATAAATCATTAATTAGAAAAGTGTGATGACTAACTAAATAGGTTTTTAAAAGGCTCAGTGTGTTCAGCTCTCAGTACATTTGTAGCTTACGGCTGATTAAGACCAATATTTTCTTATTTTGCCACTTCATAATAAACACATTTAAATAGTTTTATTGTAAGGAATATATAGGAAATCAAACTGTTTCACAGCTGTTGTTTTGATGCTCAGTTTGCCGGCTTACTCTAAACAGCACTGTGTAGATAGGTATGGCAATGTGAGACTAATAAATAAAATAAGGTTATTGTGTATCAGAGGCTGTCTTTTCAGGGAACTTCAGGGCAGAGCTCCAGACAGACGATAAGAGCAGGCTTCACCAGAACACATGATTCACTCTCAAAGGTTTCTGTGACATGAGAAATACTTTGAATGAGTATGTAGATCTACTTACAGCTGAGTAGGCAGTCCTTAAAGGAGAACTCTGGTCGATTTCAACTCGTAGCTCTGTTGTTTGTAAATTTGGAGTGCTGTCATTAGAGAGAAAAATTAAAACAATCGGTGCTGCCTACACCGTGTTATCTTCCTGCTAGCGTTGGCACCCACCAGGCTTAAACAAGTTTTAAACTTGTTTTTAGCCTCTTAACATGTTCAAAATGTCATTAAAAGTGCCTACCCATGTGAAGTGATTCCTTCTGAGTGAACACAGTGAAACATCGAACAGATGTGACAGAAATGCATGAACGTTGTGCTAATTCAGCTGTGTTTAGTGCTGGTGTTGAGACGGCAGTTAGAGTGCTTAGGGACCATCTACAAACACAGAAAAGAGGTAAAAGAAAAATATGTAGGCTATAAATTTAATGATTAAATAAGGTAGTGTCTCCAAACTTACCTCAATTATAACTTGTCTCCTGCTAGTTGTATTACAGCACTTACCTTTAAAAAATAAGCATATGCTTATTTTTGAAAATATGTTTGTATCTCTTTTTGGTGGTCCCGAAGTACTCCTTGCAGTATCAACACAGGAACTAAACAGAGCTGATTTAGCAGAACTTTCAGTTGGCACTTTTAATGACAATTTGTCAGAGGCTAAAAACACATTTAAAACTTGCCCTGTTTATGCCTGTTGGGTGCTAACTCTAGCAGGAGGATAATCTTTTTCTCGCTACTGACAGCACTCCAAATTTACAAACAACAGACCTACATGTTGAAATTGACCAGAATTCTTTAATGTGGCCGAGGACATATACCCGTTTTCACGAACGTGGACACATGTGGCTTGGACCACCTTCGAATGTGGTTTGAGTGATCGGATCTCAATGTGTCCTCAATGTGTCCTTTCCCCTGTACTTCACACTGTCCACTTGTGATTCAAACACCCATATCAACCAGGTGAAAGCGGGGCCTAGGAAGTTAAGCCAGACTGAATACACTAATAAGAGGAGAATTTTAAATATAATATACTACATACTTAAGTAGGTGACACAATCGTGACCAGAAATGGAAAAAGGGCATGCACAAATGGAAATGTTTGAGTCTTACATATTGCAATTCCACTGTAAACTGAGCATCTTTCAATATAAACAAATCTTTGCAAAAGGAAATGGAAAAGGGAGGAGCAGGTGTTGTGAAAAGAGGATAAAAGTTGATAAAGCTTTCCAGGGGAACTAGATTTCGGAGTTGTACTAACAATTAATAGAAGAGTAAAGGAAATGAGAATAAAGTAAAAAAAACAAGAGGATAATTAGAAAGCTGGTTGTTCACCACCTCCTTTCAGCTGCTAAAACATTTGTTTGCAGATGAGCTTTATGCAAATCTAAAGTCAGTGATTAAAACTTTGCACGTATATAATATAGTGTGTGATATGTGTCTGTGTGTTTGTGCAGGTGTTGAGGAACATGGTGCACTGTGCTGACCTGAGTAATCCCACGAAACCCCTGGCTGTGTATCGACAATGGACGGAGAGAATAATGGAGGAGTTCTTTAGGCAGGGAGATAAAGAGAGAGAGCGAGGGATGGAGATCAGTCCCATGTGCGATAAACACACTGCATCTGTAGAAAAGAGCCAGGTAAATGACCAGCCCTGAAATATGCAATGCATGAATATGAGTCTGTGCACAACTGTGTTTTAATGCTTTAAAAACAGTGATAAGCACAGTGCAGAGTAATCTGTCATCTCTAATCACAGCAGTCATCCTCATACATTTTAAATACTGATTTGTCTGGAAATTACACCCCTGTGATTTAAATGATGTCCATCATACTTTCTTTCTGGACGCAGGTGGGCTTTATTGACTATATTGTCCACCCACTGTGGGAGACATGGGGGGACCTTGTGCACCCTGATGCCCAAGACATCTTGGACACTCTGGAGGACAACAGGGACTGGTACCAGAGCACTATCCCCCAAAGCCCCTCACCACCTCCTGTGTGTCAGGATAAGGATCTAAATGCCTGCATGGACAAGTTTCAGTTTGAGCTCACCCTCGAAGACAGCTCTCAGAGAGAACAGGGAGATGAGGGGGACAAACCTACGCTGAACCATGTGGCACAGGACTGCAGTCAGAGGGAGGAAGATGAGGGTAAAAAAGAGGAAGAGGAAGACATAATGGTAGAGGAGGAAAATGAGGACATAATAGAAGAGGAAGATGAGGTGGCAATGGAGGAAGAAGAGGTGGAGGAGGAGCAGGAGGAAGAGCTGAAAGCTCAGTTGGAGGTGAGATCTGAAAAGGATAGACTTTCTGACACAAGTCCTGTAGAGGAAGAGGAAGACTCTTCTTCACAAGCTGAGGATACATGAGTTTTGCTCCCGTATCTCCCTGTTCACTTGCACACATTATCTTGTTCATCCTTTCAATGGCCAAACCAAGAACAAATAAGACTGCAATGACAATACAGACCTTTAAATATATTTTTCAAAAAGGGAATAAATTAGAATCACTTAAAGAGAAGGTAATTACACAGCAACTGTAGATGTGGAGTGGTGACAAGTCCTCCGACTGATTCCACAACGAACTTTAGACTTAAGAGGAATTTAGGAGAGCATGAATGATGGGCAACTGCAGAAAGCGTAGCACTCTGAGACTGGAATGCACACACACAAACACACAAAGTGACACACAAACACACCAAAAATGACACATTCACACGCACACACACACACACACACACACACATGCACACACGCACACAGAGTTGGTTTGTATGTGTGCATGTATATGAGGACATTGACTAGTAATGAATCACTTTGGAAAAAGCCATCTCTTAATGGAGTATTAACTTGTGTTCAGTCAGTATTAGTAATTCATGTTTGTAAGAACCTCAACAGAAATTGTTCTCCTCAGAAAAGCTACACATCCAAGTGACTTTTTTTTTCCATTTCTGTCGGAAAGAAAAATAAGAACATCCAGAGTTGGAGGAGAGAGGAAGATATCGAAAGAAAAGAAGATGCTGCGACGAAGGGGCCGCCAGGTCCCTTAACCCCTTTTCCCTTTACGAGGAGAGTGCTACTGGTGCAAGATGGCTCTGTGCCTTTCTGAAACACCAGCTTCCTGAATGGAGCTGTCATGAAGCAATGCATTGTGGTACAGGAGTGTCTGATTTTGTTATCATTTTTGATTGTCTCTCTTTACTGTTCATGGTATTGTGGTGTGTTTTATCTCACACGTACAGTTTCTGTGGTGATATGTTTTAAGCTGTAAGTCTTCCTTTGTTGCTCTTCTGGTAATCTAATAACTCAGAAATGTAGATGCAGAGCAATCACAACCACCACCACCACAACCACCAGTGGACTCTTTCCAGCTTACCGGTATGTTTTTTCTTTTATTAGAATGCTTTTTTAAAACTTTCTGAGAATAAGCCATGTAATGCTTTGAAGCATAACTTTTGCCTATTTTCTATTTAACCGTTGCTAAAAACGTTAGGATGGGATACATCATTATTTTATCAGCAGAACAAATTTCCACTCGCCATCTCACACCCACTTGCAGTGTGATTATGTCTCCTCATTAACAATGATTCTCACCAAAGTAAAGGATGAGAAACTTCAGTGGGTGAAGTGATTTGAAGTAACACAGATGAATAAGAAAATCAAGGAGGCAGAATGTCAGTAGAAAGAAGCGTGACTTCAGGTGGTCTGGCAGTCCCTAATCATCCTTGTTATGTTATGTTATGTTATGATGCTTTTTTGCCTTAATGTCAGATGCAGGATACATACCTGCCAGTATGTAGATTTATAAGATATATAATAGATATCCTAGTAGATTTATATCACTTCTGTATGCTTTTTTCTGTGAGTATCAGTGTGTTTATACACAATGTATCCAGCTTTGCATTTGGAGGGGAAAAGTAAAACTACTGCTGCCAACTAGTTATTATGTTGTTGCTGTGCTTGGACCAACATAAAGAATGTGTTGTTTTTTAATCAAGATGGAAAAAGGACTATCTTATAGCTACCTGGAGGCATGCAGAGGAAGTAAGAATGGGAGTTAAAATAATCAATATGGATGTTCTTTGTTTGAATCTGACCAGATATTGATTTGTTGACATGATGGAGTTGATGCGTGTATTTGTTTGTGTTGCTTATTGTGTGGTCATGAGTAAGTGAGTGAGTGAGTGAGTAACAGAAACAGAGGGTATATGCTAAAGCTGTTGTCATATGTGTCACTGGTCCCACACTGGCATCAACACATGTTGTTGAATGCTGTTCAGAATTTTGATCAGCACAGATTAAATAGGTCAGTTTGTTTAGGTGTTTGTTTTTCACAGGGTAAAAAAAATTAAACACAACATGAGTGTGGTTCTTTTGAAGGGTAAGAGCAAGTTTCTGCAGGTCAGTAACTGAGCTTATCTGAAGACACCACAGCTCGGTGCAACACAAGCCTGTGTGTTTGACCTGCTCTGTCGCTGGATGGGGCAGAGCTGCCGGGCTACCACACAGGCTTTCATCTTGTGGAATGGGAATCCAGGATTACTATTGCAGTGATTTAAATAAAAGATTCCCATTTGCATCGGCATTTTTACGTTAAATATGTTGCTTTGTTTTTGTGGCTTCTTGTTATGTCATAAGCTATAAAAACGTTAATATTTACTTGCCATACAAACACGATACTGTAGCAATTGTTTCTTAAAAGAAAATTATTCAATTGATTGATTGCTGCCATTCTTTTTAAATAATGAAAAGAAAACCATGGGTAGTGTTTTCTTTGAACAGTTTGTGTACAGTTTATTTTTATATCATTCTGGTGGATGGTCTGGAAAATGAATCACGTGTTGATGATATAGCTATAAGCA
Organism: Percina caprodes; assembly: GCA_013375575.1. NCBI lineage: Eukaryota > Metazoa > Chordata > Actinopteri > Perciformes > Percidae > Percina > Percina caprodes. The sequence continues at coordinate 5,097,362 of JABXJD010000002.1, read as the reverse complement.
TTACCATTCTTGTATATATTGTAATATTGGATTGTAAATTATAAATTTATCCAAGTCATAATGGTTGACAAAAAGGTTGTTAAGTGAACCACTAAAACACTGCAGGCCACATCATCACCTTTTTATTCTCTGGTTATGTTTTACACTTGTGCTAACATTTTTTTAATTGTCCACATCTATTGTTAAAATCAACTATATTTGTACCAGCACTTTATTTCGCCAGGTTTTAAGGCAGACAGTGTGTTTCAGGTAGTGTACAGTCTGTGCTGGTGGTTTGGTCATTGGCAGTCACCTGTTGATTATATTCCATTGGGCCAAATCACAAACCGTCATTGTGCAGTAGTCAATGTTAACCCCTTTTTCCAGAGACATGATCAAACAAACTAGTCATTCTCTAATAATAGTCAATGTGAGATTGAACTAATTTGACTGATAAAGTCAAATGTAAGCTGATGGAGTCACATAGGGTGTGACATTTTCAAAGGAAATAAATGTGTCCTTATCTAACTTCTCCATCTCTAGTACTATCACCACCATCAATTTGTTAGTAACTTTGGTCCCCATCTGGGTTGCTGTCACTTTGTCGCAGACTGACTCCCTCTGTGAATAACTCTCTGGGCTTTAATTCATGTGTTTATTCACGAATGAGAAAGATTATTCAAGGGAAAAAACAACATGAAATGATTGTAATATTTGTAAATGATCTTGCTGTAATGTGTAAAATGTGTCAAGTTATTTTTTATTATATTATTTTTATGAAAGTTTTTCCTCTTAACAGAGCTGATGTTTCATTTTGTGAATAATTGCATTTAATAAGCAAACATCGATATATAAAATAATATTATAGTATATCAGTATATTTTTCTTTTATTTCACTGTTCGGTACTGTAAAGTGTGTTTAAAAATACAAATAAAGTAAGATTTTTATATTAAATGCAATACAGTTGTCATGTTTGCAGTTATTACAGTTTCCTTGTCCACTGTGGTTTGTTTGCAAATCAAGTGTCAGCATTATTGTTTGTATGTGTTGTATTGTTATTTATCCAGGGACTGGTAGCCTAATCTTATTTTTGTAGCAGGACCAGCAAGACTATATTTTAACTGGATATTGCAGGTAATGTACCTTGGTTGTTAAAACATACTAGTTTTTAGATAAATTTGAATGATAGTGATAGTTTTAAAATAATATCTGTCCACTTGAACGTTACCTGCTCGTAAGTTTTTACGCCGTTTATGTTGTACGGATAACGGTGAAAAGAGTTATGACTACCTGAACCCATGGATGTATTTAGAGAACGCTTGCACCTGCCTGGCTCCATGGAAGAAAAAACAGATTTTGGCATGAGATGGCTGCATCCTCCCCAGAATCCTCTACTTCAGACGGCTTGCCAGAGCTCTCCACCAATCACAGGGCCTAAACAAAGCGTCGTCCAATCAGAGTGAAACAAGACAGAGCGGAGCGGTGATATACGCATGCGCTCTGGCACAAACTACGGAACTAGGTGGCACATTTACTGGTAATACTCATTAACTTGGTCTAAGAAAACGTTTTATTTGTATTTACCCACTTTATTAACATTGTAGTATTGTGATGTAACAACATACGTACTCTTGGTATATTGTTGTATATATGGGTTGCTTATAGCAAAAAGCTTTAGCTAAATTCGCTAGATAGCATTCATTTGTTAGCTCTCGGCTAACGTTACGTTGACAAGACGTTGTTGTAGCTACGTTATTGTGTCGAGATGGGCCTAGCTACATAGGAACCGGCGCAGTTTTGTCAGTGTTGTGTTTTATAACTTCCTTGTCATGGTATGTTAATAGTTGTTACAGAGTGCTTCTTGTATTAAATTGCAAATTCTGTGTGACTTAGGCGGTTCCAGATACAGCTGAATCTTGCTAGCTACCTAGATAAATACTGACCCAGTGTGGAGCCCGCCCCATCATGATGTGCTGTCAGTACATTCTGCTGCTAGGTGTCTTAGGAGGAGTCACAGCGGTGGAAGTCCAACGCCCTCGCGGTGTCCCTTTGTCAAGTAAGCATTTAATTTAATCACAACTATAATAAGACAGATATATGAGTACAGTTGTATATTATTCCTGTAGTTTTAAAGCTGTCATGGCACTGACCCACTTCTTCTGTTCAACCTCTAAAGAACGGCAATTCTATGAAGAAGGCAAACCTTTTACTTGCCTGGATGGCTCACGCAATATTCCCTTTGACAGAGTGAATGATGACTACTGTGACTGCCAAGATGGCTCCGATGAGCCAGGTGCGTATATCCTGCAAGCTGGAGACTCCTAGTACTGTTTTTCTTCCCCATAATTCACTGAATAAAACAAACTAGTTACTAATAAATGTGTAGAAGCCCTGCTTAGTCTGTATAATTAATTAATGAACAGTAAACACCAGTTCATAGAACCATCCCCTTTACCAGTAAATTATTTCATAGTTTAAATACTCATTGTTCTTTAACATGGTAATACAATCACTCTATATAAATTGAAACATCAATGTATGCACTGTATATACTGTCATATCCACCTACCTCATATATATAAAGCAACTTGGTCAACCAATTCATTCCAGCACTCTGCACTACTGTACTGTATTACTCGTTACAAATTTCATTGTGGTGTTTTATATATATGATACTTTTTAATATGTACTGTACATAGTCTAAAATTTATTGTAGTTATTGTTTTGTTTACCTTCAGCTTTGTTCTTGTTTTTAGCCATATGTCTATTTCTGTGTATGTATGTTCGGAATAGTGCTGTCAGTTAAACGCATTAACGGCGTTAACGCAAACCCATTTTAATGGCGTCAATTTTTTTAACGTAAGATTAAGGTTCTTTTTGTCGTAGCAAACTTTTTTTTTTTTTTTCACATGCTGTTGTAACAACTAGTATTGTTAGAAAAACTACAACAGCTCTAGCTAGACTGGAAACAAAACGGGCACCCCACATACACGCTGTTTGGGCTTGTGAGCTGGCCAAAGAGTAGTAATGTTACGTTTTGAGTGGATGACGAGCGTGAGATGCCGAAATGGATGCCAATAAGATTCTGAATGGAAAGTTTACTTTTTAAAATGCTAAATGGTTCCATTGACAAGACCATGTTTTGTTGTTGTGAACTGAGCTATCATTGCAACACGTCCAGTCTAAAATACCACTTGATGGCCAAGCACGCAGCTGATGCGAATTCTCCGCCCACTCGTCAAAGTATTTTTTCCACCCTTTTATTGATGGACAGTGTTATATTGTGTGTAATTATTTGCTCCAAGTGAGAATGTTAGTGTGAAATTGAACACTACAGTAGGCTAATATGCCAATGTTGTTTTGAATTAAAAAAAAAAACTGCACAAAGCAAGCCAGTTCACTTTTCCATATTAATAACAACATTAAAATGCGATAAAATAAAGGCACAAAAAAAATCAAGAGACGTTTAGAATAGTTAGAGTTGTTTGATTTAATTTTGAGTGAACTATGACATGCGATTTAATCATGATTTAAATATTTTAATTGTTTGACAACACTAGTTAGGAGCAACACATTTATTCAAATTCCTTGTATGTGTACACACACACTTGGCCATTAAAACAGATTCTCGCTTTGGAATATCATGACAATATCTAGAAGCCGTTTTGTATATCTACAGTAATAACACATTCATTTGCAGGCACTGCTGCTTGTCCCAATGGCAGCTTCCACTGCACTAATGCTGGTTTCCGACCAGGCTTCATCCCTTCCTCTCGCATCAATGACGGAATCTGTGGTATGAGTTTTAAACTTTGCTGACTATTTCTTGTCAGGCGTGTTGTGTGGGCAGAGTTTTGTTAAATGCCTTTGTTTCTTGTACAGACTGCTGTGACACAACTGATGAATACAACAGTGGTGCTGCCTGTCAGAACACCTGCAGGTGGGAATGTTTTGGGTTGAACGCTAATAATTTTAGCATGCTTCATAGTCTAAGCCTGGCTTCTCCATATATCCTATACATGTGCTTAAATACTAGGGCTGTAACGAAAATTTGGTTCGATTCGGTTCACGATTTTTAAACCAACATTTGGGGGTGTCAAAATACAAAAATTTTTTCTGCCACATGGAATAATTTTGTCATTGATTACATACCAGTTTGCAACACAGTAACACAACAAATACCTTTTTTATTGATTGATTTTAATGTTGATTGATCCAACACCAAAGATTCTATTGTACCTTAAAATGTTTCCAAAATCGTTTCCGTGGTTCATTAACTCGTTGGAATGAGACATTAGAATATTGGTAACAATTCCCCTCCCAACCTGTAGAGGGAATGAAGAGGAAAAGTGCTTTGGTGCCTACTGTAAAGCGGCAGGTTGACAAGCAGCTAATGCTAATGTAATTCAAGGTGGGTAACGTAAGATTACAACACTGTCCGACACGCTTATTTATTGTTTTGACCACGGTTAACAACTCTGGGATAACCCACAAATTCATCAGTAATGTTAACAGTATAGATAGATGACTAATCTAATGGTAATTTAGCTAGCTAGCACACCTGTTTTCTGCCTCAGTCTCCCGGCGCTGCGAAGCATCAGTCGGGATGAGAGCTGATAACAGCCCTGGTCCGTGGACACATCCATTCCACAGTCAGCCCTCAGCCAGCTAGCAACCTTCCCGGTCAGCACTTGGTTCCGTTGCTCGCTAACAGTTTACTGAACCGTCGGAAAACAGACCCAGACACCCGAGTCAGAACAGCAGCCACTGGTAACGTTGCTTTATATTGTGTGATTGCAGGGACTTGGGGCGCAAAGAAAGAGAGAGTCTGCAGAAGATGGCAGAGATTGCTAAGGAGGGCTTTCTGCTTAAACAACAACTTATCCAGGAGGCCAAGAGGGGCCTAGAGGATAAGAAGGTGTGAATGACTAAACACTTGTTTGTGTAATAATTAAGTGAGCTCTGAGCCATTGATATTGCATAATGAAATATGTAGTTATACAGAGATACTGACACTTCAGTAGAGATGTTTGAAGTTGCCAACTGTTATATACAGGTAAAAGCCAGTAAATTAGAATATTTTGAAAAACTTGATTTATTTCAGTAATTGCATTCACATTATATTTATTCATTGCACACAGACTGATGCATTCAAATGTTTATTTCATTTAATTTTGATGATTTGAAGTGGCAACAAATGAAAATCCAAAATTCCGTGTGTCACAAAATTAGAATATTGTGTAGGGTTACATTTTGAAGACACCTGGTGCCACAAAGTAATCAGCTGATTAACTCAAAACACCTGCAAAGGGCTTTAAATGGTCTCTCAGTCCAGTTCTGAAGCCTACACAAACATGGGGAAGACTTCAGATTTGACAGCTGTCAAAAGGCGACCATCGACATTGCACAAGGAGAAAGACACAAAGGTTATTGCTGAAGAGGCTGGCTGTTCTCAGAGCTCTGTGTCCAAACACATTAATAGAGAGCAAAGGGAAGGAAAACTGTGGTCAGAGTGTACAAGCGATAGGGATCACCTAGTCAAGATTGTGAAGGGTGTGGACAGCTGCTGAGTCAGTGCTTCAAGATCCACCACCAGACGCTTGAAAGACATGGGTTTCAACTGCCGCATAATCAAGCCACTGTTGACCAAGGAGCTCACCTGGGCTAAGGAAAAAAGAGCTGGACTGCTGCTGATTGGTCCAAAGTCATGTTTTCCAAATTTTGCATTTCCTTTGGAAATCGAGGTCCCAGAGTCTGGAGGAAGACAGGAGAGGCACAGGATCCACGTTGCCTGAAAAAGTTTCCACCATCAGTGATGGTTTGGGGTGCCATGTCATCTGCTGGTGTCGGTCCATTGTTTCCTGAGATCCAGGGTCAACGCAGCCGTCTACCAGCAAGTTTTAGAGCACATGCTTCCTGCTGCTGACCTGCTCTATGGAGATGGAGATTTCAGGTTCCAACAGGACTTCTGCACACAGCGCAAAATCTACCCGGCCTGGTTTACGGACCATGGTATTTCTGTTCTAAATTGGCCAGCCAACTTGACCTTAGCATAGAAAATCTGTGAAAAGGAAGATGCAGAATGCCAGACCCAAAAGCAGAAGAGTTGAAGGCCACTATCAGAGCAACCTGGGCTCATAACACCTGAGCAGTGCCAGAAACTCATCGACTCCATGCATTAATGCAGTAATTGAGGCAAAGGAGCTCCAACCAAGTATTGAGTATTGTACTCATAATTTTCTTACTTTTCAGTTTTTCTAAACTCCTTTTGTATTAGCCTTAAGTAATATTCTAATTTTGTGACACAGAATTTTGGATTTTCATTTGTTGCCACTTCAAATCATCAAAATTAAATGAAATAAACATTTGAATGCATCAGTCTGTGTGCAATGAATAAATATAATGTACAAGTTACAGAATGCAATTACTGAAATAAATCAAGTTTTCTATTCTAAACTGTTATATAATACAGTATTTTTGACCAAATACCTTAATATCGATATTGTAGAGTGGACAATTGGTGCTTATACAAAATAATTACACATTGAGATTTTTTAAAAATAATCATCAGTGCAAATAATGACTAAAAAAATTAAGTTAATTTAGATTTAAAAAGATGTGTTGTTGTGAGGCTTTAGGTGGCAAATTATTGCTTTCCCGCTTAATTTCATAATTACTGTAGCTTAAAATGTGACCTGCTGTTGTTGTTGCATCTTGTTTACTCTGGAATATACAGTCAAGACATTGTTTCATAAATTGAGTAAAATTTTCAGGTATTGTGTAGATCTTAAAATCCTAACAATTGTATTATTTTCAACAGGCCAAATATGCAGAAGTTCAGCTCAGTAAGAATGATTTTGAAAAGAGGGTGGAGGCTCTGAGAACTGTAAAAGAGACTGCAGAGCAGCCAGAGAAAGAGGCCAAAGAACGCCACCTGAAGGCCTGGGAAGGTAACTTATGATGTGAACGCATATCACCATCTACTGTTTGTACAGAGAATTACATTACAGATAGTATAGTCTCTCTTATTTATTAATTTTTCTTAGCTAGACCAAGCTTGCCTTGATACCACATACACTAGAAACTCAAAACATTCTCTGATGCAAGACTTTGGGCATGAAGTTAGACATTTTTCAAACATGTAATAACACTGTATATAATGTGTCATCAGAAGTGCTGATAACTCAAAATTAAAATTGTTGTTTCAGATCAAAAGGCTGTTATTCAAATGGAGAAGGACAAGGCTAGAAAGGCTGAGGTGTTTCTTGAACTAGATGATGATGCAGATGGCTTGTGAGTATCAGCACCTTCCAAAATAATTAGCACTCATAATGAGGGAAGACAGGGTTGTGAATCTTACCACAGACAACTTTAAAAGTTAAATACAATAGTGCAAAGAAGAAATGCAGCATTTATAAATCTGGAGCAATAGTTTATTTTGCCTTTTTTTTTTCCTAAATTGTATTGTTGCAGAATTAAACCCTGATGGCAATCTATAGAGAGCAAATTTCTTTTTCTGAACAAAAAATGTCTGAGAATAGACTATTTTTTTTATGTTCATTCCTTTCATATGTAAACTTTTGGTTATCATTAGTGTGGTAGAAACTTAGTGCTTTTGTAGCTGGCCTTGTTGTTACCATAACTCAGTGAATGATTGATTTATTTCTGTTTGTTTCAGTGTCTCAGTGACTGAGCTTCTGTCCCACTCTGAGCTCGATCCGGATTCAGATGTTTCATTCACAGAAGCAGAAGCTCAGGTAAATGTTTTCTTTTGTATTGTTCCTTATAAAACACTAATGTTGAAGGAGCTATACTCGACATTCAGATCATTAATGTAGCAGTGGACACATATTTGCTATGTAAAGTTATAGTGGATTAATTCTCCTGAAAAGAGAATGAAGCAACACATCCTCATACCTAAACGACATTACAGGTAGATTTCTGAAGACTCCCAAAATTACCGTTCTATTTACTGTCACGCTGTGCCGGTTCATGTGGCTGTAATCATACATTTTATTTAACGTAACGAGCACAGTTTAAAACGCAGCATATTGAATATGAAGTTTGTCTTTGGTTTGTACAGGGACTGTTGGGAGGAGTGGACAAAGTGGACACTGTTGCATTTGAGTCTGTTTGGATTAACATTAAAGAAAAATACATATCAGAGGTAAGAATCTGATGATTATTCCAATAAGTTCCATGTGTGAATAGCCTCAGCTCTTCTAAATGTGCAGCTTTCCGTGCATCAGGCCAACGCAGACAGCCCAGCACCAGTGGAGACTCCACCGGTGGAGATAAGGGACAATGAGTCTGAGCAGTACCCTGAAGAGGACATCCCAGATGACGAAGAGGAGGATGATGAAGAAGAGGATGAAGATGATGACCCAGATGATAGAGACTATAAAGTAAGCCCACTGTATTTCTCCATCAACATATGCTGAATGACTCAAGTTTATTTTAGTATGTCACTCTTATCTGTGTTTGATATGCAGAGCCCTCCTACGATGCAGACCCAAGAAAAGAAGGATGACGAAGATGAGGGGACTATGCCACCCTACGACCAAGAAACGCAGAACCTTATTGATGGTAAGTGTGCATGAAAGTGAGTGACTCAGCCAGTCCTCAGCTATTAGTAAGTAAGTGAGTCAGTCTGTGAAATACTAACAGAAAAAGCCCAGATGTGACTGTATACCTATTAGTGTGAATTTGAATGTGCTAACTTGATAATGAACACTCATTTTGGTAGAGGAAATAAATAGTAATAAATAACAATGCCAGCACTTGTATCTATGGGTTAGGACTGCATTTACTTTAAAGGTATATTTATATTGTGTACATTTGATCCCCAGCTGCTCAGAAAGCCAGGGATGCATTTGATGAGGCTGAGAGAGCGCTCCGGGAAGTTGATGATCAGATCAAGTAAGTACTCGGAAAAACTCGGAAGGAGCAGTAATGCAATCAGTGTTTGTAACCACAACTGCAGTCTAAACTTTTAACAACTACAAAGGATTATTTTGATGAAGTGTGTCATTTAAAGAAGATTAAATTTTGGATTTGCTTTCTCTTTGCAGGAACCTTGAGAAGGAAATCTCCTTTGACTTTGGACCTACTGCTGAGTTTGCCTACCTCTATAGCCAGTGTTATGAGTTGACTTCTAGCGAGTATGTGCACACTTCGACTTTGGAAGAAATTGTCTTGTATTTCTTTATTAATATAAGTTCCTACTTCTAATGGACTAAGTTAATGTTTTGGTTTCAGGTACATCTACAGGCTCTGTCCGTTCAACAGAGTATCCCAGAAACCCAAGTATGGTGGATCAGAAACTAACCTTGGGTAAGAGTTTATCTGTGTTTTTCTTTCTAATTTGTGTTTTTTTTCTTTTTTTAATCCATACTTGACTTGTCTCATACTTTTGCATCATTTGCTTTCTGTAGTACATGGGGACAATGGGCAGGTCCAGAGGATAACCCTTACTCTATAATGAAGTATGAACACGGAACAGGCTGCTGGCAAGGCCCTAACAGATCCACCACAGTGAGTCTACGCCAATCAGCCCTTAGCCCATTAATGTTTCTCATTTGACAAAGCACAGAACATTGATATTCTTTGTCTTTCAGATTAAGTTAACGTGTGGAAAGGAGACAGTTTTGACATCAACCTCAGAGCCCAGTCGCTGTGAATACCTGATGGAGTTTACCAGCCCTGCTGTCTGCCAGGAGCCCTCAAGCCTGGATTCAGTGCTTCATGGACACGAAGAGCTCTAGATCCTCAGGATTTGTGAGTAACTCACACTTTTCTGTGTTTGTTGGCAAACTTTAAAATAAAAAGAATGAATTGAGACAAAACACTGTATTGTGTATTGGGTGGTCAGCTGCAGGACCATATATTCTCCACAGTAGGATCTTAGTCTTGGCCCCATTGGCTCAAGATTGTGTAAAAGAGAACAGAATCATTCTGAATAGTTCTTACTCAAACAAAGTTAAAAAAAATACAAAAAACAATGACAGTCAAAGCTGCATAATGGCAAGGTTTAGCATATCAACATTTTGTTGCAAGGAAAATCCCTTGTGCAGTTACAGCTTCCCTTTAGAAGAAGAGCAAGACAACAAAAACAAGGTAATGTCTGTTTTTTATTATTGATGGTGATATTATAGATGCTGTATTGAACAAAGCTGAGCTTTATTATAATAGTGTGGATGACTTTAGGTCTCTTCAAGCAAGTGTGAAGGTGAGAGGGTCTGGGACAACAGAAGTGTTTATTTTTATTTTTTATAGAAATTGTTTTTGGACCTAAAACAAAGCATAACCCAAATGTAAGTGCTGACTCCAAGATAACACAATAAGTAAATACATCACTGGTGCTTGGTGCTTGGTCCTTTTGAAAAGAAACCTCTCAGGATTAATTGCAACTAAATTGCCCTTACTTTTTAACAACTAGAATGTCATTACTTAAGCAAACAAGCCATTGAAATGGATGTGTATGTGCTCACGTTTGCAGGTTGCTCTTGAGGGACCACAGTCACTGCAGCAACATGAAGTTGCCATGCTGTGAGCGGCACCACCTTGGCGTCAATAAACAATGGAAATTCCAATGAGTAGTTATCTCATTTACACATCTGATTTTCACTGCTATCTGTTGTTTTATTTCTCTGATTTATGTCAAAAATAGTCATTCCATTGTTTTCAAATAAAGTTAATTTTATCATATTCCAAAAACTTTTGTCAATTTTTAACACTGGTTAAAAACATGTGATTTTAATTTATTGCAATAATTAAATATACTTTTTAAACATATTTAACATTAGGAAGACCTGTGTAGAAAACAAATACCACATTTAAAGCCGAAATATATTCCGTTCTTTCTGTCATACTCTCAAACCATTTAGCATAGTTCTTAGTCTGCATTAATTTAATATAAAATATATGCCTACTTATAAAAACCTATTATAACAACTTAATATAGACAGAAATGTTTGGTCACAACATTCAATAATATTGGTTTGACAGTCAAAAATTGGGTCACTCAATATTTGTAACTTTTATTTTATTTTTTTTCTGGCATGTAAAGTACAAATAATTAAACAATTCCATGAAAAAGTCTTCAAGCGTCTTCAGCTGAAATCCCAGTAATAAATATCCTAGACTAAACTGAAAGGTTTTATTTTTTTTTTTTTTCTTTGTTCAATTTTGACATTGTTCATTTGGTCATGTTTGGAAGTATGAGATTTTGTATTTCTTCCACTGACATTGGTGTCAGCAGAACCTGTTTTGATAATTTTCACTTTCTTGATTTGTTCTACCATTCCAGGAAAATGTAAGAAAAACATCACTAAGTTACTGCGTCCCCTCTTCTAAATAAATAGACACAAAATACAGTTGGTTGAGAAACAGAAGGACCACTCACCCCTTTACTACCCTAGAGACTCCCAAGAAAACCTTCCTGCAGCTTTTCTGAGCTCTGTAATATTTTGCCGAAGCTCTTGGCTGTGTTTCCAAATGCATCTTGGTTCTAAAGAATATCTTAGTTTCAATAGCACAAACTGGTATTGAAATTGATACAGATGATTTCAGTATTACAATGCGTTTATAGAAACAGAACCCTTTTAATAGCTTTTTCAATCCATCAGCATAAACAGGAAAGCTTTTTGTGAGCCTATCAAACCTAGGACACCCCCTTTGTTTCTGGCAAGTTACTGGACCTTCAAATGGGCCAAAGCCTCGCTACAGGGGCTGTCCCATGTCTTAAGGGTTCACAGAGTGGTTGAAAAAAACAAGACTGTGATTAGATTAAATAATTAAAAGATTTTCATTTAACAAGACAAACAGAACACAGGCAGTAAAGGCATAACATCTAGCACACAGCATGTATGTTTATACACTTCAATTAGTTAAATATAGCAGTGCATTCTTTGACTATGGAGAACATTTCCAAATCGTACTTCTAAAGCTGTTTTTCTGTTTGTCCCCCTTTTTAAGAAACGAAATGGTGTAACCACGATTTTGGCAAACTTAAAATCTTTTAAACTTGCAAATATAATGAAATAAAGCATAAATATACACAAAACATACTTTATACGAGGCAATAATAATAATCATAATAAATAGTTTTTAAGTTAACAATAAGTTAAAACTACAAGCTTAAAGTCGCCCGAATAATACAAGTTTGTTGGCGCTATTTTGAATTTTTTCTGTTTAAATTATTTTATGTTGCAACAAAAGCTACCACAGACTTTTACAAACACAATTGAACACAGTTTGATTGAAATAAAAAATCTAACTAAGTCTAAAATCTGCATACACTGTAAAAACTGCAACTAATTAAATAATGGAAGAAAAATAACAAACTGTACCCAATCAATGTAACCAAACATAATCTTTGACCCATGTGTGTTTTCTATGGCAACATCAACAACACAAATATGCTAATTTAACAAGTGAGTCTTGATATGTAAATGAAATTAATAAATTACAGGAAAAATGATATTTGAAATTGACATGGGCTAAAACTGATGATATATTAGACAGTATTCCTTTCAAGGTCATTTAGAATTGCTCTAAGTCATCCAATATGCATTTTGTTCGAGCTTGCATGGTCAGAGCACAAATTGGGGCTGAGGAAGTGATTATGGAAATTTACAGATCAGACCTCTCATTGCTTGTTTGATTTTCTTAATGAGTCTGTTCATTTTAATGTTTTTGTCTGAACTTTTGCTCCTTTCACCATTCCGCAAACCTTTTCAGTGTGACGTTTAATTTCTTTTTTAAAAAATATATATCATTTGTTCTCAGTCAATATAAAAACAAAGCACATTGCACTTACTGTTCCATAGGAAAGTTTTTTTGTCTTTTTAAATGATTATTGTTGTTGCTCAAGCAGTGTAGTAGTGTTTCCTGCCATGGTCCTTGGCTCTCTACTGTACATCAGGTGTAGGTTTTGTATAGACTGTGTATTGAAGGTCATTTTGGGCCGTGTGTTTGGTATGTGGCTTGTTTTTACTATCGGACATGGCTGGGTATACAACTCCAGCTGCAGTTCAACGTGACCTGTTGGTTGTTTGAAACGTCTATCACTGGTCTCAGTGCTCAGTCCTACGATGATACATCTTGTTGATTTCTCCATCAGAAATAGCTAGATTAGTCCTTTATGTGGTCAGCTCTGGAAACGCCAGCAACAATCATTTAGAGTATTTCAGGATTGAAACGGTATGAGTCAGATCCAAAGATGTCAGAGTAAGTGGTGCAATGTTAACGGTTATAAAGGATTAAATTGGTCACAAAACAGCGTATGATATAAATGTTGGGGGAAATACATTATGTGGATGCAACCAATTTTTCCTTTGCCAAGAGGTGAACTGATTCATTGTAATTTATTTTAGATATGATTCTTATCATTCGGTGTGTGCATGAAATTTGTGCAAACGGTATTGCTTGCAACTGTATCATTTTAGCATTTGGTCTAGTGGATATAGGATTTAGAAATGCAAACTGATATGCGAAACTTAGATATATAAAAGTAATGATAACTGAAATTGTAGAGGGTCCTTGTTCAATAAATAACATAGATTTGTACAGCAATTACTCAGGGAATAATATAGTTAGTCTTAATTTATCCTTCTTGGTACTGACTTGCAAAGCAATTCTTTGGCAAAAATCAAATATATCTAATCATAAAGAATCATGCTCAGTGTTCATTATGAATCTGGATTACTGTTTAAATCTGCTTTTTACCTTTTTATTTGCAAGCAGCTGTTCAGTTTTTCAGCTGGGCAATGAGCTGGTCTCACTGCAGCTTTGTCTGGGATTCTCAAGTCAAAGAACTTCACTTCACTGCACCATCATTGAAGCAGCACTGTACACAAGTACACAACTTCAGGACAAGCGATGAGAGTGTCTAAGCACTCATAAGTATAGATGTGTGTCAGGTTATACCCCCAAACTGTTTAATTTTACTTTTATTTTTTTTACATCAAATTTGTTTTTGTTAAGTTTGTTTCAATTGTTGTGAAATGGTGGGACGTTTAAGTTTGTACGAGATACAATGTTCCTTCGCCCCCTCCCTAAATCCCCACACATACACCGCATGCTTATTCCCCCTTGCTCTGCAAAGATCAGAGGGTTTAAAATAAAGCCATGCGATGTCCCAATTTTCCAAGCTTAAGAATCTGTAAAAATTCAGCACAAGGTCTTGTTCCTTTGTATGTATAAAAATAGATTTATCTCTAATGTAATCCTTTCAAAGAGATCGTCCTCTTTGGCTAACACAGCGTCATTTAGAAAAGCAAAAGCAAAAATGTCTTGAATATAGTTGACCTTATTTAATCTATGATGATGTGCACATGTCTTGATATTGAAAGACATTAGCTCTCCCCATGGTAAATCATAAGTCTGGTCTGGAACAGACATTTCAACTCGACAGGTTGGCCTTAATGTTTCATCAAGGGTGCCATAAATAATTTTCATGCAATTGGGTTTGGGGATATTTTGAGAAATGCTATTTTTGTGGTAGCGCCAAACAGATCTGAAGCAAATAAATACCTTTCTGTTGTAAACAGAAGTATAATTATGACACTCATTTGCAGGCTTGATGTTGTACAGTCATCTTTTAAGAGGGTAGGAGTTTAAAGTTTCAGGGATGCTTTTAAGAGAATTGAGGGGTTTTAAATAAAACTGAGTAGCATTTGGCAAAGCTGGAGGAACTGGTAATCTTTCACCTCAAAGGATCAGTGATCATTTTAACATTGCCAGATATTATCGCTCACACATGTGACTCTAAGTCATTTTTATGTTTGAATGTCTCAGTTACTTGGAACTGCAATCCTCTTAATCTGCTCTATGCATGTTGTTACTGTCTGGCCGAATGGTAAAGCTTTGACCTCATCTATTGGAAGAGCTTCTATCTGTGACTAGACTAGAAGACTGAAGAATAATACCGGTGCTCTTGATTTTTGCTCATCAGGGTTATTTCTCTGCAGACCAGCCTAGAACATTGTTCAGTCCATGGGGTGTGTTGTTGGGGTGAGATTTTCTTCTAGTTACTTTTAGCAGCTACTTGGGTCCTAATCATTTTTAGACAATATAATTCCCTGCTTCCATTTGTCTCAATTAATCTGGAAATTTAACCTGTCGTGAGTACAATAACATTCATTATCAAAGCATGTAGAAGAACTATATCATTTTGTCATCTTGTTTGCTTTTTTCTGCTGACACCAGATAGCCTTTCAGTTAAAGGGATAGCACACCAAATTATTGCTGACAAAGCCATGAAAAGTAAAATGGCCTGTGGATAATGTAAAATACATGTGCAATGAAAAAATGATGCAAAAAGTGAAAAAACACCGGTATTTTCCTTTGATGTGGCTGTGTGAAACGGTTTTCCCCTCGTACTCGTCACTCTCTCGCTCATTAGAGAATTACTAATGAACACTGTCACCATGGGAGCACTGCCACTCTGCTCTAAGTTCACAGACAGTCTGCTTGTGTTAAATCCATCCTGAGAGTAGATTATAAGATTTTTTTCTCAAGTTTTTGATCTAAATATATCTTCTAGTTATTGAAATTGGTTTCAGTGATACAGATGTGTACTCTTAATGTTGTTCGGTGTGAGACTGTGAGGGAAAGAGTGATTCTGATGGCTTTTGGACTACTCTTTTCTGTGACCAGTATTCATTGGTTCGCCTAAATCTTATTGGGTCTGAGCTTACAAGCTCACAAAGGGTAGAGAAACTGCGTTTACGCTAGGCACCACCTAATGCAGGTCAGGAAACAGTAGTCAAAGTTTCTAGAAAATGCTTACATACTCGGCTATTATAACCACCTTAAATATTGAATATATAGTTATATTTTAATAGACGTATATAAGAGAACACTGTTTTTTCATTTCATTTTCTTTGATCTAAAAAAATCGCTGATTCAAAATGCCCAAGTGTAAAAAAGTGACTACATCCTCTCCAGCAAGATAATAGGAGAGATGGTGGGGTAAGAGTTTGGGTAAATTGCACATATTCGTTCATTTAAATTTTTGATCGTTTTGTTCATCAGTTGTCATTATTTGCCTGAATTCAATCAAAGCACTCAGTACACATTCTCTGTCACATTCGTTAGACTGTCTCCTAAATAGATAGCTCTAGCCCCTACCCAACAAACCAGCTACGTACCCCTTCTAATTCAATCCAGGCAAATATAGAGAAGGACTAGCATGTTGTGTAAAGAGAAAACAAAAACTCCACTAGTGTGTTTGTTTGATACTCTGACTTGTGTATGCTTGCACGTATGGATATGTTTGGTTATGTCTGTGCGTGTATGCGTGTGTCTGTGTTTGTGATTATATATTATGGATTTGTGTAAGAATGTGGAAGAGAGAGACTCAGTCCAGGCCCATTTAGAGTGATGGCACAGGGAGCTCAGGTTGCTCTCCCTGCAATTTGACGGAGCTTGTGCCAGCAGCCTCTCTCTCAGGCCTTGTGCTGCTTGCTGGTCTTGAAGGAAACCTGCAGCACGCGGTCACCCAGGCGGTAGCCATTAAGGCTAGCGATAGCCATGGCGGCTTCATCGTAGTTGGTCATGGTGACAAAGCCAAAGCCCTTACATTTGTTGGTGGTAAAGTCACGTATGACCTTGACGTTGGTTACGGCACCGAAAGGCCCAAAGAGCTGCCACAGGACGCTCTCGTCCGCCTCTGGGGAAAGGTTGTACACAAAGATGCACCAGCCAGCTCCAGTTGGACCAGTAAGGTTGACCCCCGCCAGGCTGGTCATGCTGTCAATGGTGATGGGGGAGAATCTGGGGAAGAGAGTAGGAGAGCTACCATGGGTGTCATTCTGAAGTTCCACACAGAATTCAGTTCTCTATACAGTCTTTTAAGGGCATGTATCCGTGAGAAATGATAAAGATTTTAGTTGGGTATGGAGTCGAGGGACACCATCTCCATCCCCTCTGCTGTGCAGTAAGTAAATATGTGTGGGCACCACAGTGGCTCCAAACTACCTGCTTTCATACAAAATGACACTGTGTTCCCAGAGACACAGACACCCACACAATGTGCATATTTTCTTATTTTCTCTGCTGACCAAAGCCTCTGGAAGAATTAAACACATGAATCACAATGTTCAACAGAAATCACAGTATTGAACAAAACAGAAACCTAGAGAGGGATGAAAAGCAAATTGGAATCAAATCATACACAAACTGGAGCAAACAGAGGAGACGCAAACGGAATCTGGTATGTCCATGCTGGTGAAAAAAAGGGGACATTAAAGCAACTGAAACTGACAATGTTAGTTCATAAATAAATACATATAAATTATTTCTATTAATTAAAATAAAAGAACGAAAAGGTTAAACAAAGCCATGCCAGAATACCCTGCTGTTAGAGGCTTGTATCATTGCATATTGAAATTACAGATTGTTGTCTGGGCTGCTTCTATACCATGGTTTAAATGGGCAGTGGGTATTAAGAATTATGGCCATTATAACGGATTTCAAGATGAAGTCAGCAGGTAGTATTCCAGGCACTTTGTTTGAGATTTTATTTTGGCATGGATGCTTTTGAAAATACACCTTTTGGCATTTACCTCTTGACTCCGTAGCTGGCGTTTAGTAAATTGTCGAGTCTGCAACGCAAGAGGGAGAATGAAGGGGATGCAGAAGTTAGTTATGAGATCTACAACGAATGGGGGCTTTCAGTTAACATGTTGCTCCTTCACCAGCTGGCCTCCAGAGGGCATCCTTCACTGCAACGTAGTCCCAAACCATCCAACCACAAACTGATGGCTTGTAATATAGTCCTGTGAGTAAATGTCTCAGCAGGTATTTATTGTTCATTGTGAGTTCAGTTGGTTAAGCTCCAAATTAGATTCACCTTTAATAGTTTCAATGTAAAAAATCCTGTATGCTAGGCCATTCCACATACTGGTTAAAAATAATTATCCATACTGAGTATGTGAGCATTCCAACCTGAGAGGGTATCTACAATTGTTTGTGGGGTTCCAACAAATATTTAATACTGGGAGCCTTTGACTTTAAAACCTTTTGAACATTTATTCAAAATTACCCATGTAGATGTGGCCATCATCTGGCAATGATGCTCTCTTATGATGCCTATGTAGACTATGTAACTTTCACAGGTTCAGTATTATTCTTCTTAAACCAAGATTTATTTAGCTTTAGTTTTTTATTGTATTTGGAAAAGTCTGGTCTCTTACATTGGTTTTGAGCTGCTATTTGGATCTGGTCCCTTTCCAAGTGAAGGGATCATGCTGCAGTTTAAAAGAGAGTCAGAGAAAAAGAGTGAGAAGGAGGGACAATGCAATATTGCCAATTCCTTCTGTACTGTAAAGCAATAATATTGCTTAAAGGAACAGTTTACTTATAAGTTGTGTTAATATTGACAGAAAAAGTTTTTTTTTTTTAATGTTTTCGATTACACAAATTTCTTCATTTACCACATTTGCTGATTTTGGGGTGGGCCTACATTTGATTGATTTCTCTGTTTACTCTTAGGTGGTTTGAAGTTGCCAAAGGTTCAGTACCTGAAACGCTGAGTCTGGTGGTGCAGGGGCCCCGTGTAGCGGCGGGCAGCAGTCTGGTACAGCTGAGTCAGTAAGGCTTGGCCTGTCTTCTGGCTGGGGTTGTTGGCAAACTTGACGGTGATGGGCTCAGCAGCACCCAAAGGCTTCTGTCCGTTCAGAGCTTTGATGGCCTCCTCTGCTTCATTCCGTTTATCAAACCGGATGAAGCCCACTCCTCGTGATATGCCTGCTCCGATTAAGAATACAAAAAAATTTGACTACCTTGGCATCAAGGACTGTTGCAGCTTACCATTCTTTCATTCAGAGATGGAATGGTACTTGATGTCAGAGTGACAGCATGAGAAATGAAATAAGGCTATACCTGTAACTTGGTCCACTAGGATACGGGATGTGATGATGCGACCGTATTGGGAGAACAGCTGCTCCATGTCCTTTTGGCTCATAGTTTTGGGGAGTCCACTTACGTAAAGGTTGGCATCACGAATAGAAGCTGAGCTTGGCCGGGCATATGATACCTACAACACCCAAATAAAATAAACTAATAAGCGCATTATATTTAAATAACCCAAAATTAGTTCATCAAAGTTTTTCTCAGGGGGCCTTAATCAGAGAAAAACAAATGTGTCCACTTGAGGAAGATGTTAGAAAGACCTGATGCAACAGAGTGAGTTCCCAACAAATAGTCTTCATTTTGACTCCTGCAGATTTCTCCTCATTTCCCCTCTCCACAGACCCAACTGTCTCTTTGCCATCTGTGGACTTGATCAGTGCCTTTAAGCTCACACTCATCTACAATGAGATGGTCACAGACACATTATAATGACTGTACAGTAACAATTACCCAAACTGATACCAGACATCAGCTAACAAGGCCAAGTGTCAGCTTTGTTTTGCTCTGAAAGAGATCAGCCCGAGTTGATGTATTTTGCTGAATTCACTTGTGACTTAATTAGTGCATGGACATTTTTGGTGCGTGTAATTTTATATCCCTTATAATTTTTTTGTTTTCAAAACATTTTACATCTAGTACTGCAGAGGAATATCTGATTGATTGTAAAAGAAAAAGTCATAGACACATTGTTGTTTTGTATTTATGGAAGCATGTGAACGTGTGATAAAAAAGTTCAGTGCATTGTTGGCAGTGCTGTGTTTGTGTGTGAGACAGAGTGAGTGTTGTTTGCGATAGGCTGAACAGCCCTCCCTGTCCTGCCTTCTTCCTTTGTCTCTATCCTCTGGGAGAGAACAGCTCCACTGGCAAACAGCAAACAATGTAAGTGAATCACAAGACTGGCAGGATCCTTGACAACTTTTAAACACTCTGTACACACACACACACACACACACACACACACAAACACACAGTTTATATGTAAATGTATTGGTGTGATGAATTTAAATTTAGAATAGTATTAGTTTGCGAATTTCACTATTTTTTTAAAAATGTTTGTTGCTTTAAATTTGATTTAGCTTATTGCACAGGCACAAAGAAATCTTTGATGCTCATTAAAAGTACTTGTATGTTATCTTTCAAATGAATACAGGTGTTCTGATTTGATCCATCAGTACTAAGCACCAGTGTCTATTGTGTACACAGACGGACTGTATGAGCAGGAGGGTTGTGTGGTGCAGTGATTAGGGTGTTCTGGATGAGTCAGGGGGGAGTTGCTGTGTTTGGGGAGCAGTAGCTGCCCTATAATTAACCCTCTCCCTGTCGCTCCCACAGTACAGATGGTGCCTGAAGCCCATATGGCCTCTAATCCTGTCATTGGCATTCTGCTTTCTGAGCTACCCCCTACCCTTCTACTGCTGCCCCCTCCCTCACAGCCTCACCCTTCTCTTTTGAAGCCTCTTGCAAAACCAGAAAAATAAAACTATGCTATTGACCAAAGGAGTTATTTTCAGCATCTGAGTGCATCTGAGTCAACAATATAACATAACAATTGTAATGACAATCAATAATTGAAACTTGGTTGTTCCGGATTAAGAAGTAATTTCATTTGTGCAAGATATTTCAGTGACATTATACACAAATATGATCGATTTGTTCTTCCAAAAAGGAACCAAATCCAGTATTTGCCTTTTCCTGGTTATAGCTTGTTGTTTGATCAGTCACTAGTCAGAATTAACGTCCCTATTCATGGACAGCTGTTGGATCACCTGCTCTGCTCTCTGAGATTCGATTTCTCAATCCTGCAGTTTGTCTGAATCTTTGATCTACTTTGATTGGGGGGGATAGGATGGAAGGAAGTGGTGTTTAATAATATGCTCCCTTTTTCCTTCATTTGATTTTGGGACAAAGAAGCCCCCTAATTAGCTCAGATTGGAGGCAGATGGGGTAACCAAGACTGACCCTAGTGCACCAAAGTCAGACTTCCTAATTACATTTCCATCACAATAAACTCTGCATGCTGTCCGCCCCTTGCTTTCTGACCTCCACTCTCTCCTGCTCTTTTCACCCTTTCTCCCACTTCCTTTGTTCTGTCCATCGCTCCCCTTTTCCTCCTCTCCATTTTCCTCCCCTCCCTTTGTCACGTCTGTTGCCACCTCTCTCAACCACCCCCACCCTCACAAACTCCACTTCCTTTCTTTTTGTCTAGAACTTCTTCAAGAAGAAGATTTAAGAGTGTAGCGGTCATCTCACCTTGATTGTTTTAGTCTGAAGTTTGAGACCATTGAGTGTGTTGATGGCCTTATCTGCATCATTTGGATCCACATAGTTTACAAAGCCATATCCCAAACTCTGACCTGGAGACAAAGAAAGAGCCACAGTGGTTTCAGTGCTTCTCAAAACCAGTTGTCGTAATTATATTTTTTCAACATGGACAAAGTGTTGTACCTGTTATCTTGTCTCTGACTAGCTTGCAGGACTCAATCTCTCCAATGCTACCAAACAAACTTTTGAACTCTTCCTGGGTCATGTTTTGAGGCAGATAGTTGACGATCAGGTTGGTTTTGCTGTCGTCTGTAGAACCATTGGTACTAATGACTGGACCATTAGGCATACTGGTTCCGCTTGGACCGTTGGACACCTGGGTTTCCATGGTGCTGATTATCTGCTGAGAAAGAGGATGGAGTTAGATTCATAGGTCACAATGAGACACAATAGGACACAG
Source organism: Percina caprodes (assembly GCA_013375575.1). Lineage (NCBI taxonomy): Eukaryota > Metazoa > Chordata > Actinopteri > Perciformes > Percidae > Percina > Percina caprodes. The sequence goes on along the minus strand of JABXJD010000002.1, from coordinate 5,075,742 downwards.
TGGAGATATGGTTGTATAAATGTGCATGTGCTAATGTTTAACATATAATACACGCACACACACACACACACACACACACACACACACACACACACACACACACAGACTGTCCACTCTGTCACTGTCAGAGGAAAAGGTTAGGAATCAGCATTGCTAAAATGGAGATGGATACACGGTCTGATTTAAAATCTCCCCTCCCCCACTTTTACCACATCTTTCCCCCTCTCGCTCCCTGCCTCTGGTCCTGCAGATGTCACAGTCCCTTTTTCCTTACTCCTCCCCTCCCCCTACTCTCTTCCAGGGTCAAACACCATTACATCATTACACAGGGATGGATAATAGTGATGGTGGTGTGTGAGCTGGGGGAGCTTTGGGTGTCAGAGATGGAGATGACAGATAAAAAGGAAAGTGACAATGTTGAATGGACTTTAAGGAATATCAAGGTTTGCTAGAAAAAGGATTTAGGATTACATGTTTGCTATTCGGACTTTGTTCAGGTTCCTTTGTGGTCAAATTACTTATTTTTGTAAATTGATTGAGGGTGTGGGTTAATGCACAGTATGGTGTTTGTATTGCTCTGGAGTACACCTTGTTGCCAAATTTGATCCACAGGGGCTCCTTTATTGTGGTCAGAACCAAAACTTCTTGCTCCACTTTCACTTTCCCTTTTCTCACACTTTAGCTCTCTGTCTTTGGATCATTATTGGGTGAAATTTGTTGTGATGTTGCTTTGTGTGAAGCTGATATTATATAGCTGCACTGATTTGTTCAGCTGTTTAATTTACAAAATAATATCTAATATCCTAAGGTGATGTTATGTACTGAAATCCTGTAACAGTTTCAGGCATTCTATTAACTGTCTTGATATACTTCCTTTTTTATTGTGGATGTATTGAATATAAGGACAAGCATTTTAGTTATTTTCATGTTCAAACATCATTAAATTAAATATGCGATTCATTGCACATGTCAAAGTAAATGAGTATGCATGTTTAGAGTTCGTTATCTTTGTGCAACTAAAATGAACCTCTATAGCAATACCAAGTTACTGTGTGTGCATTAGAATTTCAATTCATTTTAATTCATTTTCACAAACATGCATATACAGTCTGATAGTAATGCCATGATGTAAATTGTTTTGTCAGATTGTGGTTTTGAGCTTGTTTGAGATCTTTAACTGATGGCTGTTATGTATGTCAATAAGGCTAAATAAGTCTCATCTAAAGCTTGTGGTGTCTCACAATGTATCTGTCCTTTTCCAGCAGCTGTGAATGGGTCTGTCTAACCTGCCTCTTCTCATAGTCTCTGTAACCTGCTGTCTAGCTTTGAGTCTCACCTCGAGTCAGGTTGCCCAGGTAACAGCCCCTCAAAGACACGCATTGTACTGGCTGAATGGCTTTCTTACTTCTAGTGTGTGTTTGTGTCTGTACTTATTAGGAGCAGATATACAGGTCAGACTTTTTCCCTCCATCTATTAATATTATATGGCTTTGCAGAAGCAGGGAATATCAGTGAGTCAAATTGATAATGACAGGGGGAGAAGGAGCACAGTGACAGAGTTAAGACAGCCTAAAAATAAAATACTTCAGGCACACATCGATGCACAGAGGCAGTGCAACATAGATAGCAATCTGTCACACCATTTTTATGCAAGGCTAAAATGCCTGCTGACTATGTCTTTCATGCCACCATGAATTATGATAGGATTAACGCAAAAAAGGTGGAATCAAGCTGTTATGTTGTATTTATTGAAACATTAACCTAGTACACTTTTGTGTGATGTGATACATCTGACTAACAGAAATATGTGCAACTGAATGTATCCCAAATATGACGAAAAGTATTTTGAAGGGGAAAAAAACATATTAGGGCAAATTTGACTTGCCAACTGAAATAACCCTCAACATAGCAGAACACACATCCCCAGTGCACAGTGTGAAGTTATATAATTCACAGACCCACAGTTTTTGTTCTGGGCACACCAAAAGTGGCTGACACAAGCAGTAACTAAGATTAAGATTTTCATACAGAAATAAACAGGAACAGCATGCTTTAAAGTTATTTGAAACAAATAGAAAATGATTGTTTCATTTTAAGGGATATTTCATATCGTATACCATCAACAAATATCAAAATAGTCTACAGTTTGATTTGAGTAAACCCAATTACTATGACAAAGAGACAATAAATCCTTGTTATGATGTAGCCTACAGTAGCATGAACAATCCTAATACGCCCAGTATAGATCTACTCCTCCAGACATTTTCGACTACTGGAGACAATAAAAACGTCTACAACAGGAGTAGCTTGTAACCATGACATCCTGGTTGCAAATATGGCCAAGGTCTTTTTATTGCATATCATTGCCCCTTTTCTCTCAACATGTATCTTGTTATCTATGTTTTGAGGATGACAACATGCCATAAAATAATCTTTTTTTTTTTTATATAAATATTTTTTAAAATTCCTAAAAGATGACAGTTGTTAGGGTAGCACTAAGTGTACCACACTGCTTTTTCTCTATTTTGGGGCTCTGTGAGATCTCCCTAAATATTTAATGTACCGCATCAGCATCGCCCACACATGGTCCCAGACTTGCACGCAAGCAAGAACCCTGCCTCCTCTGCCTAACACATGAACCCAGACTTGCACGCAAATAAGAGCCCTGCCTCCACTGCCAAGCACACATACCACCTACACTGTACACTGTACACTACTAAATTACAAAACACAGAAGCATTACATGACTAAATGTAAATGCAGTCAGTGTTCTCTGTCTTCTGATGCCTCTAACCCGCTTTTCCCAATTCATTTCTGCTCCAAATGAAATACAGCACTAGAGGCTATAATGTATAGAAGAATAATTGTCTCCCAGTTTAAATCATAACATGAGATTTGCCACGTTAGGCTACATTCTACAATGCACTGATGCACATAACAATTTGAATGTGAGATATAATGACATATAATCACCATCAGTGTTTTTGTTTTGGCATGGAGTGTTTAGGAATTTTAGGTTTAGTGTAGATTTAAATTCTTTTGCTGTATGTATGTATGTAATGGGCCTAAATGTATTTTAGTTTTCTGTATGTTAACAAAACTATTCATCAATCAAAATGAACACTTAATTTCTTTAAGAACACTAATGATAATGATTTCTGCTTTTAACACATAACCTTCTCTGTAGTCCACATTATATTGAATTATATCAAAAATAAATTCTGGAAGACATGAATCAAAACTGAATGTTAGGCTGAAGTGTAAATGAGCCCTCTAAATAACACAGATTACAGGATTATCCCAAACAAAGGGCATTAGCCACACTCTCGGCAGCTTTAGGGATCATGGTGGCAGCTGTAAAACAACAGAACGACAGGAGTCACGGCCCATGTCAGCCATGCATTGAGGCTCCTATTCTACGCTCAACAGACTAAAAATAAAAAGATTCCAGCTATCTGATTATGTGCTGCTTTGATACGATGGGGGCAGACAACGTCAAAGGCTCAGGGAGACTAATCTGTCCTTGTAGCATGCGGGGCACTATCCAGCGTGCTGAAAAAGGGAGTGGCTTTCAGATGGTCTCACAGAGGCCTGCGAGTACACCAAAAGAGTGGCTTTATTTTATGTATCGTTGGCTTTAAAAATGTTTGAATTCGTGTAATTAAGAAATAAATATCAAATACGGCTATTTAAATATGGCAGACGCAAAACATAATCCCTTGATTTATTTGCTTCTTTATTTAGCCCCCCTTCTTTCAAAGCCAAGACGCGTTAGCTCTGCAGGCATTCATGAACCGGAGCGCCTTTTTGCTGAATAAACGTATTGAAACGACCAAACAAAAGAGCCACCCGTTCCTCCTCTTCTCTCTCGCCGAGGCTATGGCAGCACTATGAATATTAATGTAAACAGTGGCGCTTTGTGTCGTGGCCAGGGGCTGCAGGAGTCCGGGAACAATGACTGTTACAGTTGCCAGCCACAAGTCAAAAACGCCATCGTAAGTCAAATAAAAATCACCAATCCGAAATATTTATTTGCTGAGCATCGTTTCGAATTATTGGTCTTGTATTCAGTGATAGTTGTATTTAAAAAGCCGGTTAAACATGACTTCAACTCGGCGACATTTGGCGTATAGGATATACTTGTCAAAGGAATTTTCCATGTGTGGAATTTTCAATGTTTTTCCTTAACACTCAAAAAACATAACAAAATTAACAGTTGTATGCACCCTGTTAATAATATTGAAATTATATGATGGACATTTATTACCTAAAAACATGAACTCAAGAGGTACATTTTGCAGTCTCAGAGATCTCCCACCTCTTTCTTACCTACAGGCTTTATAATTGTTACTGATAAACCTGAAGTCGTTGGCAACAGGAAGCATGTCACCCCTTACATAACACGTCTCATAGACTATAAGTTACAGGCCATGTCTTAACTGTAGGAATATAACGCAACATGAAGCATTTTAATCGTTTTATTTTGGACAGAGAATACAAATGTCATCTAACCGTTTAAATCATCAGCCAAAAAAGATCTAGACCTTCATTTAATTCTGTACTTTTTAACTTATCACCATTTGCTGGTTTACAGCAATGGCCTCGGCTGCCCTTGTCCTTGAATTGTGTAAGTGCCTTGGATAGGTTATCTGACTCGACGCTTTTATTTGCTTGGCACTGCGGTATAGGCATTGAGGACTGCGGACCATGTGGAGGGGAGCCACAGCCTCTGTCGGTGTGATTCTGTCTATGGACCTGCAAAGGACAATAGGTAGCCTAATGTACAACAAAGGGAAAATAAATATGTCATTAGAAATGTGTGAAGGGGACAGTTCAAGCCTCACAGACGATGACACAACGTCCTGTCCCCCTTCATTTTATGTATTTTTTCGAGGCAATATTCGTTTTCAAATTCAGTGTAATGATATTAAGTTTTTTTATAGGTCCAACTCCCTCTTTCACATCCTCCTCCTTTAATGTTTTAAATAATATATCTTATGTTCCTACTTTTAGTCATAGACCGAACCGCCTGGTATTTTGTAGCTGGATGTAACTTATTGATAATTTCGTAAGTCCAAAAAACAAAACTAACAAAATAGTTTAGGGATTTTGTCACTATAAGCCGTTTTTTTTTAACACCTGCATGTGATTTTAAAATTGGACAGAACGGCATCCACGCTGATTATTGGTTTTATATTTATTTCCTGGTTTCTATAATTTAATGTGTCTAAATGGCTATGTTGTAATAAACAACATGCTGTCAACCGTAGCATGTCAAGAGGTAAAGTGGAGTAGGCCTTTTGAGGCTTCAAGGCCCTCGTCTGGTGCTTAAGTCCAGCAGAGACACGCCCAATCCGGCGTTGGCTCAGACCAAAGCTAATTTATCACCGCTTACATCTTCTTTTATCCGACACGCGCAACGCAAGAATGGCCATCTTGTACGTATGCGATGTGATACTTGGAGGAAATGCGCTTAAAATGGAGATGTCCGTCTGCGTCCTTGCGGCCTCAGATTTCCAGCCTATTTACTCTCATCACAACGTGAACCATGAGGAATTTGGACTTCGTCTGATTCAATGCAAACCAATGGATGCGTAACACCCCCACACCCCACCCCATCCCGGAGTGACTCGACCCTTTTTTCCTTTGCCTTGCTAGATGGGCCCTCAGTCTCCTGAGCATCATGTTTTGTCTCACAAACCCGTCACCAGCATCTTTGTGCTGCACCAGGCAAAGAAAGCAAGTCCTCCCCCCAATGACGCCTCATCGCCTCTCTCTAACTCCATCATTGTAATCCTGCGGAATTCCTCAATTTTGACTCCTGCATCATTTTGGAAATATAATCAAAGCTTCGACATGAAAGCAGACTAAGTCGCTGTGATACAAAAACGTAAAGGCTGTGCTATCTAAAATGGCAGGATAAAGACTTTATCCATGATGACTGTAGGCTGGAGCGTAGCCGGCATGGCGCATCACTCAGTATGAGATTGCTAATTGCCACTATCGATCGTTAATCTTATCATAATAATACGGCAGTGCATTTTGGACAAAAACATAGGACTAATCCCAAAGATCCTCTATGTTTTGGCATGTGGGCATAGCCATGAACCTCTGTTTAAAATTACATCTCCACTAAAGATATGTCAGTAGGAAATAAATATGTGTGTATAGCTACATCACATGTGTACATGCATTGTAATGCATAACAAATCCAACATAAGAAGACTGAGATACAATAAAAGCCTGCTGCTACAACATCCCCTTCACAAATATAGGAGAAATGGAGTCATACGTACAGTAACCATTCTTGACGTACAATGAAAGAAATCTAGGTCCTTCTTTCCACTGGTCTTGAAGCTGGAGGCTGAGTCTATATATGCTCTTCGGCCTTTATATTATATAGCCGTAATGTTCTGTCAGGAGTCCAAATGAAAATAAAAAAAAATAAAAAAGGAAAAAAAATACAATCTTCGCCAGGGAATCTCAGCCCTCTGAGATTGTAGGTGTCCTCTATAGGATGAAAATGAGGAGAAAGGGGTTTTCTACTGGATGATGATGAGGGAGAGCGTTCTCTCCGAGTGGCGTGGGCGATGGTTCAGAAAAAAGAGAAGCAGTGATCCTCAGCAGGGTGTGTCCAGGGGAGGGTGTTCTGGTTCTGCTGTTTTATGTGTAATTCCCTGCTCCTCTCACAGTCTCCTTCTGTGCCTCTGCTGCAATGTTCTTCTTTTATGCGTCCTCCTGGCTGGCAGAGCGAGCTGCTGATTGGCTAATTGTGCAGGGAGGGTACTACATGGCAGCCATTGCAATGCGCTCCTCTCCCATTATCCCCTTCAGGAGAGATCACCAAAGGCCCCCCTCCTCTTGCTCTTCCATCCCTGCCCTTCCATGTCTCCACTCCCTTTTTCTTGCTGCCCTTCCTTTCTTCCTGCCCCCCTCTTCACACACACACACACACACACACACGCAGAGTGGAGTGAATAGGGCTCCACCTGCACTTTCAGAGCAGATGGGTGCAGCAGAAGACAGCAGACTTGTCTCTCTCATTCCCCACATTTTGCACTCACTTCTCCCTCAGCACAGCCCCTTCCTTTCTCTCTTATTCTCCATTTAGATTCTGTTTGAAACCATAGCAAACAACTTCACTCCTTAAGCCTTTGTCTTTGCAAATAAAAGCGATTTTAAGTGTAGATCGACAGACTTTCTGAGTCCACATTCTCGGCTGATAATCACAGAAATAAAGCAATAGGAAAAATGCACACAATATGCAATAATTAGGTGTGAATTGTGGCAACAAACAAAGCATTAAATCCATAATCTAACTAATGAGTGGGTGATTTTTGTCCCTCTGAAATGCAAGGCAGATGGCTAGCTAAAGGGTCAGGTGCAGACATGAGAATAACAGATTAGGTGCTCCCTGAATTAATTTATGTCTATTCAGTGAAACGTAGAAAAAAGGTGCAATTGCAACTCAGATCAGGCTGTGCTGAATGATCTCTTTTCTTTGCTTTTTGAACAGAAACGTGGTGATCAGATATTTTTGTCTTACTTTACGACATCCCTGTATCCTCTTCCTGAGGAGTTCTCATTCCTCTTTGCCCACCTCCTGCTGCTCCCTCCTGTGTGGTGAGTGCTCACTGAGACATGCTGTTTGGGCTCATCTATAATGCATCCCCTGCCCCGGGACATCATGTGTGACAAATGACCTATTTCTGTGCAGACCCCCATAGGGCCTTGACCTGGGGGGGGTGGGTGTGCGTGCAAGTGTGCGTAAATCACTGTATGTTTGTTTATTTGTGTATGAGTCTAAGGTTGCTGTTCATGTAAGGAAATGAGATGATGAAGGCAGTTTGTGCTTTTTATCTAATTATTTTTCTTGGAGAAGTGGTGCTGATGTGAGTCCTCCTGCAACAATCCCTTTCTCTGCTTTGCTCTCCCTAACTGACCTTGAGGAATCCTTAGAAGCTCTGACTCTAAGAAGTGATGGTGTCAGGGAGGAAATTGTTTGCATTATTGACACTGACCACTTGCCTTTAAAGGATTTGTGGATGATGATCAGATACGGATCAGATAAAACTATAGTACTGGACATGCAAATAACTGATTTTCTTGTACTCTATGTCTCTTATTGTTTGTCCTACCTTCCCAGTCACTCGTGTTTACCCCCTCTTTCTTTCTGTCATTGTCCTGCAGCCCTCTTTCAGTCAGATTCTGAACATCAGCCCTGTCTGATATTTTACATAATTGCCTTACATAAGTAGCAAGCTCGGCTCAGAGCTTGGATGATATTAGTGAAGATGAATATTGCATGAGGAAAGCACTCGTTAAGCGTTAATAAGAGGATAGAGATGGAGCCCCACTGTCAGTCTGTCTTAACCCCGCCCCCACCGTTCTGTCAAGCAGTGACTCAACTCAGCCTGGATGTGTTGGAGGCTTTGAGTCAGTTTGTTAGAGAGGGAGAAAGTGTGTGTGTGTGTGTGTGTGTGTGTGTGTGTGTTTCTGCTGGTGTGTATGAACGTCTAAGAGGAGATGGCGAGATTTGGTCATTAGGTGCTTGTGTTTTTTCCGTCTTTGTTTGCTGAATAAAAGCAGCTCTTGTAACACAAAGGCACCCAGGTCCGTCACCTGACTGCAGCCCTACTTACAGTTCACACTTAATGTGAATAAATGGGCTTAATTGTGGCCCCTCATTACAGCCCTGGTTAGTTGCACGGCAGCTGAATTCTCCCTGTGGTAAGAGGGCATTTGAAGCGCCTATTGTATATTGCTAAATCAAAGGATCAAGCATCGGTTTTGCTTAAAAGCCTTTTTGTTATTCTACTGATTACTGTCTTATTGTTAAGGTTTCCTTTACTAGTGGTGATTAGGACTCTTGTTGCATTGGTCCTTTTCTCTTGGCATATCAAGGAATGCTACTTGGTGCCAGAGGGATAAACTCTAAGCATTTACAAAATTAGTTTACAGATTTTTAAGTTCATTAGCCTGCACAGAGGAAACATACTAAGCACTGCTTACTATGCAGCTATTATAGAGAATAAAGTAGGAGCAGAAAATGTTTTATAGCATTTTTAATTGTAATTATACTGTTTTATCTATGCAGCACTAGCAATACTATGCCAGTAGTACAGAATGTAAATTACATATTCATTATGTGCTTGAACTATAGTAAATATGTAATGATACTTAACTTTGTAAATTGTAAAAACCCTCTAGGTCGGAATTCCTTAGCCTAGCCTTTTCATTTTCTCATCTCTGTTATTCTTGTAGTATTACGTCAAAATAAATGCCTGTTGCCATTGCCCTGCGGTAAGGCAGTGGCCTTGTGTATTTGTGAGAAGGAGGAGAGAGAGTGACACTATGGCAGTGTATCTGGGGGATGGGCAGGATGATTCAGCCTCAGGTCTGGTTAATTCAGTGCTCTCTCCACTAGGCCCGGATCTTGGCAATTCAGGGTTTTGTGGCAGCAGCAGTCAAGCAGTTATTGCTTTTAGGAAAGGATCCAGAATTAAATTAGCCTCTTTTTAAAAGGACATTTGTTGATGATGGCAACTGGCCTAATTCAACCCTTTATGTATTATTTGGCAATTTTCTTGTGGTCTGCCTCGTGGGTTCACTCTTGCACTTTCTCTCTGTCTCTCTCTTTTTCTCTCTATATCTTTCTCTCCCTCTGTGTCTGGATGTGTTGTCTCTGGGCTATTATTAGAGTAGACAGGCTGGTGGGAGGAAGTCTCTGAAGTAGACACTCTTGTCATCTTTTTATTTATGGATTATATTTTGCTTTCTATGTGCCTGTTTTATTCTCAGTGAAGAGTTTTCTGTCTTTTGTTTGGATGCATAAAATGCAATATGAACCTTTCCCGCCAATGTTTAAGTGCCACATTCTTATTATTTGACTAAAATATAAAATTAAGTGCTGGTATATATTTTCTGTTAATCATAACATCTGTGCCACCTTTGTATGTTGCTTGAGTGTTTGTATAAGTGACTTTAGTGAAGCAGGGCTAAACTCTTTTAAACAGACCATGTTTACTGTAAACCTTTTTAAATATAAAGCCATGGTTATTAATCTTTAATTTTGTCCTGTCTGAGTTGGTATCTAGGGAGAGACCTTAAATACACAAAGCTCTTAGACATTCTCTTTGTTTTTTTTTCTCCCACTCCATTTTTTTTTCTCATTTTCCTGCTGCTTTCGTCTGACATGAACAAAACACACAAGTGACAAACACAAAACGAATAGAAGAGGAACAAGTATGCCAGCTTCTGTTCAGCTGAGCTGTTTTTAGCTTCATGAACTATGTAAATGGCCCGACTTTAAATAAACAATAAATAATATAAAACGCATTTCCTGCCTCAACCTAAAATGTACTCATTGTTCTTTCATGTAGAATTAGTTCCATGTTTACTTGACTGAGAAGGAGTAGATCATTAGATAGATAACGTGGGCTGTCCAAATGGAATATGATAATGTTTCCTAGAGAAACTCACTGGTTTAGCTATTGTAGTCTATTTTCTCCCCCTCCATCTTCATCCTCTTCTCCTCTTTCAATCTCTTGCTCTCACTCCGTGTAGTCCAGATCTCTCCCCATCATGGCCCTCCCCCGTTTCAGTAACAGGAGACTCGAAATCAATAGCACATTAGTCTGGCCGGAAATTCTTGGGGAATTAAATATGAATGACTGAGATTGCAGCTTTACCTGCCTGAGAGATGACCTGAGAGATGCATGATGGCTCTTGGGGATATGGGTTTTAGCTTTTTGTTTCTCCCTCCTGTAGAGAGCCAAGCCATTTTGTGCTGGTCTTTCAGCTTACCGGATCACTGGGCTGTTTTGTCAGAGATCAGTATGCAGCACTGTGGACTTCGATAGGTATTGTCAGGGTTGTCATTTGGTCCTTGGCACTGAACAGTGACCAGTCCGATAGCATAATTTGATAGAGCAAATGGGATCGTTGACGTCACAGAGCTGCGACAGCAAGAAGAATCAATGGGCCACACCCATCCTCCCAACACAGAAGCAGCACAATTTAAATATGAAAGAGCTTTCTGCTTATTAACAGATTGCATCTTACTTTTTTCCGGTATTTCCTCCAAATACAATATGGGCTGTCGCTTTCATTAAGCTTTCAGGTTCGCTGCTATGCACATTCATTGTGGAACTTTTTACATGCAAATTTGTTACTTGGTCTTCTTCCATTTTCATTAACTGGTTTACTGTGTAAAGTGCAACAATTTCTTTGTACATGCTGTTTGGCTTAATGCATAATTTGCAAGGTGGTTGGAGACTGCTGGCTTGTGGGAAGAAAGTAATATGAGACAAAATCTGACACTGCGTATGTTTCTTGGAATTGGTAGAGGCTTGGGCACCAGTAATCTAATACACATAGATGATATAGCAGTAGAGGTTTTTGTGAGCTATATTTCATCCCATCAGAGATGAAACGGTTTGTGACAGATGGAGTGATATTGTTCCCCTGTACAGCCCATAAGTGCGGCCCCTCCTGCTTTCCCTCCCTGACAGATGTAGGGGAGGACCACAGTGCACTCCTCTTTCTTTCAATTGATTTGGGTGCTTGAACCCTTAGGGACTGGAGGATGGTGGTGGGATGGGGGTGGTGGTAATGGTGATGGGGGTTTATTCGTTTCCTGCAGCAAAGCACCTGTGAAAAGTCTAAAGCAAGTGCTGTAAAGAACTCAAACATATTATATCCATATATCTGCATATATTCAAACACGGAGCACACTAATAGTAGTGCACTGCACTGAGTGGAGCTGGAAGTGAGTATTTCCATAAATCTTAGTTAGTGAGTGACAGCATAGCATGCATCCATGCATGTAATGTAAGCAGAGGAGAAAGTGTGGCTGTGCATACTGGTGGCTATGTGTTGCTATCCAAGATACAGCCAATTGATTCTTTACAGCTTATCAGTTAATAAGCATAGAACTGCAACACGTTTGTCTTCTGTCTGATAAGTTCAATATACTGTTTTATGGCTGTAGGAGGGGGAACACCAAGAGGTATAGGCTTGTGTGTTTTGTAACAAGTTAGCAGATTTTAAGTGATTCAGCAATGATTACCTTTACCCCCCTATCCTCCCAATCCTGACTTTATGTTCAACATTAGGAGACATAACAGCTGTCTTGGAGCAGATGTGTCCTATTGCAACACCTCAGCCTCTGTCTCTAGAGGGGGAAAGGTCAAGACAGGGGTGGAGGTTGAAGCAGAGATTCTCCTGAAGATGCTACATGTTGATGCTTTGAGAGAAACCAACAAATGAGCATCTGCCTGCCCCTTGTATAGGACACCACCACAGGACAGAGATTATAATTAGCATAATTGATTACAATATTCAGTCTGGTGTAATTCCTCCATCCTGCTTTAAAAGCAACAAAACTATAAATAGCTATAAGGATTTTGATTGATGAAGCTATTTTATTTTTATTTTTTACTTATTTTTACTTTAAAAATGTATGTCAAACTTTCACTATTTAGCTTTCCTTCTGGTTGGTAATTATTTTTCCTTTTCATCCAAAACATAGATTGTGAGCTTGTTCTTCTTTTTTAGGAGTTAATGTTGTTAAAGTTTGTCCTGGTGGTAGTAATCTCCTGGAAGCAGACCCCTGTAAAAAAAAGTGGTTAATGATTTTAATAGGACTCCCTGGTGGGGTGGGGCAGAGAGGGGACGTGCCCTGGCCATGGGCGCGTGGCGGCGGAGCAGGTGGATGACGGGCAGCTGAGTAGTGGGCTCGAGGGGGGGGGGGGGGGGCTCCATTTTGGAGGACTCTTGGGGTTGAGAGAAACCCTGAAAAAAGGCAACCCCATCTGGAACTGAGGTGGGGGCTCTGGTGTGAAAGAGATCTAGTGGGTGGTGTCTGACACTCTCTTTTGTTCTTTGGTAACACAGCAGTGATGGTGGTGGTGGGGGCTCTCGCTGCTGTGGGGGCTGGGCGCTCAAACAATAGGGCCGATCTAGGAATTGAAAGCCTTCCATGAACAGAAAGGCAAGGAAGCAGGCAGGGAAGGTGCAGACAGAAGGATAAAACAGGCATGTTATAGTAGGTGGGTTTTCCACTACTATACAAGGATGCTTCAATGTCACACAAACACTATACTGTATATGTGAATTCTTATTGAAATGTTCATGGCAAAAAAATTACAAATGTATTTCTTCAGGTTAGTTTAATTGGATGTGTCTGAGATTTATTTACATATGATGCCTGGAAACAGAACAATATTATATTCTGTTAATATTCTGAATTAAGAAAAGCCCCATTGCACAATAAACTAGAATTTGCTGAACCTTGGAGCAGCAGAGAAAAAGAAGACATTTGGCATTGGGATGGAAGAGTGTCTGTATAGGGGTGAGATGCATAGCGTGAGCTTCATTTATTTTCATTAGCCTGCTGCGAGCGCTGATGCTGCTCTGACTGCTGCTCCATGCATAAACATATATCCCTGAGACATCTGTACTTGCTTGGCTACAGCCAAGCCTCTGTCACACAAGGTTAATTTTTCCTCTGTTTCCCCTCATTCCACTTTTCATATCCTTCCTATACAATTCATGCCATTCATCAGCCATCTCGCAGAGGACAGCCCGAGTACCTGCAGCAGCTCTCCAGGGTGCTGAATAGGACGACTGTGGGGTAGAAGTAGTGAGCTGGGGGCTGCTGCAGCAGCAGCAAGCATTACTATATTAATTCCTCATAGTAGACATGGGGGATGGAGTGATTGCAGGCAGGGAGGAGGGAGATGTAGACCCGCCATTACAATAAACTGACAAGTCCTCCATTAGTGGAAAGTCTTACTGATAATGTCATTCTTCATTGGCTCAGACAGACAAAGTCTAATAATACAATCATATAAACAGTTTCTGACATATTTGCTTTACTCAGGTTAAAGAATCCAAAGTCCTTTTACTAGTTTAAAAATGTTTTTTTAAATATTAATTGTCTCACTAATATGACTTCCAGTCACTGTTAGGCAGTAGGCCAGTAAACAAAGCTGTAACTGCTATTTCTCATATCCTTGTAAAGGTCAAATTTGAGGACTAAATCTTAAACAATCACTGACGAAGCAAGGCTTTCTTTCTTCTCCAACCATGGTGAACAGCCCCACCTGCTGGTGTGGTCTCGGTACAACACGCTCTGTTGTCTTTCAGAGATGATGATGTTGTGCAAGCAGTCCGCTGATGTTACCATTGTGCATTTGTTTTCTAATTACATTAGCTTGGCAATAACAATAGGACCGTTTTTTGAGCTGTAGCTAACGAAAGAAACGTCAAATCCTGTTTCACTCAAATAGATTTTAATGCCAGTTAGTTTTATGAGTTTCAAAGCCATGTTGTCAAAGTAAAGAAATCATCTCTAAAGCATTAACTTCTTTGTCATGCTTCCTAAATTGTATGCAGAAATGAAACCTGTGAAACCAGTGAAACCCTAAACTGAGGCGGATATGCACCGTTAGCAGGTTGCTGTAAACCGGTCAGGTGAGATTTCTGCATGAACAGATGGGGGAGATAGCCACCTAGTAGCCTTGAAGCTGGTCGAATTAATGGGGATAGGTACTGTAAGACCGGAAGTGAAATAAAGACGCTGTCACATTCAAACACATTTAACACTCTCATTTAAAAATTGCTACATCTCCGTAAAATTAGTAACTAAAATATATGCTACAAACTATTGTTGTGTTGTTGCGTGTAAGCAAATCGGATTTTATTCTGTATTTTATTTAGATTTTTTACAGGATGTATTAGCCTACGTTTATCAAGCCTTGACGCTACGGCCACCGTTCAGCTCCCAGCCGCTAGGAGGAACAAGGAGGGATCCGCGGCCAGTCCCAGCGTGGAGAAGGAAGCGGTCTGAGTCCGCATCCCCTCACAAGACGGGACTTTTAGCCAAGGCGCAGGAGAGGGAGAGGGAGAGTACTTTCAATTTGACTTCGAAGAGCTTCTTTACATGGAGACAAGAAATGACATCTACAGCGAGCGAAAGGAGGGCGTTTGCTCATAAAATCAACCGGTGAGACAGTACAGAAGTTATTGTTTAACAGCTAACGTTACAGTTGTGCCTCTCGCATTGCGTGATAGTGACCTGCTGGACATTCGGCACAGAATAGCCAGTATGCTAGGATTTGAAAGGTATCACTGACCATAAACCGGTCAGTAGAAACACAACTGTACATTACTGGAATTAAACTGTTTATTGAAGCAGTTCTCTCATAAATGGGCTCTGGCACTTTGAAGAGTTTAATAGCCTGTTTTATGTACGTTAACGTAGCATCGTAAGAGCATTGTCATCAACAATGATTGAGCTAATAAGGCTACTTAAGAATAACATTGTGAAGCTGAGGCTAATCTAAAGTCTCAGATTTCTCAGTGGTCAGTATTAAAATATGTACCGATGGAAATGCTTTACAAAATGTTTCGAAGTAACATGTATTGATGTTGATGATGTTTTGTTCTTGTGTCGTGTGAACGCCTTGCAGCATTATTGTAGCAACCTGTTTCCACATGTTCTAAACTGGTTTTCTCTCCTTGTGAAAAGGTATGGACTGGAAATCTATTATGTGTAATTATTCTAGATAACTATTAATCAGATTCCAGGAGAAATTGTAAAGCCATATAACATCTGTCAACTGGCTCTTTGAATAGCACGCTTTAAGACTGGAGGTATTTGCAGCCAAGTGCCTCCCTGTTTGCTGCAATAGATATTTTGTATAAATGGGGCTCCTCCAATCCTTGATTTTTGTCCAGGGTTGTGCACCAAATCACACTGTCATCCCAGTTCATTTAATCAAGAAACCAATTACCATTGATACCAGATAGCTTCTCCAGAAAACAAACAGGGTGACATGATCATTGACCTGCAAGTGAATATTTTCTCACCCTTGTGAAAACCTTCCTAAAATCATATTAGTTCAGCTGTTAGTATTAACTTTGGATCAGGCTCCATCACAAGGTTGTTTTGTTTTGAGTAGTATTTCATTATTGGTAGCCTGTCACTTTGTTTAAATGCCTGTTAATCGTCAATAACATATCCTGTTGAGATATTTGCTACATCGTACAGTCTCACACTGCATTCCCCAAGTCCCGTCTGTCCATCTACTAAGTGCAACCCAGTCCATTGTCTAGTGCCGGATGCAGGAAAGGGTGGGAAGTGGTGTTCTGGCTATTGCCCTTGCAGTCGATAGCTTTCCTTTTTCCTGTTTTAAATTTAAGGCAGCAGAAACGGTTTCCACATCTTTTGAGGGTATAGCACTCCTAAAATATATCCATGTGGAAAAGGCTGATTCCAAAGAATACTATGTTATCATCAGGAAGTCTTGCTACATCTTGGAGATTGGAGTAGAGGTCTAGGTCTTCTTCGCTGCTTACAGTCCATGTGTATTGATGGAATGCAGGCATGAACTGTAGCTACAGTGGTGCTCATTTCCTTGGCCTTTGGAATTAAATTAGCCCCACATCATCACATACCCTTCACCATACATAGAGATTGGCATGGTTTTATTTCAGTTAGCTTAATAGCTGGTCTGATTTGCATTGAGAGATGATTTTATGGAAAGTTCCCCATGCCAATCTCTAGGTATGATGAAGGGTATGTGATGTTTAATTCCAGTGGCCAAGGGAACTTTATCAGGATGCATAGAATCCTGGATCTATTAGAAAATAGGTCTCCTTAAAGCTTTGATTTTTTTCCTAAATTTCTAATGAAGGCATTAAAATTAATTTCTAAAAAAATGATTTTTTTAGTCAACTTTAGCATGGGTTCATAAACTTATGAGCACCACTATATGTAATTATGAGGACCATGGTTTGGGAAATGTTGAAGCCTTTGCAGCTGTGTGATATGAGAGAAAAATGTGGTTTTAGAGGGACAGCTGCTTACTGTCTCTGTGAGAGGATTGTTTTTCCCCCTGCTTTGTTTCTCTTTAAGCCTCCCATTTGCCGTTAGTCCATAAAGGCCATAGACAGAGCTCTGGCTCTGTGCCTGCTCCCTGAAACCAACTCGCCACCGTTCATGCGATCCGCTTGAGTCCCTATTCAGAACAGCTGCTGGCCTTCAGCATCTCTAATAGTTCCAGAAGCCAAAAAAACTTCTGTTTTGTTGATTTGTAGAGTTTTAACGAAATCTGAAAATTTTAAATGTGCACTATCAATTTAAAAGTATTTTATTTATGTAGTAGTGTAAGTTTCTTTTACAGTGGTTTCAGTAATGAGATTTACGCCTTATAAAATCAGTCACTATATTTTATTTATTTTGAAACCACACAACTGGATCATTAACAGGATTTTTAAAGCTAGTTTTTATGTCTGTAAATTTGTGCTTATGTTCTCTGTTTACCAGCTGACACATATATATTTTTCTCTTGCTCAGGACGGTTGCTGCAGAGGTCAGAAAACAAGTGTCCAGAGACTATGGCTCTCCTCAGCTGAACAAGAAACGAGGAGGCGCACACCACCCTGTGAGTCACCCTATATTTAATCTGCCAGAGTTTAAAGCCAGCAGGTTTAAAGCTCCAGTTAGCAACGTCAGAAGTTGATGGGTGTAACTTTGGGAATTGGCTTTACTTTTAGATAGAAAGAGTGCAGATGCGTGTAGTTTTAATAAGTGTTGACAGCAGGCGTGAAAGGAGGTGGTTTGAAACATGATATACCTGCTCTTTCTCACCTGTGTTGTTTAACAGCTAGGCAAGGTTTCTGCATAGGTGCTTACCCTAAATAGAGTATTGTAGTTGTCTGGAAAATGTCACTTGTCATGTTAAAAGAATGATGATGGGGTTTTGAATTAGTCCAGCAGAGATGTATTAATACTCTATGGACTTTGCTGTGAACCAGAAAGCAGACATAGATTGTGGAATAGAGACGGTTAACTCATTACATTACATGTCATTTAGCTGACGCTTTTATCCAAAGCGACTTACAATTGCTATATATGTCAGAGGTCGCATGCCCCTGGAATAACTAAAGGTTAAGTTGATGTTCGCAGTGGGAATTGAACCCAGATCTCCCACACCAAAGGCATGTTTTATATCTACTGCACCATCACCCCCTCAGTGCCGTCTAGATGTGCTCCATAAAAGCAAAGGAGATGAGCTAAAATAGGGTTTAGGGTTTAATGCTGAGACATTGTATTAAACTATAATTTATATAAACACTTAATGGTTTTACATATCGCTAGCAGTAGTGTCTGGCAGACTTGTTAGCTGTAACAAACAGTGTGTGCATCGGGATTAGAAGAATTGAGATCTGAAAACTGAAACACCATTCAATACAACATTGAACTTATCCTTTTATCATTTTGTGAACATGTACATGGACAACGTGCAAGAAGTCATCTAACTACAATTTTTGACACTGAGTTTGGTGCCATGTCATAGTTATTGGTACTTAATAGTCTCACGTTTATTGACAGTTGCCCTTGACAGAGGTGGTTGAGCCGGTGGACTTTGAGGAGTATGTGAGCAGTCATGCTCCTGGGGTAGAGCCCGGCCTGCTCAGACAGCTAATGGAGTTCCCCCATGATGACCTGGAACTCCTATCGCTGAAAAAAGAGTGCAGTACACTGGAGCCCCCACTGCCTGAGGAGGAGGAGTAAGTCCAACTGCTAATGGCCAACACAACCCTCATACTGTAACACACACTCCTCTATGGTCTTTATACACACACACACACACACACACACACACTAGAATAATATTACTCTAATGGAAGATAAACATCATCACAAATAGGAACAAAGGCTTTCTCTCTGTAACACTGAATGAACATAAATATTAAAAGCATGCTTTGCTCAATTATTAATGTGTTTTTCTATGCAGCTCCCTGGATCCCAGAGTTAGAGATGCCTTGGTAGTCTACACAGATGACTGGCTCGTCATTCAAAGAAAGTAAGTGCTGTCAGTTGTGGTACCAGTTGAATTAACCTACTTTACATGTTTCATCTATTGTTTAATAATGTGCACCACTTTTCCCTGTTCACCTGATCGCCAGATACTACATGATCACTGGGAAAACCTTTTATTTCTGATTTCCCATAGATATCAGCGCTACAGTACCGCATACACCCCTCACAACTCTGAGCGACAGAGGGAGAGGCAGCGAGGGCTGGTCAAACAGACCTTTGAACTGGACGAGGTGGCTGCTGCTGAGCGCCAGGATGACCAGGTAGCTAATGGTGATGTTTAAAGGAAACGTTATCTTGAGTGACCAATCAGTAATTTTAGGTTCATTGAACTTATTTTATTGATCAACTGTACATACATTGTGAGTAATGTATAAATGGATATACCTTGTCCATTATCCATTACACAGTCTCCATATGAGTCATATTAAGGTATTAAGCTAAGCTAATGAGCACTTAAAGCTGTCCTCTTTGCTTTGTCTCACTCTGCAGGATGACGCAAAGCGGCGGTCAGTCAGCCTCGATGAGACTCCTCGGGGCAGCTGGGCCTCCAGTATATTTGACCTGAAGAATTCCTCCCCAGACGCACTTCTGCCGTCTGTGCTGGAACACACAGCCGCAGAGGACATGGACCGGCGCAATACTGAGGCACGCTTGCAGGGGCGCCACAGTGACCTGTTGGGCCTGTACCCTCCACCTGATGAGGTTCGTATTAAACTGTCCTGTATCTGCCTCCTATGTTTGTTTTTTTAAAGATTATTTTTGGGCATCTTTATTGACAGCTGAAGAAATTAAATGGGAGAGAGACATGCAGCAAAGGGCCGCAGGTTGAAGTCGATCCTGGGCCTGCTGCGACGAGGAGTAAACCTCTATATGGGCGCCCGCTCTACCAACTGAGCTATCCGGGTGCCCAGAGGCTGTCTTAAAGTAATATTGTGACTTTATCATATACAAGTATTTTTCATGTCCCTTGTTTACCTAGTTTCTATAAAATATTACAGTTTCTTTTATTTTTATTTTCAAGATTATTTTTTGGGGCTTTTTCCCTTTTATTTATAAGTGACAGTGGATAGGTGTGAGAGAGATGGGGGATGACACGCAGCAAAGGTCGGATTTAAACCAGGCTGCTGCAAAGGCCTCAGCCTACATGGGGCGCA
The DNA here is from genome assembly GCA_013375575.1 of Percina caprodes. Lineage (NCBI taxonomy): Eukaryota > Metazoa > Chordata > Actinopteri > Perciformes > Percidae > Percina > Percina caprodes. Next base: position 5,055,693 of record JABXJD010000002.1, on the reverse strand, counting down.
CACTCTTACTGGGTGAGCTAGAGGCCACCCCAATAATACAGTTTCTTAAGCTTTACAAAGTTAATGACGGATTTCATGAAGCTCAAAAATTATTTTTCTTTTTATTCAGTATAATATTAGGCTAAGTAACAGGGAAATGGCCAGTGGCACTACATCACACAGCTAAGGCCACACATTTACTAAGTGAGGGGATTGTCTATACCTTTATCTAGTAACTGCTACTAACTTTAATGTGCATGTTAACAACACTGATTGTAACTTAATCTCAGAAATCTATACTTTAAACTACAACAAGTTGTTCTGCTAGCTTGGAAATGTTGTTAAATGTAGTTGTATTTGTTCAGTTCAGAGTAACATTAGTGTTCCCTTAAAGTGAATGTCTGCAAACCCAGCCACTTCTACAAAATTGTTAGCTTTTCCTTTCTCTATGTCCTCCTCCTCTTGCTTCATCCTTCTTCCTTTATATCTGTGTACACACTGTCGCTTTCTCTGCCCCTACGTTGCCATGACATCTGTGTAAATGTTATGCTGCTGTGTGTATTGTACATGGCGTTTTTGTGTGTGTGGCAGGATGAAGCAGTAGAGAGATGCTCTGTCCCTGAAGTGCCCAAGGAACACTGTGGCCAGAGAATTATGGTCAAATGTCTGTCTCTGAAGTAAGTAACATTTGGAATATAACATCTGACATTTACGTCTTCACACTCACACAATTTTTTAGAAACACCTGCAATACCTCTCCCATTTTTGCAGACTATATTTTATATGTTTTTCAGGTTTGAAATAGAAATTGAGCCCATATTTGGCACACTTGCCCTGTATGACATCAAGGAAAAGAAAAAGGTATATATTTTGTTCCAGCAGGTCATTTCTTATTTGATACAATGAGTATTCTTCCAATTACTTACACTCTGTGAAACCGCTTACGTAATGCTGAGCTCATACTTAACTAATCAAATTTCCCTTGTCTCAAAAAGGTCTAAGTGGTCTTGTGGTTTAGATTATTAAGTCAAAACTGAATTAAATTCCCTTGACCTGCATTCCCATTATCATCTTTCTATCCCCTCCCTCTACTGTTTCCCGTTATCTCAATCTTCCCCCCACAGATCTCTGAGAATTTCTACTTTGACTTGAACTCGGATCAGATGAAAGGGCTGCTTAAACCCCACACACCTCATGTAGCCATTTCCACACTGGCCCGTTCTGCCATTTTCTCCATCACATACCCTTCCGCCGATATCTTTTTGGTCATTAAGGTATGGAGAGAACCCACTTTTACACAGAAGAATGTGACTTAATGTTAATGGAATACAATTATTGTTTCTTATTGGCTCATAGTTCACTTGCTCTTCTATTTGGAATTAAAAGTGCTATTTAAATTAGCTCAGAAGTCAAATAGTATGTGAAAAAAGATGTGCTTTATTGTTTAACAATAGTTACAATGTAACAATGTGTTTCAGCTTGAGAAAGTCCTCCAACAAGGAGACATTGGAGAATGCTGTGAACCCTACATGGTCATGAAAGAGTCAGATTCCTCCAAGGTAATGGAGCCAAAAATGTGTTTTTAACTTTTGCAATGCTGAGGGCCTGCATGCATGTGGGACCGTTTCACTGTCTAGTCATAAGCATTTCCCAATTCTGTCTGGGTAGCTGCAATATTTGCCATCCTCTTTGGCAGGTAAACTGTGTTGACCCCTGCAGATATATTAAGCCATTCATTACCTTTTGATTTATTGGCTGGAATGTGGTCCACCAGGGCCTACAGCCAGCAAAACTCAGTCACTCTGGCTGAATCCCAGTTCTCTTAAATTGCATCCACAGTTCTTTCACTTGCTTTACTTTCTTGCATCTTAGTATGTCCCACCAAGGAAGCATAGAAAAGATGCAAGGAAATCCTGCGAGGACAGAGGAAACAAGGAAATGTTTGAAGTGTGAATTGTTTTTAGTTAGCAACGGCTATCAGCTGCATGGCTTCCGGGAAGGCTGCTCTCATATGTCCTGTTCAAACGAGGAGCTATTAAAGGGAACTGAGATTCAGCCTCTGTCGCTCTGTCACTGAGTGATGCAGTTCCACCATTGGTCGGAGCTCATTGTGTTATTTTTCTTAAACGTATCTTTACCATATGTATGTTTACCATGTGATATGCTACTTTAGTACAAAACCAACAAATATTACTGGGTCAATTACAGATTAACATTTCACATTTATTCACATTATAGAGACCAGCGCTGTCTATCCATGTAACAATTTGGCCACAATCAAGCCCATTGACAATACACAGTCCAGCCATATACAAGGATTTGCCCTAGTATTGTCTGCTCTTTGTCCTGCTATAGCATAAGGAGAAGCTGGAGAAGCTGCGTCAACAGGCAGAGCAGTCATGTAGTCGTCTTGGCCGTTTTCGCATGCCTTTTGCCTGGACAGCCATTCACCTTCTCAACATCGTCAGCAGTGTGGGAGGTCTGGATCGCTCGGACCCTGATTCTGACTCTGGTACTGCCGATTGCAACAACTTCCTCAATTTAATACATTGTCACACATTCACATACACAGAGCATTTAACTAGTCACAGTTACAAAAAATATTGTATAAGTAACATTCATGCACATGTCTCTAATACATGATTTTTCTTCCTGCCAGAGCGAAAAGGCCATGGAACATGGAATGAGAGAAAGAAAAAGGGGTTTGAGCGGATGAGTGTTGGGGATGACATGTGTAACTTTGCCACTTTTCGTCCAGCAACATTGACCGTCACCAACTTCTTCAAACAGGTCAGACTCTGTTTTATGACTCATTTAATAATACATGTTATAGTTATCCTGACTGTGATGTATGATTTAATGTGAAATTAGTCAATTAGTTAATAGTGAAATTACATATCATTTTATTTATAAAGCTGAGTATTGTCACTGCAATGGTAAAAAGGTGAAGAGTTAAGTAGTACTTATAATTTCACAACAAATTAAGTCCAGATTTGTCTAGCCTGTTATATCTTAGACAACCTATGAATCAAGGAGGGATTTCTTTTAAAGAGGCTGAAAACTTGTCATTATAGAAGTTAAGGGGAATCGGCAAGCGAGAGTATCATAATTCTCGGAATATATACAGTGTATACAGTACAGACATTTCACACTTTTTGTTAAGTACATAATTCCATATGTGTTCATTCATAGTTTTGATGCCTTCAGTGATAATCTACAATGTAAATAGTCATGAAAATAAAGAAAACGCATTGAATGAGCAGGTGGTTCCAAACTTTTGGCCTTCTGTCTGTCTGTCTGTCTGTCTGTCTGTCTGTCTGTAGTTTTTCCAGTAAAATGATTTTGATGTTATATATTTTTTTCAGTTCTATTAGTGTGATAAGATTAAATGCAGATTTTTTCAAGCACTATCTTGCCAAAAACATGTACTCAAATGTTTCAACCACAAATTATTTTATGAGTAGTTAACATTATAGTACAGTACTTGTTGCTCTTTTTTAGAAGTGACAGCTAATATATCTATATTACAATGAGGTGTTTTGTAAGCCCAATGCAAACTCTGCTCTTCTGTTTGTGTACATGAAGGAGGGGGACAGACTGAGTGATGAGGACCTCTACAAGTATCTGGCAGATATGCGCAGACCGTCCTCTGTTTTGCGACGACTAAGGCCTGTCACAGGTAAACGTGATAAATGCTATAGTGCATAGTTAATTTTTATGTGAAATTGTCTGAGTTCATGTGGAAAGGTTGATGGATGTTTTGTGATTAAAAAGTTTTTCTATCTTGTTGGTTCTTCATGAATTATTTTGTCCCTCAGCCCAGTTGAAGATTGACATCTCTCCAGCTCCGGATTCACCTCATTACTGCCTGTCACCAGAGCTGCTTCATGTGAAGCCTTACCCTGACCTGCGTGTTCGCCCAACCAAAGACGTGCTGGAGTTCCCTGCTCGCTATGTATACACACCGCACACCACCTACAGGTGAGTGTATACCTATCACAGATACACACATGTATACACACACTAGGGCTGCTCGATAATGGAAAAAAATAATAATCAAGATTGTTTTGGTCAATATTGAAATCACGATTATTTAACACGATTACTCATTAACCTTTGGATATAATGAATAGTGTCCAGGGTATAATCTTTTAGTGTCCATTATTTCACAGAAAGAGTCTTTGGATCAGAATAAAATCTGTTTTACTACTGTGAGTCGGTTCAGCTTTTAGAGATATCACACATAACTTTACACAGCTAATGAACAATTCCAGATACATAACACATAATTGCATCACACGTCACATTTTTATTCACTGTGCCCATTACTAGCCTACTGTCACTACTAAACATTGTTCTAAAATATGAACAATAATGTTGCCCTCAGTGGGCTTATTTACTAGCTACCCAAGGAAAAATCCAGCACATAGACAGTACCTTAGAATAATGTTACTTGACTCATGTTGACTAATTTTACATAGTTAACCAAAAAAACTAAATGCTGAGGGAACATTTCTATGTTTTTTCAAGTTGATTTTGAGCGGTAGGCCTATGCACCCAGCTGGAAAAAGTTTTAAACAGTAAGTGAATACAGCGTATCGTGGAAGTGTCGTCTACAGCGGAGAGGAAGAGGGACCGCAGGGTTAGCTAATGTTAACTTTTCCCAGACAATGGAGTTGTTTTTGCCTTTTTTGCTCACCAAACACAGCTGTGGCTGCCCTCTTTCTGCCATCTTTAGTTTTTAAATTGGGAAGATGTGTGCGTGCGGACGTGTGCGTGTCATTCAGAACACAAGACAAAATAAGAGTGTTCTTGCAAAACATAAAAAAATATTATTTTTGTTTTTTTTCTCAATTTATACTATTTTGGTGATCGTTGAGAGCCAAAATCAAAATTTAATTAATTGCACAGCCCCAACACACTCAATATGTTGACACATAGAACAACTATACATTCACCCCTTTATTGCATGCTGTGTTTGTTTGGATATTGATTTTTTTACGGAGTTGTTCTTCTTTCACTTTGGTCTGTGGTTTTAAGCAAAGAAGACAGCAGGTTCTAAATTGGAATTTTTTTTTTATATCATTGTTTTGTAGATTTTATAAAACATTTGTTTTAATATGTAAAAATATTTTAAGGAATTCCAGATAACACAAGATACAGAAACAAAATCCTAAATAATTTAACAACTTTATTTGAAAAGTTTACTAAGTACATCAAAGTCAAAACAAAAGAGATGAGAGCTGCAACAACAAGGACATAATCCTAAGAGTACTAATAAGTATTTTCTGGCCATAGAGTAGCTCTATGGCAGACATTGCAGGGTTTGAAGGAAGTGACGTTCTGAGCTGAGATCTGCGTAGACTGGGAGACCTCAGCGGTGAATCTTAAAACAACTATGTCATAGTTTCACTCTGGAAGAAGAAAAAACAGTGAATTTATTTAAATGAAAACATCAAAAGTTCAAAACAACACGTTTTGAACATGTGAATTACCATCATCTGCAGTTTGGAGAGCTGTTCATTCTGACTCTCAACATTCTCTTTTTGGAACTGGCTCAAATGCTGTAAACCCTTTAAGATGTTGGATTGCTCCTTTGCTCTGTCCTAAAAGCAGGAAAGTAGTTAAAGTAAACTATTTAATATAAGAAATCAGAAACTAGTTTTTATAAATGTAAAGTTGCCTCATGCTTTTGCATTAAACAAAAGTGAATATTGGCAGACTGGTGTGAAGCCGTTTCTTCTATCTGTAAGCAGTAACTACAGAGAGATTTTCAGCTTTCTGTTACCTGCAGCTCTTTGATGCTGATGTTTGTGTTGAGATACAACTCCAACTTCTTCACTTTTGTTTTCAGCTCCACCTCTTCCTGCTCCATGCTGGCTAGCCAGTCTTTAGTCGTCTTGGTCTGAGCCTGTTGCTTAGCCATCTGGGCCTGTCAAAAGAGCATCCACGCATATTATTCTCTTCCCCCAACTATGATCCCAGTGCAGCTGGCAGCTGCCTGTCCCACACTGTGACATGCAGCTTTTTAATAACACTCACTCTTATATCTCAGATGAAAGAGTTGCATTAATCTGCATACATCAGGAAAATACATTTTAAAATCATATGATGATAATGTGTGTTAGAGTGAGATGACCAAGCATGATCAGTTACAAAATGCTGCTTTATGTCATGTCCGTTCAAGTTTGTTCTCTTGAGAGTTGACAAACACAAATTTAATCTGATGAGGATTTTACATACTTGACATACTGCATCTATCGTCCTCTACTCCTGCATCTTGTGCCTTTTTAGATCTTTTATATATATATATATATATATATATATATATATATATATATATATATATATATATATATATATATATATATATATATATATATATAATGTTTTGTAATAACACAACCATTCAACAGCACACAGGAAATCAATTGTTTACATATTTCTGTGTTTTCTTACCTGTAGCAACTGTATCACTTCTTTAATCTGCTTTTCCACTTGTGCAGCCTGTTCAGTCTCCCTCTCCAGCTTTTGGAGAGTCCCCTCATGGCTCCTCAGAGTCTGGCTGATTCTAGCTATCTTTGCCTCAGTGGTTTCATAAACATAGTTAAGGGATTCGCTGAACTGTATGACACCAAACATGAGCACGTTGACATCTTCCTGTGGCGCTGCCTTGTCTGCCATCTTGCCGGTCTTCCTGACAGGACCTGCATGGACTGCTCTTAAACACCCGGCCAAACAAAGCAGACACAGGCCCCAGGTCATCTTCATGATACCAGTCACAACTGTAGTCTAGTTGTCTGTTTCAAAAGTTGTTCAGTTGTTCACAAGTTTGTGATTTAAAAAAAAATAAATAAATAAATAATTCAGCCAGTTAAGGAGTAAACTTGCTTAATGTAAAGTATTGAAAAAGAGCAAATAAGGCTATAAAATGTGTATTTGTCTATCAGAGCTTTGCAGACCTCAGCATCATCAGAATAAGCAATGGACGATGAATTTGGATTCTGGTCGGTGTGCCTTATATTTGATGTACCAGTACCATGGTAAAACATTAGCTCAGCTGTGATTCGATCACAGGTCTTGTCTGTGACCTTAGATTCAGTGACCCTGCCTTGAAGTTTAACCCCTGAGAGACTAATTTTGTCATTTCGGTCACAAACACATGAGAACTGCATACCAATGTACCAACTCTTGTGTTTGATAAAGAATTGTATGAGCAGTATCATATAATCTGCACAGTTAATGTTATTTAATGTTATTTTAAAGATCATTGCCTCTTGACATGTGGATAAACTCAGCTGTTTCAAAATATGAACCAATAACCTCCAATGTTTGATTTGGACAGCAGTTAAGGTGACTTTTACCAAACCAATACTGGATCACACTTTTCCCATGTGCACACATGACACTTTTTTTTTTTTTTTTCTTTCTGAGAGTAAGACTATTAAATGATTTTGTAGGTTGTCAGGTACATAAGCTGACACCGTGGTGTGAAACTGCCTCCCTACGACTATTATATTATGCGATTGTCATTTGAGTACAATTAACCAACAAACGGTGTTCCTTCAACTCATTCATAATGTTTTTTTTATTCTGTCCTTTTCATATTTCTCATTCTCTGCCTTGTATCATTTTACCTTTCAGGAACTTGCTCTATGTTTACCCACAAAGTCTGAACTTCAGCAGTCGTCAGGGGTCAGTGAGGAACATTGCTGTGAAGGTTCAGTTCATGGCAGCAGAGGACCCCAGTCAAGCTTTGCCGGTGAGTCACGGTTGGATAAAATAAGTGACTGCCATGTTCTGAGGAAAATAAAACTCCAGTCACAAAGAATCACTTGAGGCAGTGAAATAATATCTGATGTCTGCTTTGAAGAGTGAACTTCTTCAAGGGGCATATTGTTTGAGCATAGAGGGAAGGGACATCTACTTACTAGTGCTGTCAAACAATTACAATATTTAATCAGGATCAATCTTATTAATGTCATAGTCAACTCACAATTAATCGCACATTTTTATCTATTATAATTGTCCCTTGATTTTTTTTTTTTTGTGCCATTATTTTCTCAATTTAAGGCTCTTATCAACAAGGAAAAGTGGATCAGCTTGTTTTGTGCAAATGTTTTTTTATTGGAAACAACATTGGTATATAGCCTACTTCAATTTCACACTAACATTCTCACTTGGAGAAGTCATTCACAATTAGAGCAAATAATCCCTCACTAAATGTAACACTGTCAATCAATAAAAGGGAGAAAAAAATACTTTGACAAGGGGGGGGGGTCGTTTTCAGACAAAATGACAAAACACACACCACTCTGGTCTTGTCAATGGAACCATTTGGCAACTTTTAAAAAGTAAACTTTCCATTCAGACTCTTATTGGCATCCATTTCGGCATCTCACACTCGTCATCCACTCAAAACATAACGTTACTACTCTTTGGCCAGCTTGCAAGCCCAAACATGTGCGGTGTGCCTGTTGTTTTGTTTCCGGTCTAGCTAGATCCGGTGTGGTGTTGTAGTTTTTCTGACGATGCTAGTTGTTGCAACAGCATGTGAAAAAAGGTTTGCTAGGCTAATAAGAACGTTAATCTCGCGATAAAAAATGTACATCGTTAAAATGGGTTTGCATTAACGCTGTTAATAACGCGTTTAACTGACAGCACTACTACTTACATTTAATAATATTTAATGTTTTAACTAACTATTTTTGAATATCAAAAGGTTGAATGGTATACTTGAAGGCTAAAATTTGCAATAAGCATCAACATAAAATTATCGCCCCATGTAAACTGTTAATTTTACCTTTGCAGATGAACATAGGATGAAAATAGGCCCATTTATTTTGCGTATTCAGGTTACTGGAAGATTTTGATTAGCTAAGATTAAAATTGATGATTAACAACTTTTTTTAACTGCACCTCAAAAATGTGTTTTTGCTCATTTTACCTTGCTTGGATGTTTGACTTTACTCTGCAAAATGATGTATGTGCAGCGTTTGTCACTCGAAGGCTCTCTGCCCAACAGTTTATCCTTTGAATAGACCAATATGTCCATATCTGCACCATATCAGACACACATCTTTATTCTTAGCGTAGTATTACAGTATATGTCAAGGATAAGATCTTAAAGGTTTGAAAATACTTAATAGTCTAAGACTATGGTGAGGATAATTTTTTCAAAGGATGTCTTTGTGTGTGTCGTGGAAAAACTGTATTTATACTCCGCCCTTTGACCAGGTCATCTTTGGGAAGTCAAGTTGTCCTGAGTTCATGCAAGATGCGTACACTCCCATCATCTACCATAACAAGTAAGGCTCAATCACCTGTTGATCCCCACTGTTGCCCTGTGAGTGTGTCTAATTTTTGTCTTCCTCAAAACTTATGTTCAACTCTTGTTCAAAAAGGTCTCCTGAGTTCTATGAGGAGATCAAGATGAAGATTCCGGCCAATCTGACAGACAACCACCATCTGCTATTCACCTTTTACCACATCAGCTGCCAGCCCAAACAGAATACCCCTCTGGAGGCCCCTGTGGGCTACACCGTGAGTACATGTCTTTCGCTGGCCCACATTTAATACTTCCACCCACACACTCAGTTGTTTGATAGCTCCTTCTGTTGCCTTGCCATGGGTGAGCGATCGTGTGTCTCTTCTTCTACCTACAGTGGATCCCTCTGATGCAGCATGGCCGTCTACGCACCGGCTCCTTCAGTTTGCCTGTCTCGGTGGAAAAGCCCCCACCTAGCTACTCTGTACTCACCCCAGATGTGAGTGTGTTTTAAAGAGATTGTTTGTTTATTTCAGTTTGCCTGTCATTACCTACTCTTTTGGGATGGGACTGAGTGTTAAATGAGTTGAATGTCACTCTGCGGCAGGTTCAACTCCCAGGCATGAAGTGGGTGGATAATCACAAAGGAGTGTTCAATGTTGAGGTGCTGGCAGCCTCTTCGGTTCATACTCAGGTACACAAATGTGCTCTTTATAATCCCACCTTTTAAAACTCGTGGTTTTGAAATTATAATACATTTTAACTAATAGCATCCATACTTTCCATCTTTTGTGAATAAAAATGCCCATAGTCTTTGTCTGGAGAGAAAATAACTTACTGGAGCGTTTATACTAGACATTTGAGATATCAAGTTTTATTTAACCACATCTTTACTGTTTACTAATGCATTACATGTCTGAAGGCCTACATATACTATCAGCAGTGCATGCATGTAATGTAACCTTTTATATTCAGAAAATCACAGAGACCCTTGATCTTGTCTCAAAAATCCATTGGATTTTCAAAGGTAGCAAAATGTCTGCCAAGGTAAAATTCACCCAGTTCAAGTGATACTTAATATTTATTCAATTGTTAACTCTAGGACCCCCATCTGGATAAGTTCTTTACTCTAGTATATGTTCTGGAAGAGTACTCCTTCCCCTTCCGCCTGAAGGATGTCATAATAACTGAGGCAAACATGGAGGGGGAGCTCAAGGCCAGCATGGCTGCACTGAGAGGGGCTCTGCTGGATACCTGTGTCAGGTTCTTGCACCAGCTGCTCAACAAGCTCATTCAGCTCATCATCTACCCACCGGTCATCGCAGGCCAAATTGGTAAGTGAGTTCTGAAGTGCACTTCTCAGAACAAGGCTCAAATGCTAATTCTGATCATTTCAGTAGATAATGTGGTGACGATTTATAATTACTGTTTTGGACAACTGTTTCATTTACTACATACATCTTATAGTACATCCAAATCTTTATTATTTTTTAACTTCAGTGACACACCAGGCAGGGCTTCAGATATGCTAGGTGCCACTTTCATACCTTTTTATATAACTTGACATTCTACCAACCTCATTATTTTAAAAAGTCCTTCATTCCATCGGCCTATGTACAATCAACATTATAAACCACTCTCTCTTTTATCAGGATGTGTCCCCAGTTACTTTAAGCAGGCTGTTGTTAATCCTGGAACCCTCCTTGCCAGATAACTACAGGTCTATTTCCAACTCCCTTTTTCTTTTAAATCTTTTTAGAAAAGTTGTTGAAAAGCAACTTGTTCAAATACTTGAACTATACAGGGTGTTTCCGTAAACTGTATTTCATGGAAACAGCCCTCCTTAAGGTCTCAAATGATGTGTTGATGGCTGTAGATGCCAGAGATTGTTCAGTCTTGGTTCTATTGGACCTTACTGTGGACCATCAAATTCTTATTGAGGGACCCATCTTATTCTCTGTATACATGCTTCCACTAGGACAAATCATCAGTAGCTTTTGAAACATCTCCTATCATCTTTACGTTGGTGACATCCAGCTGCATTTTTCATTTAAACCTGATAACATTCAGCTAGCGATCAGGCAGAAAATGGGAGCCTTGTCCGTAACGTAGCAAAACGCAGGTCTGTTGTGTCAAAAAATAAAATGGAGATGCAAATACACGCTTTTATCTCATCATGATAGGACTATTGAAATTCACTTTCTATCTGTCTTAATCAATCTTCCGTACACTGTTTACAAACTGCAGAATGCTGCTGCAAGGCTCTAATCATGCTCCAACAGATGGTCACATAATATACCTATTTTAATGTCTGCACTGGCCTCCTGTTAATTTCAGAATTAATTTAAAAATGTTTGTGCTTACTTACGGAGCCCTTAATGGCCAGGCTCCACAGTACATCATGGACCTTTTGCATCCCTACACCACATGCTGAGCTCTCAGGTCCTCTGCTCAGTGTTTTTATTAGTGTACCTCAAATTAAAACTCAAGGAGACCGTGCCTTTCAGTCGGTAGCTCCTTAACTGTGGAATGCCCTTCCAATAAGCTTAAGGTCATTGGACTCTGTGGACTCTTTTAAAAGCACCTAAAAACCCATCTGTTCAGACAAGCATTTAGGTAGCGTGTGCAAACGTGTGACCTGTCTGTTTTCTTTGTTTATTTTACCTCGTGCTTTATTTGTTTTTGTACTGGTGTTTTCTCTTTGCTTTGTTGATGACTATATTTGATTTTAATTTGTTGTATTTTTTGATTGTGAAACACTTTTTGACTTGCTAAATAAATCAAATTGTGTTAATGTTCTGATATGGACATGCATGTTTTCCCCCCAGCCCTAGTTTTAAGTTCTGCCTCTTGCTGCTCTCACTCTTAATTTATCCACAGTGAACCTGGGCCGGGCTGCTTTTGAAGCTATGGCTTTATTGGTAAATCAGGTCCACAAGAACCTGGAGGGGATCCAGGACCAGCACGGCCGCAACAACCTGCTGCTGTCCTACATCCACTACTGCTTCCGCCTGCCAACCGCTGAACCTGCAGTACCCTCGACAGGTGAGTTACCAATCTGAACTGTACAGTCTGCAAGTAAGTGAGCTTTTTACAGGACCACTGGCAGACATTGTTTGGGGAAATGGCTGTTGACTTGCTACAATAATGTGACATTTCTATTCGTCCAACTCCACGAGTAGCTGGCATGCAGTCCTACGAGTTGCCTATGCAGTACGCCACCTTATCCAGAGCAACAGCCCGCCCAAGCAGCCTCCACCTGTCCCGCTCAAAGAGTATTAGCAACTCCAACCCGGACCTGGCTAGTACTCCAATTTCACCTGACGAAGAGGTACAGAGGATCATAGGAAGCAAGGTGAGCAACACCTGTCTTTTGAAATGGGTTATACTTGTGTGGAAGTTCTGGAAAAGCCTTAAAACCATTTTGAAAGTCATGAAAGCAGTTGAATACTTTATATTCAGTTTTAGAGTTCTTAAAATAATGTATTTCTTGAAATTGTATGCATTTGCTCTTGTGTTCTTATAGGTGTTTGTTGTTTATTGTATGCATTCATTTCATTTGCAAATGGCCTTATATTTGATTTTGTCTAGCATTAAAGGTTGTTTTCAAATAATGAATCTCCATCTTGTTATATACTTCGTTTATTTTCCTGGTAGATTAAAAAGTGAAACAGCAGGACAAAAAATGATCACGTCTGTGTTTTTATGGTACCCCTTGTGACATATTCCTACTTTGTGTTTATCCAATATCGGTCTGTTATGTCTCGGCTCCTAACAGCAGATTCAATAAGCTCAGGTTGACTGATAACTATGCTAACAGTTAATTATGCTGCTTATGTGCAATTATGCTTGGTGCCTCTGTCCCTTGTGTTTCATTCAGTACCTCCAGCCCTTCCTTTGTTCTTTCCTCTCCTGCTTTCTTTGTTGATTCAAGCTTCATTTTTCTACACTCCATGCCCCTTGTTTGTTTCTTCCTAGTTTTATCCTTAAAAAATATAATATTGTGTAGTAATTACCTTCCCCTTTACTCACTGTGCCCTTGCCTCTTGCCGTACTGTGTGTTTGTGTATGTGTTTTGTGTGTGTCTCTGGTGGCTTATGGCAGGGTATTGACCGTTCCCACTCCTGGGTAAACTCTGCTTATGCCCCCGGGGGCTCCAGATCTGTGCTACGCCGAAACCCCAACTCCAGCTGTGAGCTCAAGCAGGTGCCAAATCCTTCCTCCTCCTCCTCACCACCTCCATCCTGAACCATCTTTGATCAACTCTTGTGGGTCATTTCCTACCTCGGTTTCTGTCTGCCTCTCACTTTGCTAGCCATGTTCTACCTGTAACACCTTTTTTTGCATCTTGTCTGTCTTTCACAATTCATCCTCTCACCGCTGAATTACAGACTACACCTCTTGTGTTTGAGAGACATAATCTCTGCCTGGGGCTTATCAGACTTCTTACTAGCCTAGCGATCATCGGAGTTCTTGAGAGTTCTCTGGCCACCCATCCATTTCCATTCATTCATTTTCACATCACTTTGTCCTCATCTGTGTGTTCACCTCACCACCACTCCATGTCAGGCAAACGACCGCAGCTGCAATCGCATGTCTGCCTTTCTGGACAGCGTGGCCTTGTTTTCAGTTCCCCCAAGGCAGATTACCAAAAAGGTAAAACTGACATCTACAATAACAAACTGTAAAAGTGACATTCTTCATAACAAAATAACACCTTTTTAATGTCCTGGCATTCATCAACTTTCCGTGTCATGAACATCCATATCCATTCATGGCATTTTAACAATTTCCTCTAAGTTAGTGGGACTGTTTATTTTTGTTGATACATTGACATATGAGTTTTTTTGCCTGAAAATTTCAGGACTCAATCCGTAGCAGATTTACTGATGAAATAAATGAATTACTTAAATGTTTTTATTATCACTTTATAACTTAATAATAACTTAAGGATGGAATTCTGTAACTATAAAACATTTGCACTTATCTTTTATAAACCACAGTTACAGCTCGTATCTTGTTTAACATGTACCACTAATCTTAATAGCTCATCTAGTTTCTAAAATGATTTGTTCATGTAAGCTTAAATTAGCTCTGTATTGGTCCTTGTGTAGCTGCTCCATGAGGAGCTTGCATTGCAGTGGGTGGTCAGCACCAGCGCAGTGAGGGAAGCAGCGCTGCAGCAGGCTTGGTTTTTCTTCCAGCTTATGGTGAGTATTTCTTTGTACATTGGTATTAATGTTGCACCACTTTATTAAGAGTCTAAAGGGATGTCTACAAAAACAAGCCTCAAAAGACACACTTTGTAGCAACCATTATTATAGTAAGATAGCTAATAGTTTCTTTATGTGACTATTTTTCTTACTATTTGCCTTCTCCTCTAGACAAAGAGCATGACCCATCACTTATTCTTGACCTCGAAATTGGACGTTGCCAGGCGTCAGCGTTTCCCAGACCGCTTTGTGGACGACATTGCTGCACTTGTGTGTGCCATCAGTGCAGACATTGCCAATCGATACCACAAGGTATACAGCCCACAATCCACACTACAAGCAATTCAACCAAGTGAACTGTGGCCCGTTGTTTTCAATGAAGAAATTATAATATAATTAAAGATGGTCAGAGGTTGTTTAAAGTTTTTGTTATATAATGGAACGTTTCTTACACAATGCTTGATCTTTATCGGTATCATTGATTTAAATAACCCAATGTACAGCGACCAGTAAAAAAAATCATGTCTGTTTTACTTTTGAAATCATATCTTTCCTTTTATATAATCATGTGTACTCTTTTGCTCATTCATGTGCTCTCTCTCCCTCTCTTTCAGGATGTGGAGCTTGTGGAGAGGTTGAATAGCAGTCTGGCCTTCTTCCTGAATGACCTTCTGTCTCTCATAGACCGGGGCTTTGTGTTCAACCTCATCCGCTCCTACTACAAACAGGTGTCTATTGCTCCTCTCACAGTTTTCCTTTAATATAAAACACTGTGAATCCCAATACTCCCCATGCATATTTTAAAAGAGCTTTTTCTGTTTCAAACAAACGTATGTTAAACAGATTGCCAACAAGCTTCACACAGCGCAGAACCCCAGCTCTTTGATTGCCCTGAGGGTGGATTTCACTCGTATCATCTGCAGCCACGAGCACTACGTCATCCTCAACCTGCCGTGCTCCACTCTCAGCCCTCCAGCCTCCCCCTCCCCCTCCACCTCCTCCACCACCTCACAAGTACTTGACCAGGCTGGACTTTACGATTTTAAATTATTTAAGATGCTCATAATCTCACCCTCCTATTGGTTGTTGTATCCACATCCACAGAGTTCCGCGTTTTCCAGTATGGTGCAAGACCAAGGTGTGGCCACCATGTTTGAGCTCTCTGTCCCTTTCCGCCAGCAGCACTTCCTGTCTGGCCTGCTGCTTACTGAGCTCTCTCTCATACTTGATCCTGAAGGAGAAGGGTAGGCTCTTACTAGTTGCATACATAACATATATATATATATATATAAAAACGATCATGAGTTTTAATCAGTTTCCCCATAGGGATCATCAGAGTTTGATCTAAACTCAAAATGAAATCCAGTATATGCTTTTTCCCATAGGGTTTTCTTCCTTCATAAAAAGGCCATTAGTGCACTTCACTCCCTACTGTGTAGCCATGATGCAGACCCTCGTTACACTGACCCTCAGGTCAGAGCCCACGTTGCTCAGCTCTATCTGCCCCTAATCCACATCGTCATGGAGACGTTGCATCAGCTCCACGACTTCTCTGGTACGCACAACATATATGCAACCCACTGATATTATTATGGCTATCCACTTCCTCCACACATTTATTTCATTTGCAAATTGGTTTTATTTCCAGTATTATTGCACCTGAAAGTGCTTGTCTAATTTCTTTCTAGACTCCTCGCTTGCTCGGGTTCGCCATGCCTCAGCCCACGCCGACGATACTGACCTAGACAGCGGCAACACTATCAGTCAGTCTGTTGCCATGGCGATTGCTGGCTCTCCTTTGCCGCATGTCAAAACCAACCCGTTTGCTCTGCCCACAGTGGTAAGTGATAGCAGCTGGGGTCAGGCTGTGCCTTGGGCCCTACAGACTGACAGGTCACAGATCAGCCTCTGTGTGGGAGGCTGCTGCCTCATTTTAACAGATGATCACTCAAAGCACTTAGTCAAAAAGCATTTGCATTTTTCCCATGTTATTTTTTTCTGAATTACAACTGCTCCTCTTAGCCTATAGGTGACTTTCTGTCCTTGTCTGTAGACAGACTTTTTGTGCTGTAGCAGATTAAAAGTGCTGAGTGTGTGTGTGTCTTCACCAGGCTGGGCGCCAGTCCAGCTCTCTGTCTGCTGAGTGCAGCAGGACTCTCCTGGTGAGTTTCTTGTGGGTGCTGAAGAATGCAGATGCTGCTCTCCTGGAACGCTGGGTTTTTGATTTGTCTGTACTGCAAATCAACCGACTGCTGGATCTGCTCCATCTCTGTATCTCCTGCTTTGAATACAAGGTACAATAACTAGGCAGTGTCTTTCATTTCCCATACACCCAGTAGGATTCAGAACCAATTTACAGTTGTTTAATTTGAACATGCCAGATTTACAGCACACTATTACAGATACTATGACAGTAGTTGTTTCAAGAAAGTTGCCTGTGTGGTGGATTTTCCAGCTTACAAACTCAAATACAATATCATTGTTTACAATGAAGGTTCATCTAAATTTAAGGCCTCCAGCAGGAGTTAAAATACACCTTCATGAAGACAGGAACTTCAGAAGTTGGGATGGCATCCACACTGTATTGAGTGATCCTAAATTATCCTCAATTGAGTGTTCATTAAAGGCTTCTGTGGAATTCACCAACGTCTCCTGAAGCGTCTTCTTTGAGTTTTTCCTCAACAGCATGTCTTGATTTATCAATAGTGCAGTGTGCTGTAGTTTTGTTTTTCCAAAGTGTTTGTGTTCAGAATTATGGTCATGTTATGTTAATGTGGTAAAGTGGAATTTGTTTGACCAAATAAACTTATTTTTCCCTGTTGTCATTGTCCATGGTTGTTGTAGGGGAAAAAGGCCCTGGAGAGAATCAATAGCCTGACATTTAAAAAGTCTCAGGACATGAAGGCCCGACTGGAGGAGGCAATACTGGGCACCATTGGAGCTCGTCAGGAGATGGTCCGCCGCTGCAGAGGTAATTAGCATGAGAGTAGCCAGTAATGTGTGTGAATCGGCATCTTTTTTTCATTTAAGGTCTTTATAAACTTGTGTTCATGGAAATTGTAATTTGTTTCTGCCAGAAAGGAGTCCCTACGGCAGCCAGGAGAATGTTAGGTGGAGGAAGAATGTCACGCATTGGAGACAAAATACAGACAGGGTTGACAAGTATGTTCACTTTAATTAAATTATTGATAGATTTCTGGATTATATTTCAAATTATGAACATCCTCTAAATAGTGCCTACATGTGATACTGATGGTTGTTAAATTACACCTCTTATAAGGACTAAAGCTGAGGTGGAGCAGGACTCTGTGGTGGATGGAAACTTAGCTACTGAGGCCTCTCTGATAGTACTGGACACACTGGAGATTGTAGTCAAGGTAAAGCAGTCATTATAACCACACACAGTACAGTTAATTTTATGTGGAATTTCCTTACTGTAATATGATGTGTCTCTCTTTTTGTCCTCTGTCAGACTGTTGTGGCATCAGAGCTAAAGGAAAGTGTTCTGGGTGGAGTGCTGAGAGTGCTCCTCCATAGCATGGCATGCAATCAGAGCGCCCTCTTCCTGCAGCACTGCTTCACTACACAAAGGGCTCTGGTCTTTAAGGTACATACGTACATGTGTCTATTATAGTTTTCTGTTGCTTTATTAGTTTTTATTTTTTTAAATCTAATATATTTGAATCTTGAAATATTTTGACAGTCACTCAAAACTCATGTAACTTTTCTACCTACGTATTCGCTGTCTTACACTTTAACCTACAGACTAATTATATCTGTTCTGTCTCTTGAATACACTTTTATAAATGTCGTGGCTATTGTAAATACAGGCATCTTCACTGAGCCATGCAGAAGCCTGATTTGTCGTTATGGAAGTATAGGATATATGCTCTTGATAATAGCAACTTTGCAATTGTTGCTTTGGGGCAGGGGTTCTTGAGTCTTGTTGCCCAGGACACATGACATTGTTAATCCAGCCCTGCTTGGTATGATAGTGTAATTAGTTAGTTAGTTAGTTTTGCAGTGTTTCTTCTAGATTTTTTGTCTGCTAATGTTCGCTACCTTGAAAACCATCCAGACGGTATCGTATGTACCTGAAACCGGTGATTTAACGGCACCGCTCTTTTACACACAGTTTAACAACAAAACACTGAGTGACCGTTACTAGCTACGTAGCTAGGAGCCCACTGTAAGGTTGAGGATGGCCTTATATAATATTTACACTGCTCTATTCCAGTAGATACATGTATTTGTCTTGGCAATGAAATAGTTTTTTTTAATTAATATAGGCTGTTTTTCAGGCAGTCTTCTGGGTTAAAATGGATTTACAGGTTGTTTTTACTGTCTCAGATTTTGATCAGACCTTGTATATATCAAGAATGTGTCCCAAAACCACGGCCTTTAAATTTTCAGTCCTTGAAATTTCTTTAGTTTTAATCACATTCAAAATCACATTATCTGGGAAGCAATATCTGGACATTAATATAATGCAAGGTATTATTCAGGTTAGGAGAGAGAGACTGTCAATATGACTGAACCATTAAAAGTTTGTACAGCATGCCCTAGATTTGGAAAAAGAAAGTGTGAAAAGACTGACGTTAAGGTTAGCATAAACTTTGAGCAAAATCTAAGAGGGTGCAGTTGTTTTCCCAGATTTAGTCTGATTTGACACACAATGACCCAGCTGCATGTCATTTGACTCAAATCCTCCCACTTACATTGACTCAGGCAGGTTAGAAAGCAAGCAAAGTCTATTTAGACAGTGATACATTTTGATACATTTGCTTAAATATCTGATCTTTCTGCTATTACGAAAAATTTTTGCTGTTTATATCATTATGTCTTTTAATGTAACAAAAACTATGTAATGGTGTGTAATTTACAGTGATGTAAGGTGCTGGAAAAAGCTTTAAAAGAGACCTTGAAAGTGGTGAATAGTGCTTGAATTTGACCTTGGAAAAATATGTATATAATATATTCAAATAAAATTTAATAACGTATAACAAGCAATAAAATAAAATATTCATTAAAGAAAAATGGTAAATAGTTAATAGAGAATAAAGAAATTATATATTTTTTATAAATTAATTTTTTTTACT
Organism: Percina caprodes; assembly: GCA_013375575.1. NCBI lineage: Eukaryota > Metazoa > Chordata > Actinopteri > Perciformes > Percidae > Percina > Percina caprodes. The sequence continues at coordinate 5,036,134 of JABXJD010000002.1, read as the reverse complement.
TTGTAGGGGAAACAAACAATAACATGTATATTTACTCAAGATTGCATCTGCATGTGGTTTACCATTGTGCAAAGAACTTTGTGTAAGGAGTATACAAAGTGAGAAAGTGTGTTTGTGTGTGTAGTTCCCAGAAATGCTGTTTGAAGAGGACACAGAGCTTTGTGCGGACCTGTGTCTGCGTCTCCTACGTCACTGCAGCAGTAGTGTTGGCTCTGTCAGAAGTCACGCCTCCGCCTCTCTTTACCTACTCATGAGGCAGAACTTTGAGATTGGAAATGTAAGTCTAGACACCGTCTCTGCATTGTGGATCATTTTATTTTAATATTCTTGGTATAACTTAAGACAGAGATCTACAGGACAGGGTGTTTGAGGAATAGATGCTTTAAAAATATTATGAGTTACAATTTGTCCTAATTTTGCCCTTGGACCAGAACTTTGCTCGAGTAAAGATGCAAGTCACAATGTCCCTGTCATCACTGGTGGGAACGTCACAAAACTTCAATGAGGAGCATCTTCGCCACTCACTCAAGACGATCTTGACTTATGCTGAAGAGGACCTGGAGCTGCGTGACACGCCCTTCCCAGAGCAGGTATGTAACAGCCTCTGTACAAAGTCCCATATGGAGCTGCAAGAATGAATGAGACTTGTATACTAATGTGCTGGGTCACACTTTTGAAACTGCAGGTCCAGGATTTAGTGTTCAACCTGCACATGATTCTTACTGACACTGTTAAGATGAAAGAGCATCAGCAGGATCCGGAAATGCTCATTGATCTAATGTACAGGTACTGTGATGCACATTAATAAGGCCTACAAACAGGAAGAAAGTGTCATAAATATTTGTAAGAACATTTTTTTTTTTTTTTTTTTTTAGGATTGCAAAGGGCTACCAGAACTCGCCTGACCTGCGTCTGACGTGGCTCCAGAACATGGCAGGGAAACACTCTGAGAGAGGGAACCATGCTGAAGCTGCACACTGTCTGGTCCACAGCGCAGCACTGGTGGCAGAATACCTCAACATGCTGGAGGATTGCCGTTACCTGCCAATTGGTTGTGTCACATTTCAGGTCAGTGTGTGCTGTTTAATTTGGTGACTCCCTCTACTTACAGCAGTATGAGATAGGACGTTGTCCCAAAACAACCTGTGATTGTTGAAATGTGCAAATATAAAGATTTTATGACTTCTTTGTTTTTCCCTCAGAATGTTTCATCCAACGTATTGGAAGAGTCAGCCGTTTCCGATGACGTCTTGTCTCCAGAGGAGGAGGGGATTTGTGCTGGGAAGTACTTCAGCGAGTCTGGTCTGGTGGGCCTCCTGGAGCAAGCAGCTGCCTCTTTTAACATGGTACGACATATATTCTCTGACCACATGGTGACAGACTGTATGTTAACACAGCAAGGTTACATCATTAATATGGCTCAAGGGGTGTTATGTGATCGGTTGGTATGTTCTGTTGTGCCGTAACCCCCAGGCCGCCATGTACGAGGCCATAAATGAAGTGTACAAGATTCTGCTGCCCATCCATGAAGCCAACAGAGACTTCAAAAAGCTGGCTACTGTCCATGGGAAGCTACAGGATGCCTTTAACAAAGTCTACAACCAAGTGAGTTGATAGTTGACTCTGAAATCACCAGCAATTAACTAGCTGTTAGTGTTGATGAGAAAATGTGTTTTATCCTGGATTCCTCCTGATATGTGCTTCTTTTTTCCACTTTTCCAGAGTTCAGGATGGGAGGTAACACGTTAATTTGGTATATTGAGCATATTAAATTAAAGGTCAAACTAATTCAGCCATTCCTTTTTATTTTGTATTGACAATGTTTTATTTCTTCTTCATTTCTTGCTCTTCTCTCTGGTATGAATGATGTCTTACTGGTGAGTAAACAAAACTTGCTTTCACACTTTGACATAGTCAAGCCACTGTTACAAAACCGTTTCCATCCCTTTCTGCCGCCCTCCTACTGTGTTGAAACAACATTCCAGCCTAGATATATATTTTGTCTTTGTCCTAGACCAGTTGCTCTTCTATTCCTAAATATAATCATCTGTATACAGTAACAAGAGAGCCTTTTCATCTGTGTAACCTTGATGTGTACCTATATTAAGAACAAAGAAAACTGGCACTAACTGGAAAAACGAGGGACAAGGTGTAAAATCACAAAAGTCACGTACTAAAATCCCAAGTTGCACACATCTTATTTTTAATAGAGAGAATAGAGTTGATAGACTTGCAGCTTTTCAAAAATGTGTTGCTTCTTGTTGTGCTGTGTTTATATTTTTAAACTACCCTAGGCTGTTTAGAAAATAATCTCATCTTTTCATCCCGTCTTTAGTGTTTAGAGAATGTTTGGGACGTACTTCCGAGTGGGTTTCTATGGTTGCCGGTTTGGAGACCTGGATGAACAAGAGTTTGTCTACAAGGAGCCATCAATCACCAAATTAGCTGAGATCTCCCACAGACTTGAGGCATGTATACTACTCAGGATACTAATAAAGGTGTCATTAATGATTTATGAGAAACGTATTTCTAAAGATAAATCTCTTTGAACAGGAGTTTTACTCTGAGAGGTTTGGGGATGAGATGGTTGAAATTATCAAGGACTCCAACCCAGTGGACAAAAACAAACTGGATCCCAACAAGGTAGCATGATATGTATACATATTGTGACTAATACTATATCAATACAGATTTTGCAAAAGGTAGAAGTGTAAAGATGACCGTTTGTGCTTCTTTCAGGCCTACCTTCAAATCACCTACGTTGAACCATTCTTCGACACATACGAACTAAAGGAAAGAATCACGTACTTTGATAAGAACTACAACCTGCGTACTTTCATGTACTGTACTCCTTTTACTCTGGACGGCCGAGCCCACGGCGACCTGAATGAGCAGTACAAACGTAAAAGCATCCTTACGACATCCCACGCCTTCCCTTACATCAAGACACGCATCAATGTTATCCACAAGGAGGAGGTCGGTGTCTGTTGAGGAGGGATTTTTGTTCAGTTGTTATATGATTGTGGTGCATGGGGTGGAAAATAGTCAACTATTTCTGTTGTCTTTGATTCTCCAGATCATTCTTGTCCCCATGGAGGTGGCCATTGAGGACATGCAGAAGAAGACTCAGGAGCTTGCCTTCGCTACAAACCAAGACCCTGCAGACGCCAAGATGCTGCAGATGGTTCTGCAGGGCTCTGTGGGCACCACTGTCAACCAGGTGTTTAGATACTTGCAACTGATTATGTATAACCATAATGCATTTAAAATGCCAAAATCTTAAAATATTAATTCATATATAATAAATGTATATTAATCCCATATAAATGGGGTTGAAAGTCTGGCCAGTGTTTTAAATAGTGACAGACATTCCTTCGTATATATGTAACCCTTCCTCCCCTTTACAGGGCCCCCTGGAGGTGGCGCAGGTCTTTCTCTCCGACATTCCTGATGATCCAAAGCTGTTTCGCCATCACAACAAACTGCGCCTCTGCTTTAAAGACTTCACCAAGAGGTGATGACACACTCCACGGCCCAGACACAGAGTAACTAATAAAAATAAAACCCCAACTCCATTTGTCCTCTCTGCTCATTTTCGTGCAGGTGTGAGGATGCCCTGAGAAAGAATAAAGCCCTGATTGGACCAGATCAGAAGGAGTACCACAGAGAGATGGAAAGGAACTACAACAAACTGAAAGAAGCTCTGGGGCCTCTCATCAACCGCAAGATCCCCCAGCTATACAGAACCCTGCCAGCACAGACTACGCAAACACAACGGTAACATGAGACACTAAACACACACACACACACACACACACACACACACACACACAATGAGCTCATGCTGCTTCTTCAACTCCATCAGATCAACACAACTTACAACCAAACTTTATCATTCTCGAGGTCATATACTATTTATATATTTGAATTAAGGACTTTAAAATGGTCACCTTCCTCAAAAATGTTACAATAATCTATAATGGAAGATTAGTACCGTTATTCAAGAATTGTAGCCTGTTTGACTATGGAAACTATCACCATATGTTTTTATTTTCATCTGCTTTTGGCATCAGCTCTGTGTTTGCATGTGATGGTCCGAGGACTGCTGCTTCATAATTAACAACAGAGCTACAGTCAAAGCACCTGCCCAAGTGAAGCTTTAATACTGAGGACAAATGTATATTTTAGATGTTTCTTCCAGACTTATTAAACTAAATGTAAATAGATGTTAAAACATTATATGGAGATAAAATGTTACTTGGTGACATTACACTGTGAACAGACAACCAACGCGGAATAAAATAATGAGGTGATTTTACCTCATTCTTACTCTTTGAAAGCAGATACTCATTCAGAGTCATGCAGGCTTAGTGGGGCGCAACAAAAAGACATTATTCACAAGTTTCACTCCTTAACTCCCAAGGTCAGATTTTATCTCTAAAATGAACTAATAACAAATAATTCAAGTGTCACAGAATTCAATATCACACTAATAACACCTCAATTGATTTAGCATATTTTCAGATACACTTTTCAGCAAAATAAACCAAAACCCTTAAAACATTCTGTATTGTCTTGCTTTTCTCTCACAGGAACTCCTACAGTAGGTCCAGTCTTCGCAGAGTTGACTGTTGAGGTGCAGCGAACTGGATAACAACACAGAAAAACAAGCTTTAGAAATTAGCCACATCTCATCCCGTCTGTTGCCCCTCCCCCCACTGTATTGCTAACCAACTGTCACAAGCACACACGCACTGTCCTCTTCCTCGTCTAGCTCGTTATTTTACCCACCCACCCCCTGGCCACCCAGACGCCATAATCCCCCCCCCACCACTGCCACACACACACACACACACATACATCCACACTTGTCACCTCTTTCCCTGCTGAACCATCTTCCCCCATCACCACCACTCTCACACCTCTGTAGGAGAACACCGTGGCTGTTTATACTGGGAAGTTATCTGCACTGTAAACATCGACATTTGGAGCAAGGCTCTGACATGTCAGTGTTTTAAACTAAGCTTCCAAAGGTAGTGTCCTTACAGTAATCTCCCTGAGCTTGATCTGGTTTTAACTTAAGTTTTTAGAGGACTAGAGCTGCCAAACACATTTTGTATCCAAATCGTTTAGGAGTTCTGTTTTCCTTTTGCTTATTGTGTTTGCTTTTGAAGAGGCTATAGATTGTCTGTTTTGTGTAGTGGCCTTATTTAATTTGTAATATATTGTTTCTAAACTATGCCTGGTAGTACTCACTGCCAGACTTAGTTATTAAATAGTCCCAGGGAGTTTTCTTTTTTTATCAACAGACCAAATAACTGACATTCCTTCTTCCTCAAGTTGTCACATTTATCTGCCTATCTCTCGTTATAAGAATTCATTAAAGAGCGGAGGTGGAATCATTCTGACAAAGCTCAGGCCTCAGGCCTAGTCTGTCTCCAGCAGGAATGAACTGTAGTAGCAGTTCCCATCCGGGAAAAAGTCCGGATGGGATGTTTAAATGTGTTTTTTAAACTGTGAAATTCTCTTGTAATGCACTGCAGTCACATCAGATGTTTATCACAGTAACACTGCCGTTGGCCAGGCCTTCTCCTTCACCCACACAAATATGTTCAAACTGTGTCATGCACTGTCACCCTGCAGTACAGTCTGATAACTGAATTACTGAAACATTTTGCAGTATATGTGTGGCATAAGGAGATATGTCCAACACCCTGGTTGAAGCAAATTTATATTAATTGTAGCTATTTCCAACTACTGTTTCTATTATATTGCACTATTGTAAACAAACTGCAGCACATTAACAATGTAACTACTAAAATATCCATGCTTTGGTTATTTTACCAGGCTTGAGACTTTTTTTTACCAATTAGATGAACATTTTTTTTTATTTATTTACACTGTCTTTTTTACTGCCTTCTATTAAATTTTTCTTCTGACACCTTTGGTCAGCTTTCATTTGTGTGTGGCTACGTTGCTGAGGAATAGACATTCTATTCAAGTAGTCTAATGCTAATTTCACTCACTACAATACATTTATCAAACTGCTTCATAGTGACAATAACTCAAAATATGTAATATATTCCCTTTTAAAGTTTTAGTCCGTGATCCGCAATAGTGACTTTATTCTATTGGCATCACATTGTAATATAGTAGGCCTGTTTAATATTATTCTACTATTATGGTAGTTTGTTTTTGTAAATTTGTTTCTTTGTGGTCAGTTATTTATTGTATATTTTAAACGGACACACAGAACAAAGCAAAAACAAACAAGGATATGACAGTCAGACTAACCATACAGATAGTATCACCCAAAAAGAAAGAAAAAAGTTAATGAATGAATAAAAAAACATGCAGGTAAATAGAACAAATACTACCCTGTTTCCCTATCTTACCTGATCCTGTGCACATATACAAACTTGTGTAACTTTTTGGGGAAATTCTTTCATGCTACTTTCTCAAACCGTATTCTTATGTTACAGTTATTTTCCTCAGTTAAAAACTTTCAGTATTGATGTGTTTTTTGAATATTTTAATTTTCCACTCAGTGTGGTAAACTCCCTTCTGTTTTTTTTTTTCATTTTAGTTTTCTGGCTTTGTAATAAATGACAAGAAACCAATTTATGTGATTAATTACCTGCAATATCTGATAGAATAACTGAAAGTGATTTGTGATTCACTTAGAAGTTATAAAAACCTACTGTGGTTTTTGATAGACCATTGCACTCAGGAACCTCTGCTAAATCACATTGCTTTCTTTTTCCACACAGGCCTGCATTATTCACTAAAGTTGGTGTTGCATGGTTATAAAGAAGGCAAAGGTGTATTTGATCCAGATGTCTTCCTGTCCTTTCTTTTCCATACTGATATCGGGTTGTGGAATGAGGAGACTCCCAACACATACCATTAGTCTTCATTTCCTGTGGTGGTATGATGATCCACATTATAGCCTGCAATTGTTTGTGTAATTTACCAGAATGAAGGGCCCCGCGTTTTATATTCAGGTACTTTACAAAGACTTGCGATTGCTCAGTCAATCAGAGCTGAGGACTGGAAGTTTTCCAGTTGACATGTTCACTCAATTCTCAGCATTGTAGTTTAGTTGTGGGGAAGGAATTAAAAATCTTACTGTAAATAATAAGTTTCAAACTGTGAATCTCAAAATCTTTGTTTTTAGTTATAGATTGGTCTTAGTGAAATGGGTTGTGAGTGTTCAGCCTTTCATGATATTTTCTGCATATGACAAACATTTACATGCTATTGGATTTATGTCTGTCTCTCCCTCCCCCTTTCATTTGTCTTCTACTTAGAGGTTTGTGCAGGTCATTAAATGTTCCTGACTGGTACTCAAGGAATCTTGAAGGTTTTTTCAAAGTTATTGTACTTTCTGGGAAGCTTGTTGTACTTGCAGGTAGGCCAACATCCAAAAGTGTTAAGTGGATCTGGCAGGTTCTTCCACTGAGGTTCTTTAAGTCCATGGAGAACTTTGTAGGCCCTTACTTAACGGATCTTTCTTGTAGGTCCACGAAGAAGCGTGGATCCATGGCGGTAAATGAAGCCCTCTCCGATGATTGGAGACCCCTCTAGTGTAGATGATGGAGGTACAGTGTGAGCCGTAGGTATGAGCTCGCTGCTTGGCCTCGTGGCCGCTGGCCCTTTAAGAAGAGCGGGAGGGGGAGCGCAGCATCTTGGCTGCAGTGTTTTTGTCTCTCTGTCAGTGAGCGCTCTTGGGCCGAGGCGGCAGAAAGGATTTCTAGAGGGCTGGTAAGAACAGCTTATAAGCTACAATTTATCTCTTTGATAACTGCATTAGTCTCTCTTTTTCAAACTGTTATTTTAAAGCGCTCCAGACGAGGCGTCTTTTGCGAGTGTGACTTTGTGAAGCGTCGGTCCTACCCATTACCCCGGTCCTCTCTTTACGAAGTAACGGGTCCTTTATCCTCCCAAACCCACCCCAGCTTCACTAATACTCACATTACTGCCTGTTTGTCGGACTAATTAGCTTTCATAAATTCACATGACATTTACCTTTTAGAAGAATGTTAAACTGAGTCTCACGGTTGATCCTCCTCCGGTGCGTGCCTTTTTGTTAGAGCATCATTGGAGGCTAACTGCACGGCGGTGAGAAGCGCCGTTAACAAAAAAATCTCTATAATATCATTATAATAATGATATTCCTATTATATGTACTAAAAGTGAGTCTGTCAAACTGAAATGTGTTTACAGCGACCCTTTCATTGGGGTTCGATGTTATGAAATGGGTGAATATGTCTCTACAAAAGCTTTGTATTTTCAATACAGAATGCTATCTGTTAAATTCATCATAGCCTAAGTGATGTTTTCGTAGAGAGCATAGTGAGAGATGGTTGCCACGCGACCTACCTCAACTTTTGCCTTCATGAATTAAAGCAGGAGTTTCAGTGTTGCCGCGAGCTTACGGACAGTATTGCACGTTACAAAGCCATATTTTCCCGAACGTCGTGTCTGAAAGAGCAACGAATATGGGTGTTTGTATTCTGTTTGTCCTTGATTATGAATTTTTTCCAAATGCCTCACACATGTTCGTTAAACCAAATCTAACCATTTTCTAATTTCTTTAAAAAAAAGGAAAGCTCAGTAAAGACTAGGGGAGAGGGTGGGTCCGTGCATTATGCAAGCTCTCATTACTTCCAGATGTTAGTCAGCTTCGCTGCCGCTTCTTGCCCTCTAATGTGCTCGTCTCGCCGCCTGTTGCCGGTCAGTGGTCACTGAGGAGTTCATACCCTCAGAAGATGGATGAGGACTGATGGGGTTGTATGTCAGCTGGGCAGGGAGTGGAGGAAATACTAAAAACTGTATTTAACCGCATTTGTAATAATTTGCACTTGCTCTAAACTGATGACCCTCATTGATTTCGTTTAATAAACTAAGACGTTAGGTCTTAATAGACAAACATGAATGTTTCCCCACTTTCCCCTTTCCCCTTATGGAGGAATGTTGGTTTAATAATTAACCTTATGTGACAGGATGTCTCATAATATGTGTGGTGGACTGTCCTGATTCATCAGTCAACACATCAGATGTCATGATGAAGGACATGCAGAAGTTGGCAGGATGTGGGGGTAGTCATCAGCCTGTTACACTGCATCATACAATACACCACTGTCCTGTCTTGCTGTTGTGTAATGGGCTGCTAGCTGTAATAAATCACCTACCAGCAGATAGCCAAACATTGTAGCAGCTGCATGGCACTCAGGCAGGCTCTGTGCTGTCATTAATTCCGTTACATGGGCCGTTGTCTGTGGCTCCAATATTTTGTTTCCTGCAGGAATCTTGTATTCATTTTTAGCCAGGCGTACCTAATAAACAGGCAAGTGAATATTTCTTTACTGTTGTGTGTTAGTGTAATAACGGTGAAACCTGACTCTTCCTCGTTTGTCTGGGGACCCCTTGGAATCCTGACGGAGACCCCTGGGAGTCCCCCAGACTGCAGTTTGGGAATCTCTCTGGTCAGGTTCGTGTGCAGCTGGAGTTCCCTTCAGCAGTATTTCTTTTTTTTTTAAGCCAAACTGGAATGTGATTGTCTCATTACAGCTTTTGGACCCAGGGGTGCTGTTAAGGAATGCAGGGTTATAAACCCCATTTGCACACTGGGCCACACGCCGGGCATTTAAATGGTTTACTGAGGCTAATGAAATTACACCCTGAACCTGCATAGGATTGCCTGTCACTGTCTAGGGTCTATCACTGAAAAGCAATTCTGGACTGTTTTACTGCATGATGAATGAACTGTTATGTTAAAACAATACACAGCATTAACTGAAAGCTAGTGATAAAAGGATCTATAATGTTGTTAACAGGCCTTTTAAGCAAATATACATGCAGTCAGGTTGTGTTTTTTTTATTTTCTTTTTTAAAATTTGCGCCATTATCCCATTTAGATCAGAAAGAAATTGGTATCTTGGTTATGTTAAAACAATACACAGCATTAACTGAAAGCTAGTGATAAAAGGATCTATAATGTTAACAGGCCTTTTAAACGAATATACATGCAGTCAGGTTGTGTTTTTTTTTTTTTTAATTTGCACCATTATCCCATTTAGATCAGAAAGAAATGGGTATCTTGTTAATGTTTACCACCCTAAACATTTTTACAACATAACTTGTTATGATAAAACCTAAAGTTCTTAGTTGTGTTAGAGGTTGATTAGTTTATAAAGTAGAGATAAACTTCTGCCCCAGTAAATTACAGAAGTAGCATCAGCCTGCTTTGGTGAAGACAGAGAGGGTTAATGATTCTACTTAACTGGATTGATTGGGGCAACCAGTACAGGAGCATTTACAGTGAACATATGGACTAATCTGGCTTTTGAGGCAGTAAGGACCAAATAATCTCACTTGATCTTCTTTAAAACATTAATACACTCAGAAAAGCAAGATGGACTTTTCTGTCCAGTCAAGCACTGGAATAGTCAATGTTGTGGCTATTTTCCTGGCCCGTTTTATTTCCTTCATGTCTGCAGTCTTTTGATTAACAGCTTTCATTGAATCAGAAAGTAATTGATTAGATTTCTGAGAGGGAACGAGTAAGGTTACTACTAAGGGTGCTCCGATCAGGATTTTTGGAGCCAATCACCGATTGCTGGAAGCAGAATTGGTTGAGACTGATCACCGATCACCTGGTCTAGTTGAAGCCTTCTGTTTATCATGTCATATATTAAACATATATTACTTTGAATAGTCTTTACAACAATTTATATGTATTAAAATTAACAGAAGATAATGTTTTGTGAATTGTCAACTGTTTACTTTTATCGACAGGAAACATTCAACATTCTACTTCCTCTCTTAGAAACACACCTTAAACAGCTTAGAGCTTAAGAAATAAGCCTTATTTCGAAATAAATTACCAAACAAACTGTCATTGTTAATTTACACAAACTTAAAGTGTACTTAAACGTAAAGTGCAGAGAAAAGAAAGAAAATCACATCTTGGGATCTCAAGATAAAAAGGCATGAGGTGTAAAATATTTTAGGCTTGTCCTCCTACTGTAATGAACTGAAAATAGAAGCCATGACATAACAGTCACACATGTTTAGTGAATATATCAGTAATTGTTTAGCTCTTTGTCCTAGCTCAAAATCAAAAAATGCCCTTTCAATCACTGCAGACATTTTTTTCAGTAATTTTTCTCATGATTAGTGCGTCATCTGATTGGCCAATCTGATCAGCCTTTATGGAGACCACCGATCATCTATTTAAAGCCTTTATCGGCCGATAACGATCAGTGACCAATCAATTGGACCATCCTTTGTTACTACCTCTGCTCGGCTGTGTTATGTATACTCAGTCAGTACCACAACAAACGATGACCTGAGCTTTTAACCCCGACACTGCTCTGACCAGCTCTCCACCACCCGTCTTACTGCCATCTGGACTTCGTCTTCCTCCCCTCCAGACCCCACAGTTTCCTTAAAACAGCGCTCTGGCCTCTCTGCTCGGCATCATTTTTAATCCCCACCTCCACACACAACTGCACTGGAATTTTCTCTCAAATGCCCTTTTTCTGTGCTTTTTTCCGGTGCCGCTCCTTGCAGCTCAGCCCCACCCTTGCTCCGTTTCCTGTTGGAGGACAGCACAATGACCAATAGGAGACAGGCGGGTGTTTACTCTGCTCCTGTTCCAGGAGTAATGGGAGCTGGCCGGCCCCTCCCCTTGGCCGTACTCTAGCCAGACTTCTCAGCCCAGCGCCGTCTGCTCCTCAATACCACCACTGCTTAATGTAAAAAACAGGGCTTTTTTTAAGGGCAGAGAATCCGGAAGGTGACGTCACTCTGGGTTATGATTTTGCTGTCCTGAATTTAAAGCCCAAATTAGTCAAAAACCACATGTCCACCAGCAGCATAAGAACACACTGTATTGCCATGTTGATATGCGATCATCTGGCCTCGTTTCACATGGTGAAGGCCCTGTCTGTCGAGCAGTGACGTACACCGTTCAGCTACATTATGCTTAGTGACAAATGGATGTTGTTGCTTCTACATTTAGCATTCTTGAGCTGTTCAGGGGAGAGATTTGTTGTAATTTCTTCTGATTTATTATTCATGCAGGACCATTTGGCTGAAAGAAGCCATCTGTGCTGCAGGGTGGGGAGGAGGACAAAGAAGTCTTGGTAGATAGATCAACAACCATGTGTCCTGTCGTGATCTTTATGTAGCTTATCATTTAAAACTTTTCTTCATATCTATATTAAGGTTTTTGCGTCCTGTTACTCTGAGAAGAAAACCTCTGAACAACAATCATCTTTATTTAGTTAGACAAAGTGCAGCTTCTCATAGGGATTCTCTATTGTCGCTCTATTTTTAGGAGTGGAATGCACAAATGATGGTAATCTTTTAGGCGGAGCCATTTAAGATTATGAGGAAAGGGCCTTTGAAACTGTATATTCTCATTGTGAGGAGCCTGCAGCCTGTGTGATCTTTCTGATCTTCCTGCTTTTACAGCAGCAGAATATATTCTGGTGTCAGCAGCAGTGATTCATACTAGTGGGGTCCAACTCTGAGAACAGTCATCGTCTTCTTATTCGAGAAGTTTCCATCTAAAACTCTCAGCAGCATTTCTTTTTTCTTCCCCCCTCCTCCTGCAGTTTTGCCTTTCTTTCCTCACATTCCCACTCCTTCTCTCCCACCCTTCCTCCCATACTGTACTACTCTCCTCTGCCTTCTCTCTCTCTCTTACCCCTTTTTCTATCTGGTTTGCGCTCTCCCCTTGTTACTCTTTTTTTCCTGGGCTGGGAGGAAGTGACTGGGTTGTTTCTGGATCCTTTGGGAATAGAAAGATGGAGCTCCCTTTTCCTGTAACCCTTTCTTCATCAGACTTCAGACTATTGCCACATTGGCTTTGTTTTGCCACATCGGTAGTTTGGTATGAGAAAAGTGTCACATGCACTGCCTTCTTATGCTAAATTGACATTTGAAAAAAGGTGCATCTGTTGTCAAAATGTTGCTACTTAATAGGGGGGATAATACATCAGAAATGTATAATCATACGTCTAAATCACTTGGCATTCATAACATTGGTGCCCTTACCTGAATAAATTAACTTAAAAGCTACAGCTGTGTTTGTTGATCTGTGGGAGTCTTCAGGCCTCAGACAGTGTTAGGAGATCTGTGTGTTTTCATTTGTGCTGTGTGGGAGGCGATGGGAGTTCAAGTTGTCTCCTGTAACGTTTGGTATTTGTCTTACACAATTATTTGCCAACCACATAGTTCACTGTATTTATCCTATCCTTTGAGAGCAGTTTATGGCATATATATATACGTTTCTAAAATCGTTTAGGGATGCATTCAAAATATTGTATTATCTTACGCAATAAGCATCACAGATAGCTGGCCATTTTTGGAGCCTAAGGCACTTTTAAATCTAGATATCAATCACTAAATCCTTGTATTTCCAGTTTATGTCAGTGTGTGAGTCCATTACAGCACTTCATCAACTGTTTGTTTGTTTTGTAGCAAATGTCCTTACCACATACTCATGCACACATCATTTCTCTCTGTCTCTCTCTCTCTGAGATGCCCCTCCTTGATTTATATTAGAACCAGCTGTGGAACTAGGGGCTGAATGAATGGCTCTTTGTGATTTGGCTGTCATTCCAGTCTAAAAGGTCTGTTTCTCCTACCCCTCCACCCTCTGTGGTATTGGCATGACAACAATATGAAACAATGAATTGAACAACAAGTCTTGTTATGATATTATGCAAAGGTCACCTATCAATGTTTTTTAGGCTGCCAGACCCCCTGACAAAATGCCAAACACACTTACACAGCAGCCTAACTCTGAGCAGCCAGAGCAGAATGTATGAGAATCAGCAGGCACAGTCATGCATCTTATCTGGTGGACATACACGCAGAGGTTACAGCGCAAGCTTCAAGTCTGTGTTGTCCATGAAGGGAACGCATTATAAGACTTTAAGTTGGTCTGTGCAGATGATGGCTGTTCCCACAAAACTTCCATGGGCGTGTCTGCCTATGGATTTGGGGGTGCGAGTCACAGAGGCAAGGAAACAGAAAACATTGCCCAATCACATGGCAGGGAGGCTCCCAACCTTGAATTGATTACAGAGCCTTGACTTGGAAAGAGGAATGGGGTGGGGGAGTATTTCTAGAAAGCTGGAAGAGGAGGGGAGCAGCTATGCATGAGTCGAGCTTCATCCAGGCTGCACTACAAGGAGGTCAGAGGGTGATTGGCATGTCATTGGAGTATATTGTTCACATCCGGCGTGTTAGTCAAAACCACTGGAATGTTTTGGATTTTTTCTGGCTTTGCAACCTGTGTTTATAGTCTTGTGGGGTGACTCTTTTGTAACCTGTCTATTTTGATCTCTGTCAACAGAGCTATGCACCTTTTGTATGGAGTTTTAAGTTCAAGTTTCCTTTATTCTTGTTTCGCACAGGTGCTGACTGTAAGAGTGCAAGAAAAGGAAGAGAGAGCAAGGAGCCTGGGGAGGAGAGATCCCATCCTTGCAGCGCAAGTAGCTGGTATGAAGCGGAAAATAAATCCCTCTTTTCCTAATTCACAAACCATTCCCAACCCTAAGCAGAATAGTAATCATTAAAGTCTGCGAGAGTCAGTACGGCAGTGGAAAAATCCATAAAGATCTTCTCTGGGTGGTGGGAAAAGTGGTATTTCTGATTTAGCAATACTAAGGTCTAATCCTTTGTAATGGCAATAATAATGAGGTGACTCAATGAATGGAAGCAATGAATTTGATAAACTTGAGAGAGATGACCTTGAAATGAAGCCTGGCATGGTGGTCTCAATCCTCTGATACACCAAAGCACAAAAATATATACACATGGTGTAAATCAAATCCAGTTTTAAATCCTCCAGATACAAGAGTTTGATTGTAAATGAATAAACCTGAAGCTGCATTGTACATGTTCAGTGTACATTTTGCACTGGTTTCTACAAGGGGTCAAACATGCTTCAGTATAATACAGTTATTCTTGTGACATCTTACAGGACATACCACAAACATGTAATTTGTGCTGGGTGACCTGCATCTTACCCCCTGAGGGTTGTCTTAATCTTAATAGCAGGGAATGGAGGGAGTAGACCAGGCAATGTTAACTTCCGTTAGAATGGTATGTAGCTGTATGGGGAGTTAGGGGGTGTTATGGGGGCAAGGCATTTGCCCTTGATGAAGCTGGCAAGGGAAAATCGTCTAAAGAATGGTAGTGACGCTGGGGAAGGGTGCACACTGGTTTCTGTTCAGATGTAATTTCAAAGGAACTCTGTTTGAATCTGAGAGAGAGGGAGGAAGGTCAACCACTCCACCCCACACACACACACACACACACACACACACACACACACACACACACACACACACACACACACACACACACACACACACACACACACACACACACACACACACTGTTGGAGTAGCAGATGTGGAGGCCTTAGTATGGACACTTTAAGGGGGTGATGTGGAACAAATGGCAACTGGAAAAGCAATAAGGAGATTGACATTTTGAAGCAGAGAATAATGTGACTTTGTGTGTGTAGATATGATTTGAAGGAGTAGAAAACTGCATTCAAAGTGGAATGCAATGAACAGTGTCAGCCGTCTCGTCTGCTGGGCTGGAACGGTTGGTTGCCAAACTGCTGATTCTAATTATATCTCATCAACTGTCCCCTGTCAGTGATGTCCTCCACCCTCCTGTACACATGCTCTCTCTCACACACACACACACACACACACACAAAGACATGCTCGCTTACTTCCAACTGCTCCTCTTCTTTCTGTCCTGTTCTCACTTTCTAACACATGTAGGCATACCCAGATCACACTGTACAACATGCAACACATAATCTATCTAATGCTTTCATTTCATAATGAAGATAAACGGACACTCACACTGCCCCGCCTCAGATGCCTTTTAATTCTTATTTTTTACTATGACATCTTGTGTTTTTTCGGATCTTGGTAGTGCTAATATAAAGTGTGTCTTCAAATTGACATCCAGGACATCTAATAAATTCCTTAACTGTAAGCTAAAATATAGTTGACTTAGTGACGATTCACTATAAAGTTAACAGTGTAGTAATATTTTCCTATCACAATGAATTAAGGTGTTAAAATGGGTCTTGTGCATGTATGCATACAGTATTTCCATGCCTCATAGTGTGTCACAATCTTGGTATGAGAGAGTGATGAAGGGGCACAGATAAGGGGAATCGCACCAGGACATTAAACTGACTACAGGACTTCAAAAATACCAAGTGAATTTAGTCAGCGTTTCCAAGTGCCCTACTTTTCACAAACGAGCAAGCACTGACTAGGGTCACAAGAAAGCGGGTAAAAGAGAAAGCTCAACTCAGTTGCTGAAGAAACACAAACACAGCCTTCAAAGTGAAGTGAATTAAGTATGTCCTAAAAACGAATTGGAGGTTGCAGTCCAGACTTTTGACATTAGCTCCCTGAAGTCAAAAGTAATATGGTGATGTTCAAATGGGTATGCTGTGGATGGCTTAAACATTACATCGTCAGTTCCCACAAAGTGATGACCTAGAAAGTTAATCTTTCCCAAGCAGACAAAAACGCAGAGGCTCTATATCAGTTGTGGGCTCTATATCATTGCTGGCACTGAGAAGTTCTCTGTGGGAGGAAAAAAAACAATCTTTTGTTTATAAAGAGTTGAAATGCATTACCCCTGTGTGGAAAATGTATTGAAGTTCTCAGCAATTCACTATGCTTTCTGTGTCGAAGTCCTGAGCAAGTGAATGTGGAGGGAATGAGAGAGACAGTGACGAGCTGAAACCTCCTGATCGTCAGCTGATGTTGAGAGGGGGAGAAAGCAGCACAAAAAAAATATATATAAAAAAAAAAAAGACATCAGAGAAGACATAGGAGGGTGAAGATGTGGAGAAAGTGAGGGAGAGAAAAAAGAGAGTCTGTAAACCCTAAATTGAGAGGTTAAGTTAGCGTGAGCAGATGATTCCTAATAAGGTTGTAACTGGCAGTCTCAAACCTCTGTCCTGGAATTAGCTGCCAGGAAACTTTCCTCTGTAACTCCTCTTCTCTGAACGCTAAGAACAGAAACAAACACAATCGACTGTGACCCACTATGCTCCCAAAAATGAACAGATAAAATTAGACAGGGAGGCAGGAGGGTAGTATGGTGAGGTAGTGAAAGAAACAGTAAAACTATTTATGACCATCACACAAAAAAAAAACTACGTGGTCAAAAAGAGCAACCGTTTATTGCTTGCATGCAAACCATATGTAGTTGAGTACTTGCATCTATGTAGTCCATATGCCTTTTTCACAGAAGACATTTTGTCTTGTCACATTAGGAAAAGCACTGGTGTAAATGTTCAAACAAAGGATGGCTGCTTTGATTTCAGGGTCATTGTATCATGCATGTTGGCTCACTGACACTCTCACTGGAACACTAACATAACAGAGCCATCATGACTAACAGCTGTGCTTTTAATACTATGACCAGTCAAAATGAGAAAGATGCTCATATAAACACTGATCTGGTCAGGTTTCTGTTGGGCATACACAATCTTGTATTATTGCTTTAACCCCTGTCTTGTTATTTCTGCAAGAAAATCAACTCTTGTTCTCAAAGATATTTGGTATGCTCATTTAATAATTCATCACGTGTCTGTCTCCCCACAGGTGAGAGTTGTTGGGTGACTGTTTGAATAGCAGCCCCAGGCTCATTATGGCTCAGGTGCTGCATATGGATCCTGGCTTCCCAGGTGCAGATTCATTTAATTTTACTAAATAATACTCAATGAAGTTATTTTGAGATAATTCCTTATTTTTGTTTGGATTTAAACAGTCAAACAAATTCCAAATAATTTAACAACTATCTAGACACATAAAGTCAGGTTATAGTAACTGTGCCATTACATTTTCTACCTAATCTGCTGATTGTTTCAGAGTAAAAATAAATACACAGTAGCCCAAAGTTAATGCTATTTTCTAAAGTCTGAGCCCAAGATTAGATGCAGATTTCCGTTTGTTTAAAGTTGATTTCCTTCTCCCTCAGGGAAACTCAACCCGCCTGCTCCCCCTTCTCTGCATGGCAAAGAACAGGAGGCGGCACCCTACTCAGTGGAGACCCCCTATGGCTACCGTCTGGACCTAGACTTTCTCAAATATGTTAACGACATAGAAAAGGGAAACACCATCAAGAAGGTACCTATCCAACGCCGGCCACGCTATGGCTCCCTGCCCCGTGGCTATGGCTACACCGGCTCTTGGTGGACCTCCACAGAGTCTCTTTGCTCCAACACCAGCATGGACAGCCGACACTCCTCCTTCTCCTACTGTGCACCAGGCTACCACACATCGCAGAGGCCCAGCTTCAGCTCTGCCCGGGTGGAGAAGACCCTGTTGGATGCACGTAGGAAGCTGGAGGAGGAGAAAGAGGGGCGGAGATTCTCCAACCTGAGCAGCATGCACAGCAGCATCGCAGGCTCTAACACCTCTCTCAGCAGTGCACACAGCTTTAACCGAGCTCATGGTGGGGGCGGATCCTTTACCCCATTGAGTTCTGGCTTGTCCACCCCAGTGACCCCAACACCAGCACACCTGCAGCACGTCAGGGAGCAGATGGCTGCAGCCCTCAGGAAGATAAGGGAGCTTGAGGAGCAGGTGAAGACCATCCCTGTGCTGCAGGTCAAAATCTCTGTCCTGCAGGAGGAGAAACGGCAACTCAGCGTCCAACTAAAGAGCCAGAAGTTCCTTGGTCATAGTCTGAGTTTTAACCGAGGTCGTTCCAGAGGAGAGCTCTACATTGACATCCCTGAAGAAGATGTGAGCACTGGAGCTAAGAGCAGCAAAAAGTCTGCAGGGCCACTGTCTCCCACCACACCCGAGGGCTCAAAGCTTCAAGACTCGGGGTGTGAGATTGAGGACACAGTGATTGTTGGTGGGGCGCGACCAGATGCAAAGCGGGAAGTACGCACCATTGGAGTGGGACCAGAGAACTTGAGGGGCAGTCATGAGATTGGAGTCGGCGTTCAGGAGGTGGATCTGGGGCTGCTGCCCGAGACAGAGGCTCTTAAGAATCAAGTGGGTCAACTTGAGGTCCAGCTAAAGATGACTGTGCAGGAGCTGCAGGAATGCCAGCAGCAGGTTGCAGCAGTCCAGAAGGCTCCTCAGGCAGAACATCCAGTCATGGCTACCAGTGTGGGCTGGCAAGAGCCACAAGGCTGCAGCTTGCATACTCTGGTCAGTTTCACACAACTGCCCCAACAGAGGGAACAGAGAACTGTGGGAATCCAGGTGTACACACTGGAGCAGCCTACTGTCGTGGAGATTGGCACACGACTTCGAGCAGAGACCTGCAGCTCCCCCTACCTTCAACCAGCTGGTGGAGTCGTGGAAGCCCACAGAGGACAAGCTGAAGGTCTCTGACACTCAAATTTAATTATAAACCAGGATCTATTGCATTGCTATTGGATTGCATCCGACTGTACAAGTAAATTGACCACTCAGGGCTTATGAGCTTGTGTTTATAAGGTCTTATGAAAAATTTTAGATTAAGTATTTTACTTTTCATCTTATTGTATTCTTCCATAAGATATTTGATTAATTAAGGCTGAAAATTGAAGTCTTCGTTCTGTCTCACAGATGTTCCAGTTGAGTTTCCGATTGCAGTCAGCTCGAAGCAGGTGCGTGATGTCCTAAAGAGCGAGTTGTCCACTTCGGTACCTGTAACTAATCCTGCCATTGCTGTAAGCACGTCTGGTAATCAGATTGGTTTGATGCATTCAAAAGAAGAAGATACACATCTGCATATATCCACACAGACTGTTCAGTCACAAGAAGGCCCTATGAGAGGTAACTGGACTGAACTCTGTTCAAAACACCCTTGACCATCACTCTAATTTGTTTTAACAACATCAAGTTTCTACTTTATTTATGATCACTGGTATCTTTTCCAGCCTCATCTCCCCAGTCTTCTCTGAGGTCCATTATGAAGCGGAAAGCAGAAGGTGAACCAGGATCTCCCTCTACAAAGAAGAACCTACAGTTCATTGGAGTCAATGGAGGGTAAGTGTCAGTCATTTTCACCCACTGATCCAGTATACCCAGCCAAAGGTATACAGTTATAAAGTCAGTTATAAAGTAGAAATATTGCTTATGTACCTTGATAAAACAGGTATGACTTGCAAACACAAGTTGTTTGACAGTGAAACTTGTTCTTGTGTTTCAGCTACGAGTCCACGTCATCAGACGATAGCAGCAGCGAAAGCTCAGACGAGGGGAGTGATTCCAGTGAATATCATGAAGCCAAAGAAAAATTACCAGAGTCTGCAGTCCAGCTTCAGCAAATAACCCACAGCAAGGCTTCCCAACCTCCAGAAAGCAACAGTGTACCTCAACAGACTGCCGTCAAACTTCCAGCCATCATTCCAGACCCACAGCAGAGTCCCAACCAGTCTGCAACTGTAGACACTAAACTGCCAGACAAAGCCCCCGGGTCACCAGCGACGGACGCTGCCTTCGACTGCATTTTATCTCCTCCATGCCCATCAAACGATGCTGCTTCTAAAGAGGCTGTCAATCAGTCATCAGAAAACCTCACAGTCACCCAGGAGATCACCCCCACAATATCAAGCACTGAATCCACTCCTGAACAAAGCTCCATAACATCCTCAGTTAATTCATCACTGTGTGTCACTGAAAACACTGAGATTACTAAGCAGAAATACACCGTCCAGTCAGAAACAACCGTACTCTCCAGCCAATCAGAGCCAAACCTGGCAGAGGAAAGCCTCGGAAATGACACTGCCACAGCACCGACCAAGCAAGTCAGGTAAATATACACATGGTTGATGAACAGACTGATATAGTAATAATGGTACTATTTTGCCTGTGTATGAGCATCAATGACTGATGTTGTCTCCTCGTGTGTCTCAGACTGGACCTGAGTGACAGCCTGATGTCAGCTCTTCATGCCCTGCAGAAAGCTCTGGGGGAACCAAATGCTTTCAGCCAACAAGGAGCAGTAGGTGTTTTGATTCACTTTTTAACCAGGATAATTCTCTCAGTATTGATACTGCTTTCCAGGAAATCCAGGAGTGTCCTTTTTTTAAAAGCAATTACACTGACAACAAGAAGCAGAAGCTCGATGAAGGGTAAACGCAGGTCCTCAAAAATGAATTAATCTTAAGCGAACACAAAACATTTATAAAACATCATGAACTCTGCCGTGACTCTTACAAAAGGCATGCTTTTTACTACATGCTTTTTAAACTAGATGTTATAGGGTACTTTTAATATAAGCTATCTAAATGTTTAAATTAGTCTAGAAAACATAGTTTAAGCTTTTGTAATACCAACAATTTTTTTTGCAATTCTGTAAGTACTGGAAGAGCAAACAACTGTGTGTTTCTCCAGATGACTGCTTTCCATCAAACCCTTTCCTCATTTTTTAATTTGATAGGCTTATTATGGTCAGTCTGCATGTGAGCTGTGCTCCTGAATTTCTCTAACAGCCTGTCAAGTGTGTATGTGTCTCTGATCGTCCTCATTGTGTCCTGTCTCAGAGGGTAGCCTACACCACCGTGCTGCAGGAGTGGCTGCGCGTGTCCTGTCACAAAGCAGCGGACACGACTGTTGTCAAGGCCTATATGAACACCTTCGCCTCAGTTTCCCCTCAGCTGCTGGAGTTTGTGATCAACATAGCAGATGGCAACGGCAATACAGCTCTTCACTACACCGTCTCCCATTCCAACTTCCCCGTGGTGAAACTGCTGCTGGACACTGGTGAGTGTCAGTCTGTGTATATGTGTATGTGCATGAGAGAGAGAGTGAAGGGAGATACAAGATTACATAAGGTAATCAGGTGCCACAAATCTTAAAACATTCCTGTCTCCAAAACTTCATACATCCCTGTCATTGTTTGTGCTGCTGTTGTATCACCTGCCACACTGATTGCCCTACATACCTGACAGGCCTGTGTAATGCTGACAAGCAGAACAAAGCGGGCTACACGGCCATCATGCTGACAGCTCTGGCCGCCTTCCACTCTGACAACGACCTGCAAACCGTCCTGCAGCTCCTGCGCACAGGGGACGTCAACGCCAAGGCCAGCCAGGTGCGCCCTCTACTGTTTATTGGGTTTTACTGCACACCCCCACACACAACAAAACTGTGACTTACAGAACATTTACATGTGCTTTTCAGAACTCTGCTCACTAATGTGTCTGATTATACTGCAGAGTTTTAGTCATCAGACGCATGCTTCCGCATGTGAACAAATGCTGTCTAAATGAAAGCAATTTAATTTAGTTTGAAGATGAGTTTAAAGGTCTTCAATGCATGTTTGTAGGCTGGTCAGACGGCGCTAATGCTAGCGGTCAGCCACGGTCGGGGGGACATGGTGCGGGCGCTGCTCTCCTGCGGGGCACAGGTCAACATCCGTGATGACGACGGCTCCACAGCACTCATGTGTGCCTGCGAACACGGTCACGTGGACATTGTGCGTCAGCTACTTTCTGTGCCGGGCTGTGATGCCACTCTCACTGACAATGTAAGCATATACTTCCTTTCCGTCTTCCTTTCTCTGTTTCTCAGTTGTTCTTTTGGCATATCCTGCCCCAAATCCATCATCTCTCCATCATCCCCTCGTTTCTTACAGGACGGCAGCACTGCTCTGTCCATTGCCCTGGAGGCCAGCCAGAACGACATTGCTGTGCTTTTGTATGCTCACCTCAACTTTGCGAAGCCTCCTTCCCCTGTGAGTACTTTGATACACTGCTAACACATACTTACTATTAGTCATTAGGGTTTTCTTTGTGGAGCAACCATTTTACACCAACATCACTAACTGAAGAAGAGGTTGATGAAGCAGATTGAGGTATTGCGTAAAAAAGCACAAACAAATCTCCTGGAAAACACTAATCATCACAAAGTTGATGTTAAGCTGTGTAATGCCGGCATAATCATATCTGAACTACATTTTTACACATTAGCAGTAATTATTCCTACAGCTTTACTACAGTCATGTACAGAACTTTTGGATTGTTTTTCCTACAGTTCACATGCAATAAAGACTTTGCAGTATACTTGGTCCCAGCAAAGTAAATAAGTAGCGGCACCTCCAAATCACACCTTATATAACCCTAACCCCATCAACACTCGTGAATGACATCAAAGTTTTTAACAATAATACCTTGTTTTTTTAAACTTGTCTAGGTTTCACCAAAGTCTCCTCTCTTGGGTTCCTCTCCTCCTGCCGGTGATACAAAATAAAACCTACTTCGGCCACTCCACAGTACCTACTCATATAACAATGTGATTTTTTTTTTCATTTGTGTACTTACCAGAAACAGTCAATTTGTGTGTGCGTTTGTTTTCACCCTCCATAATTTAAGTACATTATAGTGTTATAGATTATAGATAATTACATGATAGCTTGCACCGTTGTTATCCATTGCTCGTTGTACACGGTGGTTTGTTTTAATCAAAGTGATGTTTAAAACGTATTTTTTTGTGTGTGGAGTACAATCTCATAAGTTCAGTCTTGCAATGATCCAGTTGTTAGCACTGTTTTAGTGGCACTTATAAGTCAAAACTGTTCATTTGATTCATTTTACAGTTCATTATTATACACTTGTTGTTTTAGTCCATGTGAATCTTATATTAGTTACTTTATAGAGCAATGTGTTTTCATTGTAATGCGTACAATAGCTCCTACACAGTAGCATCATTGTGTGTGACCATCGCAGTCATTTGGAATAACAAAAGCCACCCCTCTCATCAATAAGTGCCCTTGCATCAGCTCATTGGTGCTACAAAACTCGAATACAAAAAACACCACTTCAACAGTATATCAATATTTATACAAAAGGTTTATTTACTCTAGAGTATTTTTGATATTGATTTTTTTTTTTTTTGACTAAATGCAGGACCTGCAAGGACTACAATTTTTATTTCACAAGCAATGGTTAGCTTATTACACATTTCTTTTTAACCAGAGGAAAAAAATTTATTTTATGTGTCGACCAGATTTTCCAATATTTACCCAAAGATGAATCTCTCCCATCAGCTCTGTAACACTGTAAAGTGTGGTGATAGTATTAGCAGAGGCTTAGCAGAAGTGTGAAGAAGGAAAGAAGTCAACATTTTTCTCTGAAGGCTACGGTACTATGGTCTTTGTATTTTTATGTGTGAAGGTATTTTGGATGGTAGTATGGAAAGATTAAAGTGAATCTCTTTGTAATATTCTGTGTTTATAAGATTTAACAAGACTTGGTTGAGTAATGACTGAAAGCACTGGTGTAGCCACCTCCGCTGTGGTCATAAGATTTGTCAGGGAACCAGAAAGTGACTGATTGGGGTCTTTAAAGGATGTGTCGTGTAAGATGTGAATATCAAAATAATATATGTCAATATAAACTGGTAGTTATTATGCCTAAAATCAAATTCCTTGAACAAAAGTTCATAGGCTATTGATGTCAAAATTTCTATTACTTTTTAAAGACTTTTTCACGATTTTTATGTTCTCTTTTAAGCAATTGAAATTTTATAAACTAAACACTTTTTTATTTAATTATCTTTTTATACATTTAGATTTTTCAAGCTCACACCTACTTTATGTAATCGCAAAGCCGTTTAGTTTATGTTTTTTGAAGGTATATGTAAAATTCTAGATTGTCTTTCTCCTCTTCTAATTTGTGCATTTTGGAAAACCAATAAATTAATACATGTGGACCACACTGTTTCTATTGCATTTATACTTTTGCAATATTACTCTGTTTGAATTTTGAGCTCATTATAACAATGGGTCTATTAGGGTTGGTAAATATTGTTATTTTTCTTGCATATGTTTGTCATGCCCTTGCGCCATAGGCATTATGTTTTCGGGTTGTCCGTCCATCCCATTCTTGTGAATGCAATCTCTCAGCACAACTGGAGGAAATGTCTCCATATTTGGCACAAACATCTACTTTTAAAAAGTCAAGGTCACTGTGACAAAACACGTTTAACAGAAAAACCTAATATAGGAAGTCGTGACATTTTATATCCCAAAGCTCAACTTCACTGTGACATCAATGTTCTGCATGTTTTCTGGCCATTATTCAATGCGATACTTAAGAACAGAAGGGGAGACATTTTGGTCGGATACTGAAATGGTGACACTAATCTTGGGTGCCCATCTTACCACACCATACCAACACTATGGTGATTGTATACTGTAGATCTTCTCTGCTGCGGGGTTGAAGATGTGTGTGAAGCATCCATGTTTGCCAAAACAATACACTTAGTATCTTTTATGAAATTAAATAAAGTCTTCACTACATATTATATATGTGTTTAGACAGGCATGGCCAGAGATGAACTGTTGTCTGGTTTGTGGAGGCATACACATGCAGGTAGGTGGTAATTCTAGTTTTATATTTGTTTCATTTTTTAAAACCAGATCAAGCTCAGGGAGATTACTGTAAGGACACTACCTTTGGAAGCTTAGTTTAAAACACTGACATGTCAGAGCCTTGCTCCAAATGTCGATGTTTACAGTGCAGATAACTTCCCAGTATAAACAGCCACGGTGTTCTCCTACAGAGGTGTGAGAGTGGTGGTGATGGGGGAAGATGGTTCAGCAGGGAAAGAGGTGACAAGTGTGTGTGTGTGTGTGTGTGTGTGTGTGTGTGTGTGTGTGTGTGTGTGTGTGTGTGTGTGTGTGTGTGTGTGTGTGTGTGTGTGTGTGTGTGTGTGTGTGTGTGTGTGTATCCCCACTAGAGGGCGTTTTAACTTCAAACATAAACAGCTGGTTTGGTTTTTCCCTTGGCCTACATTAAACAACAATGCTGTACAGTTCCCTCTCACAACAGGGTAAGCAAAACACTTCCACACAATTCCACAACACTGATTAAAAATAAACCAATCTAGAACATAAAGGTCCTTTTCTGGGGATAATTGCAATATATTACAGCTTACTGTAGTTCTACCTGGAAGATGCTGCAATGCAATATATTACATCCTCATATCTCTGTGGATAGTCACAGAGGAATATGATGGTACAATGTACCTAGAATGCTTTCAGGGAAACTAACCCAGAGGAAACTGCATTAATGATTTACATTGCCAATGCAAATTTCCTGTAGGATGCTCCATGTAGTTTGGACACAAAATGATACTGCCAAAGCTGCTGTGCATGTTGTGTATTATGTATTATTATGCATTTACTGGAAAAGAAACCTCTTCATTAATCTGATGACATCCATAGTGAAATAACCTGGACTTTGAGCTTTGAGACATCACCAGTTGTGAGAGGTAAAACTCCAGCAACACTTGTAGTATACAGAACAAATTTATTGCTAGACCAACACGTGTCAGCTTGTGGCATCAGGGTCATCTGTCAAAAGCCGAAATGCGTTGGTCTAACAATAAATTTATTCTGTATACTAGTTTTGCTGGTGTTGGACCCATTCCGACATTTTCCCTTCTTCATGCGCCTTAGAAGAAGGTGAAGTTGTGCCTGAAATCCCTGCTCTTCTTCTACGATCCTCGCCAGCAAACCTGGGTTGGGCCAGTTGTGATCACAGATGCAAACAAGCCCACCTTGGAGTCGGTTTGACCCTTTTCAGGAAGCTCCTGCAAGACCGTAAGTAGCCTACGTCCTGCCTGGTGCACATATGGGTTTCGTCCTGGGTTTGAGGCTGGAGGATTTATTTATTTATTATTAATTAATTATATACTTGGTTTTTTTAGACTTTTATTGACAGGACAGCGGAATAAATGAAAAGGGGGATGATATGCAGCAAAAGGCCGCAGGTCGGAGTCAAACCCAGGCTTACTGTGTGGGCATATAGAGTAAACTTCTATATATGGGCGCCCGCTCTACCAACTGAGCTACCCTGTTGCCTGAAACCATCACTAAAATTAAAATAAGTTTGGGTTTCCAAGTGGTGTTGTAGCCCATTTTATTATGTAATGGACAGCCTTGTACATTCCTTTAAAAGACTGCAACAATGTGTAGTTTTAGAGTGCAGTAATCTCAAACAAACACTTGACATAGCACCAGCTGTGTTCCTCAGACAGCTGCTCGTCTTTGGGAGGAGTCCAAAAGATAACATGCCAATGAAAGCAATTCCTTTAGTCTGTACCATGACAGTGCTGTTATGAACTATGTTTGAGACAAAATAACATTTTAGAGCACACATCTATGAACCAATCAGAAAAGATCTGGCTATTTCTAATACTAGTTAGGAAAAAGGTCCACTCACTTAAGCTTTGACTTTACAGCAAGCACACCACAGTGATTCAGCCTTTGTGGTGTGACAGTATGGAAGTTAAGTGATCGATCACTTCTCTTAGATTTTATATTCTCCAACAGGAGTAATCATGACTATGACCACTATAAGTATGTAATGCCAAACTGTCTGTACAAAATGAACAGTGGCCGTATTTAACTCTTAACTCTGTCAACATCGAAAAGCTTTTAGCCCTAAAACAATTCCTCTGTTCATTTGGTTGCAATTAACGACCAATATCCATTTATGTTAGGCAGCATTGTGTAACTATACACTATTAGCTGAAGAACACACTGGAAAAACATCTTATCTATTTCTTCTTTTGAAAGGATCCACCCTGACAGCTGGTGTAGTGGATTAGATACGCTAGACACACCATGTATGGCAGGAAACACAGAAAATGACTTAAGTCATGTTGGAAGCGTTTCAACTGATAAACAAATCAAAAAATAGTATTACTTGATTGCAGAGCCTGGATTTGATGTAGTCTTTGCATATTTTAAACTCTTAAACAGGGTGTCTATTTATAAGGATTACTGTATTTGATAATACTTACTGAGGTGATATTCTTTCTACAAGCCTCTAGGTTATTTTATTTTTTAAATATCATGTGCAGAAGTTGATTTTTTTCTCTCCTTATGTTGTTGCTACTTTGTTTTATCATGCAAAATAAATCAAGGTAACACTTTAAGATTAATGAATGATTAGTTACGGGTAACGACCTTCTGACAAAGGGTAACTAATCATTTGTTACTCTTTCAAAAACAGTAACTACCCTTTTTGTGTAGGTTACCTTATTGTAAAGTGTTATCTAAATCAAATTAAGACAATAATAATTGCGACCACTAAAATTAACCATTTTATTTCTTTCAGTTGAGGGGTAGTGAGTGAACATTTCTCTGGAGTGATTGCTGAAACTTTGCAAGATCCTTTGATTAAATTGTAGGCTATATGTACTGCATAATGCTTCGACCTGCTCAATCTGCTCATGAGAGTTAGCCTATAATCATTGCTGACAATGATCGGGGTTTGGTTCAAGAGCCGCAGTAGGAAGATTATATTATGTTACCTCAAAAACAAACTGCAACTCATCACATGGACCGTCTCACGGAGCCTATCTTCGATCATCGAGGTGGTCCTGGGTGTGTCCGTCCATGCTCTGTTTCAAGCATAAAACCCCCGCGGTTGGGCGGACCAGTCAACAGTAGTCAAGGAAAGACAAGATGACTACGCTCAGTGCTAAGGACAAGGACGCAGTCAGGACCTTCTGGGCTAAAGTGTCTGGAAAGGAGGAGGACATCGGAGCCGATGCTATCGCTAGGTAAATATGAACAAATATGACTGATGTAACCTGCTCCAACAGTCATTGATTAATTTAGGCTATATATAATTTATATATCACTCCCATTTGTTTACCCAGGATGCTGGCGGTGTACCCGCAGACTAAGACTTACTTCTCCCACTGGAAGGACCTGAGCCCCACCTCTCCCTCTGCGAGGAAGCACGGAGTAACTGTGATGAAAGGAGTTGCAGATGCTGTGTCCAAGATCGACGACCTGAAAGCAGGTCTTCTGACCCTCAGTGAGCTGCATGCCTTCACTCTGCGTGTGGACCCTGCCAACTTCAAGGTGCAGAGACAAACTGATCACAAGATAATAGCCTGACAATTATATGAAGTGTTCCTCCAACTTAGGCCGTGAGATGTTTCCAGACCTGCAACAGGTCCAT
Source organism: Percina caprodes (assembly GCA_013375575.1). NCBI lineage: Eukaryota > Metazoa > Chordata > Actinopteri > Perciformes > Percidae > Percina > Percina caprodes. Next base: position 5,007,132 of record JABXJD010000002.1, on the reverse strand, counting down.
CTGTTATTACCATGCACCCAGGGGAGCTAAAACTCCATATATGTAACATAACATCTGTGTGATGGTGTTCTTTTCTCAGATTCTCTCTCACTGCCTCCTTGTGGTCCTGTCCAGCAAGTTCCCCAACGACTTCACCCCTGAGGCACATGTCGCTCTGGACAAGTTCCTGGCTGCTTTGGCTCTGGCCCTGTCTGAGAAATACAGATAAACAGCAGGAGAAGATGGAGACTGCAGCATGAGCTTACATTGCATAATGATTAATAAATGCATTCATGCAAAAAGCAAAGCAAATGTTGTTCATTGGTTTGTTCGTGATGACTTGTGTCATAAGTGAGAATAGATCAAAAGTCACATCCACAGCAAAAATCAGAGCAGTCAAGCAAGTCAAATTTTACACCAAACATTTAGGCAAAACTCCAGTCATTGGTTCCAGAATCACCAATGTCAGAAATAGTTTCCTTTCTCTGTTTCATTTAATTGTGAATTGAATATATGTTGGTGTTACAAAACCAGTAATTTGAAGACGTCACCTGAGACTATTGTTTCAGACATTTCATCGTCCAAAAGATTTACTGATTCATTTACAAAACAATCTGCAGAGTAATTATAAAGAAAACAATGGCTTTTTGCAGGCTTACTGTTAAACTTATAGGGACATTTTCATGTGTTTGTTTTCAGTTTTTTAGAATACAAAAAGGAGTGAAAAAAAAACTAAATATTTTCTTTGTACAAATCTTAAAATTGTCAAAAACGTTTTCCACGTTTACCATACATTATGTTCCCAAGACCCTGTAACTAATTAGGCTATGATGACTGTCACCAAAGAAAAAGGAGTTAGTGTTTATTATTATTATTATTATTATTATTAGTAGTAGTAGTAGTAGTAGTATTAGCCTGTTATTATTAGCCTATTAGCATTGTATGTTAATTGCACATCCAAACAATTCTTCTGTGCAGGTGGGTAGGACTTTAAGTGTTGTTACATTTAAAAAATGAAATATTAAACTGTTGTCATTAAATTAATAATGTTGTTGATGAAGCAGAAGATCACAAGAAATGAACTACCTGTAAGAGAAAAGCTTTAACTTTAGATAAAACTGACACCTTTTTCTTTACATTTTACTTGTTTATATTTTAACTTTTCAAGTGACGAACCAAAAGCCAAGTCATGAGCAATAAATGGGATCTATTAATTTATATATAGGCAACCTGCGTTAATAGACTAATTATAACAGCAATACCAGATACAGCATTCTAATCAAAACATTTGTTAAAACGTTTGTTTTAATCAGAAGTTAGGCAATGGTGGTTCATCTTCAGGACTTCATGTTTTTCATATGGGCTGTCTCTTTTGATATAATTTATCCACTGTTAGCATATTTTATCAACACTATTGTTCTTCAAGAGTCTGAAGGTCAGTCTCGATATTTTTTATTATTATTAATTATTTCTCGTGTTTACATTTATGATGGGTATAGTTACAGACAACAACTTGGTGGATTTGCTTATTATTTTATTTGCTTTTGAGACATAAAGAACTTTTAAACAAATGGTCAGCATGTGCCGGTCTTCTGTTGCAGCTCTCTAGTGGTACTGTCTTCCCAGGGCGGACACCACCACGGCCAGGAACTTCTGGAAAGCGGCCTGAACTTCACCAGTGAAGGCGTTACCCAACTCAGCTGCAACCACAATGGTCAGGCAGTCGGACAGGAGCTGCAACACAACAAGTATCAGGAAACATCAGCAACATGACAGGTTGGGCGTTTTTAAATAATTGTTGAATGTGAATAACAAGAGTTGCATTATATCCAGAACTTTACTTTGAAATTGTCGGGGTCCACGTGCAGTTTCTCGGAGTGCAGCACGCTCAGCTCGGCATAGGTTTCCTTGATGCTGTCCATGTTCTTCACAGCCCGGTCCAGACCGTGGAGGATAGTTGTTCCGTGTTTTGTAACCATCGGATTTCCCATGATTGCAGCGGCGTTGTAGAGGTTTCCAAAGTTGCCGAAATACCTCTGAGTCCAGGGGTAGACGATCAGACACCTGAAGGAACACGTAAATATTACAGGGTTGGACTAGGAGAGGATGTAATATGTGTGCCAAGAAAATGAACATGTGTGATGGTCTGAAGAGTATTGTGCACAATGAAAGAAAAGAGGACATGTAGCTCATCCACAATTATCGTCGAGAGCTCCGTAAACATGTCTCAAGCACACCATTGTTGATGCAAGTTTGCGGAGACTCACCTGGCAAGAGCTGCAGGGCCCACCACCTCATACTGCATCTTGGAGAAGATGTCCGCGATGGTGGCGCGCTCGAAGTCTGTCCATTCAACCATTTTGCTGGTTCTAGATTTTCCTGTGCAGGTCTGCAGATCAATGACAACAGCTGCAACTTTTAAAGCATCCTTTCTCCCCTCCCATAGGCAAGCGATGGGCTGGCCAAGTAGCGTGTTGTGGATTTACAACAATGATAAGAGAAGGGCGTATCTGCTCCGCCTTGATTATCTCATCGACAAAGGAAATTGTTACAGTAATCGTTTAGCAACAGCGAGTACATTGAACAGCTCCCATGTCCCTGGAGGTCCCAGCATCGGAACCTTGGACAGCGATCCTTAAATTGAAGTACAGAAGGTTGAGTGCTGCACTGAGCAGGAACTCAGGATGGTGCAAAACAGCAGACTGTTCGAGTGATAGTCTTTAAATATTGTCTTAGTTGAACTTGTAGCCTAATAAAGCCAAATCTGTCTGATCCTTCTGGAAAATAACATTATAAGGGGGAAGTTCTCCCATGTGAGATTAAGAATACACTACACAGCCTTCTACAAAAGCTTAAACTCATCTTTAAACAATATTAATTTGTCACTGTATCTTAAAACATTTATCTGATCGTAGATTAGAAATAGCCAAATTAATTTAGGCGTGAGCATATTTACATAAACTGTGTACCTCAGTGTGAAGCTTAAAAAAAATATATATATATATATATATATATATATATATATATATATATATATATATATATATATATATATATACATATGCTGACTGTCTTCTATGCTTAGTAATGCAACTCTCTTCAATACTTTTGAATCATGTTTTCAACTTTTCAATTTCATGCACGAGAGCAAGTAATGAATATAACCGACTATAGAAGTGACTGGACCATCTTTTAACATAGAGACTTATATGTATTCTAAAAAACGGACCCTGTTTTGTTGGTGGAGCGCTCCTTCCTAATTGAAGTGCCTTATGTCAGAAGATGGAGTGCAGCCATTCAGGTCACATCACCTGGAGTGGCTGGTTCATGACATGTTAGTGGAACTTTTGGATTGTTTTTCAAAAACACACATAGATCGACATGCTGATGATTTGAAAATATCGTGTCACGACTTTCTTTGAGTCATCATAAGAAGACTGTTTATCTCATGGAGGCTGCACCCTAACACGCCTTGTTCACCATCTATCTTGGAGGAGGTTCTGGGTGTGTCCATGCTCTGTTTCAAGCATAAAAGCCCTCTCGGTTTGGCCTCATTGTGGCATTCAGCAACACTCAACCAACCGACAAGATGACTACGCTCAATGCTAAGGACAAGGACGCAGTCAGAACCTTCTGGGCTAAAGTGTCTGGAAAGGAGGAGGACATCGGAGCCGATGCTATCGCTAGGTAAATATGAACAAATATGACTGATGTAACCTGCTCCAACATTCATTGATTGTTTTAGGCTATATATATTTATATCACTCCCATTTGTTTACCCAGGATGCTGGCGGTGTACCCGCAGACTAAGACTTACTTCTCCCACTGGAAGGACCTGAGCCCCACCTCTCCCTCTGCGAGGAAGCACGGAGTAACTGTGATGAAAGGAGTTGCAGATGCTGTGTCCAAGATCGACGACCTGAAAGCAGGTCTTCTGACCCTCAGTGAGCTGCATGCCTTCACTCTGCGTGTGGACCCTGCCAACTTCAAGGTGCAGAGACAAACTGATCACAAGACAATAGCATGTTATTTACGTGAAATGTTCCAACTGTAGGCCGCGAGATGTTTCCAGACCTGCAACGGGTCCATCTGTTATTACGCACCCAGGGGAGCTAAAACTCCATATATGTAACATAACATCTGTGTGATGGTGTTCTTTTCTCAGATTCTCTCTCACTGCCTCCTTGTGGTCCTGTCCAGCAAGTTCCCCAACGACTTCACCCCTGAGGCACATGTCGCTCTGGACAAGTTCCTGGCTGCTTTGGCTCTGGCCCTGTCTGAGAAATACAGATAAACAGCAGGAGAAGATGGAGACTGCAGCATGAGCTTACATTGCATAATGATTAATAAATGCATTCATGCAAAAAGCAAAGCAAATGTTGTTCGTTGGTTTGTTCGTGATGACTTGTGTCATAAGTGAGAAAAGATCAAAAGTCACATCCACAGCAAAAATCAGAGCAGTAACAAAACAAGATATTTGAAGACGTCACCTGAGGCTATTGTTTCAGACATTTTACAGTCCAAAAGATTGATTAATTTACAAAATAATCGGCAGAGTAATTTTAAAGAAAACAATGGCTTTTTGCTGGCTTACTGTCAAACTTATCGGGACGTTTTCATGTGTTTCAGATTTTTAGAAAACAAAAAGGAGGGAAAAATAAAATAAAATTGTTTTTTGTACAAATCTAAAGATTTTCAAAAACATTTTTGTGAAACAGTTTTTCATAGAATATCTTTACATTTTACTTGTTTATTTTTCATCGATTCAAGTGACGAACCAAAAGCCAAGTCATGAGCATTAAATGGGAGCTATTAATTTATACATAGGCAACCTGCGCTACGTTTCATCTAGACCATAGACTAATTATAACAATAATAGCAGCAACAGCGTTATAATCAAAACAGTGTTTATTAGTTTTAATCATAAATTAGGCAATTGTGGTTAATCTTCAGGACTTCATGTTTTTCATATGGGCTGTCTCTTTTGAGATAATTTATCCACTGTTAGCATGTTTTATCAGCACTATTGTTCTTCAAGTGTCTAAAGATCAGTCTTGATATATTTTATTATCTCAAATAGGCTTCATTATTTCTTATGTTAACATTCATTTTGGGTACAGTTTCAGACAACAACTTGGTGGATTTGCTTATCATTTTATTTGCTTTTGAGACATAACAAATAACTTTTAAACAAATGGTCAGCATGTGCCGGTCTTCTGTTGCAGCTCTCTAGTGGTACTGTCTTCCCAGGGCGGACACCACCACGGCCAGGAACTTCTGGAAAGCGGCCTGAACTTCACCAGTGAAGGCTTTACCCAACTGAGCTGCAACCACAATGGTCAGGCAGTCGGACAGGAGCTGCAACACAACAAGTATCAGGAAACATCAGCAACATGACAGTTTGGGCGTTTTTAAATAATCGTTGTATGTGAATAACAAGAGTTGCATTAATTCCCGAACTTTACTTTGAAATTGTCGGGGTCCACGTGCAGTTTCTCGGAGTGCAGCACGCTCAGCTCGGCATAGGTTTCCTTGATGCTGTCCATGTTCTTCACAGCCCGGTCCAGACCGTGGAGGATAGTTGTTCCGTGTTTTGTAACCATCGGATTTCCCATGATTGCAGCGGCGTTGTAGAGGTTTCCAAAGTTGCCGAAATACCTCTGAGTCCAGGGGTAGACGATCAGACACCTGAAGGAACACGTAAATATTACAGGGTTGGACTAGGAGAGGATGTAATATGTGTGCCAAGAAAATGAACATGTGTGATGGTCTGAAGAGTATTGTGCACAATGAAAGAAAAGAGGACATGTAGCTCATCCACAATTATCGTCGAGAGCTCCGTAAACATGTCTCAAGCACACCATTGTTGATGCAAGTTTGCGAAGACTCACCTGGCAAGAGCTGCAGGGCCCACCACCTCATACTGCATCTTGGAGAAGATGTCCGCGATGGTGGCGCGCTCGAAGTCTGTCCATTCAACCATTTTGCTGGTTCTAGATTTTCCTGTGCAGGTCTGCAGATCAATGACAACAGCTGCAACTTTTAAAGCATCCTTTCTCCCCTCCCATAAGCAAGCGATGGGCTGGCCAAGTAGCGTGTTGTGGATTTACAACAATGATAAGAGAAGGGCGTATCTGCTCCGCCTTGATTATCTCATCGACAAAGGAAATTGTTACAGTAATCGTTTAGCAACAGCGAGTACATTGAACAGCTCCCATGTCCCTGGAGGTCCCAGCATCGGAACCTTGGACAGAGATCCTTAAATTGAAGTACAGAAGGTTGAGTGCTGCACTGAGCAGGAACTCAGGACGGTGCAAAACAGCAGACTGTTTGAGTGATAGTCTTTAAATATTGTCTTAGTTGAACTTGTAGCCTAATAAAGCCAAATCTGTCTGATCCTTCTGGAAAATAACATTATAAGGGGGAAGTTCTCCCATGTGAGATTAAGAATACACTACACAGCCTTCTAAAAAAGCTTAAACTCATCTTTAAAAAATATTAATTTGTCACTGTATCTTAAAACATTTATCTTTATCTGATCGTAGATTAGAAATAGCCAAATTAATTTAGGCGTGAGCATATTTACATAAACTGTGTACCTCAGTGTGAAGCTTAAAAAAAATATATATATATATATATATATATATATATATATATATATATATATATATATATACATATGCTGACTGTCTTCTATGCTTAGTAATGCCACTCTCTTCAATACTTTTGAATCATGTTTTCAACTTTTCAATTTCATGCACGAGAGCAAGTAATGAATATAACCGACTATAGAAGTGACTGGACCATCTTTTAACATAGAGACTTATATGTATTCTAAAAAACGGACCCTGTTTTGTTGGTGGAGCGCTCCTTCCTAATTGAAGTGCCTTATGTCAGAAGATGGAGTGCAGCCATTCAGGTCACATCACCTGGAGTGGCTGGTTCATGACATGTTAGTGGAACTTTTGGATTGTTTTTCAAAAACACACATAGATCGACATGCTGATGATTTGAAAATATCGTGTCGCGACTTGCTTTGCGTCATCATAAGAAGACTGTTTATCTCATGGAGGCTGCACCCTAACACGCCTTGTTCACCATCTATCTTGGAGGAGGTTCTGGGTGTGTCCATGCTCTGTTTCAAGCATAAAAGCCCTCTCGGTTTGGCCTCATTGTGGCATTCAGCAACACTCAACCAACCGACAAGATGACTACGCTCAATGCTAAGGACAAGGACGCAGTCAGAACCTTCTGGGCTAAAGTGTCTGGAAAGGAGGAGGACATCGGAGCCGATGCTATCGCTAGGTAAATATGAACAAATATGACTGATGTAACCTGCTCCAACATTCATTGATTTATTTAAGCTATATATATTTATATCACTCCCATTTGTTTACCCAGGATGCTGGCGGTGTACCCGCAGACTAAGACTTACTTCTCCCACTGGAAGGACCTGAGCCCCACCTCTCCCTCTGCGAGGAAGCACGGAGTAACTGTGATGAAAGGAGTTGCAGATGCTGTGTCCAAGATCGACGACCTGAAAGCAGGTCTTCTGACCCTCAGTGAGCTGCATGCCTTCACTCTGCGTGTGGACCCTGCCAACTTCAAGGTGCAGAGACAAACTGATCACAAGACAATAGCCTGACAATTATATGAAGTGTTCCTCCAACTTAGGCCGTGAGATGTTTCCAGACCTGCAACAGGTCCATCTGTTATTACCATGCACATGATGCACATGAATTTACAGTGTAGATAATGGTTTTACATTCATTTAAACCTGTTGTTGTTAAAATACTGTATGTCTATGAAACATTGTAATACTGAGCATTTACATGTCACAGCAATACTCAGCGACAATGAGTGATGGGTGGATGGGGAGCTAAAACTCCATATATGTAACATAACATCTGTGTGATGGTGTTCTTTTCTCAGATTCTCTCTCACTGCCTCCTTGTGGTCCTGTCCAGCAAGTTCCCCAACGACTTCACCCCTGAGGCACATGTCGCTCTGGACAAGTTCCTGGCTGCTTTGGCTCTGGCCCTGTCTGAGAAATACAGATAAACAGCAGGAGAAGATGGAGACTGCAGCATGAGCTTACATTGCATAATGATTAATAAATGCATTCATGCAAAAAGCAAAGCAAATGTTGTTCATTGGTTTGTTCGTGATGACTTGTGTCATAAGTGAGAATAGATCAAAAGTCACATCCACAGCAAAAATCAGAGCAGTCAAGCAAGTCAAATTTTAAACCAAACATTTAGGCAAAACTCCAGTCATTGGTTCCAGATTCACCAATGTCAGAAATTATTTTCTTTCTCTGTTTTACATCATTTTGAATTGAATATATGTTGGTGTAACAAGCTATTTGAAGACGTCACCTGAGACTATTGTTTCAGACATTTTATAATCCAAAAATAACTGATTAATTTACAAAACAATCGGCAGAGTAAATATAAAGAAAACGATGTCTTTTTGAAGGCTTACTGTCAAACGTATCGGGACATTTTCATGTTTTTCAGATTTTTAGAAAACAAAAGGGAGTGAAGAATAAAATTGTTTTTGTACTAATCTAAACACTTTCAAAACTTTGTGAAACAGTTTTTCATAGAATATCTTTACATTTTACATTATTTTTTTTATCGATTCAAGTGACGAACCAAAAGCCAAGTCATGAGCATTAAATAGGAGCTACTAATTTATGGGAACCTCCGCTACGTTTTAACTAGACTATAGATTGTAACAATCCCAGCAACAGCGTTATAATCAAAACATTGCTTATTGGATTTAATCATAAGTTAGGCAATGGTGGCAATCTTCAGGACTTCATTATTTTCATTTGGGCTATCTTTTGAGATAATTTATCCACTGTAAGCACATTTATGTCATCATTTGTCAGGAAAAGCAATGGACCCAAATGCAGTTTAGAAGTGTTTTACTTAAAGAAAAACAGTCTTACAAGATACGTGTCCTCAGGAAGGCACACACAGAAAAACTAATTCAAAACAGCCAAGAACATGACGATACGACAAAACAGAATCCACGACAGCACAGAGACAGCATCCAACAGAATACAGAACTGTAATCCAACCAGCAATATAAACGAAATTCTCCCACACAAGACAAAGACAGAACAAGGACTAAATACACCAGGTAATGAGGCCTAACAAGTCAAAGACCGAGCAAACAAGACAATAGGCCTACTCAACAAACAGGGACTAAACACACCAGGTAATGAGGACTAACAAGAGACAGCGGACACAACAGGTGTAGCACATCAGGGCGGGGTAGAACAATCAGAAAAGGTGGGAAACAAACAGACAGGAAGACAAGTGACCAAGGACAAAAGGTCCATGGGACCGTGGACCCTTGCGGGCACTAGGGAACAGCGATAGCGACAGGGACAGGGACAGGGACAACTGAAGACCAAGGACTCGCGGGAACAGGGGTGCTGTGGCCAGCAGCGAAGACGGACCCCTCAGGCGGCCAAGCATGGCGGCGTAGGCAGAAGATTCTGTGCTCTACGACACCACATGCAACTTTTAAAGCAACCCTGCTCCCCTTCTACCTACACTCTACCTTGCTCTCCATCTGAAATAATGTGATTGGATGGCGCGGTGCATGGGCCGGGCAAGTGATGGATTTGCAACAATGAAAAGAGAAGAACGAATCTCCATTCAACTTTGCGTGAGTAAGTTTGTAAGTAATACAGAAGGCCTCAGATCACAAATTGTTGGCAGCAAGCCACTGCTTGATATACACACATTGGTGACCAAGACAAAAACAAATGCCTGTTAGTTACCCAGAGAAGAACATCGGCACAATGATAGCTGAATTTCCCACGCGGCAGATCCTGTATCATGCCCTTTAAAACAGCGGGTACCTCGGACCGCTTCCACATCCCTGAAGGTCCCAGCATCAGCACCTTGGACAGCGATCTTTAAATTTAACTGCCGATCTTGAATTGTCACCTGCATAAATTATTTCAGTGTCTCTAAGTTTTCTTCTTCATCCACTATTGACAATAGGAAGCAAATAAAGGGAGGGAGGGTGTAGTTGTCATATGTTCCTATGTGAAAACTTCGTATTCAGATGTTTTTGACTATGTTGATTTTTATCATTGATGTGTATATGCTTATATAGTGGTTTTAATTAGTTTGAGCCAGCAACAGCTCATCAGTCCCGACTTGACGGGCAAGTACTCAGATATTTTACTTTAGTATAATAGTATAAGAAGGCTTATACCACAGTGCGTCTGTTACACGTAAAATACCTGTATTCAAACCTGTAGCTGGTAAATATGGAGCTAATTTTGACCTACTTTACTTTATCTGCCACGTACAGTATGAATACCACCTTTCCTTCCTTTTATCTGTTAATATTATTATTATTATTATTATTATTATTATTATTATTATTATTATTATTATTATTATTATTAATCTGAAACTGCAATTTAAATGTAGTGGATTAAAAAGTACATTATGTCCGGCTGATATGTACTGGAGTATAAGTATAGGCTAAAGTAGAAAAATAGAAATAGGCTTACTTAAATAAAGAATAAGTAGCCTACGTAAATATTGTAGTAGCCTACAGTATTTGAGCAAATTTACTTAGTTATTCTCTCCACTGCCCAGACGTCTCTTTCTAAAAGGTATTTTAATAATGATTACTATTAATAGAAAATGTAAAGTTGAATGGTATCGCCCCGTCCGTGATGTATTACGTTACATCAGCCGTTAGCGGTTGTCGGTGCACTTTCAGATTGGATTTTCTAAAGTAGCCTATAGGCTACACATATAAATGCAGATGATTTGAAAAGCTCGCGTAGAATTCATAGAAGCTCCATAGTCATGAGAAGTTTTTTTTTTTATCTGATGGAGGCTACATCCTCACACGCCTTGTTCACCATCTATCTTGGAGGAGGTTCTGGGTGTGTCCATGCTCTGTTTCAAACATAAAAAAAAACCTCTCGGTTTGGCCTCATTGTGGCATTCAGCAACACTCAACCAACCGACAAGATGACTACGCTCAATGCTAAGGACAAGGACGCAGTCAGAACCTTCTGGGCTAAAGTGTCTGGAAAGGAGGAGGACATCGGAGCCGATGCTATCGCTAGGTAAATATGAACAAATATGACTGATGTAACCTGCTCCAACATTCATTGATTAATTTAGGCTATAGATATTTATATCACTCCGATTTGTTTACCCAGGATGCTGGCGGTGTACCCGCAGACTAAGACTTACTTCTCCCACTGGAAGGACCTGAGCCCCACCTCTCCCTCTGCGAGGAAGCACGGAGTAACTGTGATGAAAGGAGTTGCAGATGCTGTGTCCAAGATCGACGACCTGAAAGCAGGTCTTCTGACCCTCAGTGAGCTGCATGCCTTCACTCTGCGTGTGGACCCTGCCAACTTCAAGGTGCAGAGACAAACTGATCACAAGATAATAGCCTGACAATTATATGAAGTGTTCCTCCAACTTAGGCCGTGAGATGTTTCCAGACCTGCAACAGGTCCATCTGTTATTACCATGCACCCAGGGGAGCTAAAACTCCATATATGTAACATAACATCTGTGTGATGGTATTCTTTTCTCAGATTCTCTCTCACTGCCTCCTTGTGGTCCTGTCCAGCAAGTTCCCCAACGACTTCACCCCTGAGGCACATGTCGCTCTGGACAAGTTCCTGGCTGCTGTGGCTCTGGCCCTGTCTGAGAAATACAGATAAACAGCAGGAGAAGATGGAGACTGCAGCAGCACGAGCTTACTCCGAATACAATAAATAAATCTAAATGCAAAAAAAACATCCGTTTTGGGGCTTTTTTGTGATGCTTTCTTTTACATGTTGGTGCACATCAATTGCAACTGTTATTTAAACTTGTTCAATAATAAGTGGCAAACACAATGAAGAAACAACAAAACTATTACCTAGTACCAGCAGCTGTGGATGAAATTACTTTTGTGTTGGTGTCATGTAATTCCACTTGGTGGCATGATACAAATTAAAACTTAAACTTGAACAAAATATATCCGCTGCAACGAATAAAATCCTATTTACTCTGGAGTAACGTGTTTACCGCATGCAGCTGGGAAGAAGAGTTTATGTGTAGCCTACATGAACCTAGAGTAGGCCTATAGTATTTTATTAGTATAAAATTATACTTAAACTGTTTCATATTTTTCGGGTTTCCGATTCAATGTTATGTCTATAATATATGATAAATATTAGCCTATCAAATTATTTTTATATTTCAAAAAACAATCTACAGTAACTTAGTATTGAAAAGTTACTGCTATTTCACTGATTTCCCATTTTTAAATATCCAATGTTGTAAATCAAACCCATTTTTTATTTGTTAGTATAAATAGGCTACTTGTATTGTTATGATTTCGAATGGAAATTAAACGTCATTAATTATTTAAAAACATGTTTGATATTAAGTGATCCTGTGACCTATAAACACTAACAGACTATGCAGAATTAAACATTGCTCTCATGCTACAGTTTTTAATTTGACCTTTTTCCTCTATAAAGTATGTAGTCTAAAAGTCGCTGTTTTTGTTTGTGTATTGTCATAATATAATTTATTTTTGGACATCATCATAGAGAAAGAGATTGTTTGGTTTGCTTATTATTTTATTTGCTTTCATGGTCAGCATGTGCCGGTCTTCTGTTGCAGCTCTCTAGTGGTACTGCCTTCCCAGGGCGGACACCACCACGGCCAGGAACTTCTGGAAAGCGGCCTGAACTTCACCAGTGAAGGCTTTACCCAACTGAGCTGCAACCACAATGGTCAGGCAGTCGGACAGGAGCTGCAACACAACAAGTATCAGGAAACATCAGCAACATGACAGGTTGGGCGTTTTTAAATAATTGTTGAATGTGAATAACAAGAGTTGCATTAATTCCCGAACTTTACTTTGAAATTGTCGGGGTCCACGTGCAGTTTCTCGGAGTGCAGCACGCTCAGCTCGGCATAGGTTGCCTTGATGCTGTCCATGTTCTTCACAGCCCGGTCCAGACCGTGGAGGATAGTTGTTCCGTGTTTTGTAACCATCGGATTTCCCATGATTGCAGCGGCGTTGTAGAGGTTTCCAAAGTTGCCGAAATACCTCTGAGTCCAGGGGTAGACGATCAGACACCTGAAGGAACACGTAAACACATAAATATTACAGGGTTGGACTCAAGGATGTAACATGTGTGCCAGAAAATGAATGAATGCGTGATGGTCTGAAACGCATTGTGCACAATGACAGAAAACAGTACATGTATTATGATCCATTAATATGGTCGAGAGTTCCACAAAAATAATGTCTCAAGCACACCATTGTTAATGCGAAATTGCGAAGACTCACCTGGCAAGAGCTGCAGGGCCCACCACCTCATACTGCATCTTGGAGAAGATGTCCGCGATGGTGGCGCGCTCGAAGTCTGTCCATTCAACCATTTTGCTGGTTCTAGATTTTCCTGTGCAGGTCTGCAGATCAACGACACCAGATGCAACTTTTAAAGCACCCTTTCTCCCCTCCCATAAGCAAGCGATTGGATGGGCGGTGGGCTTGCAGGGTACTGTGTCATGGATTTGCAGATATGATAAGGGTAGCTTATCTGGACCGCCTAGAATGTTCTAGACAGACATGGAAACGGTTTAGTGGTGGTATTTCAGCACAATTATCTATTTCTGTCCACTGTCAACATGCAATTCAACGTTTTGTTCTAAATGGTGCAGTTTGAAATTAAAAGAAAAATGGAACTCTATAGGGTACGGATATACATATAGAAAATGTTATAGGTTTTGTTTTACATCAGCAGGTCACAACTTTAGTGCCCCAAAATCAAGAATTAAGAAGTTCTTTTATAATTAATCTCTATGGCAGGTAGTCTTTTTTGCAACACAACTGTTAAAAAATAATTATATCTCATCGTCTGTGTTTGACAAATCTGTTTTGGTTAAATAATACTGATGTGGTTTCATTTCTAAATATGTTTGTGTATTAGACCTAATTTCAGCACCAGGCGCTGTCCATTGCCTTATTTATGGTTATAAATGAGTTTTTAAGTTTAGATGGGATTTAAATTGGCTTTATTTTATGTTGTACTGAGTTATTACAGTATTTACCATATATGGGCTGACAATTATGTTCACCATACAAAAACCATGCATGCACTATATCGCTTTGTTTGACATATTTTTGAACTTTAATGTGATTGCTGTTTTGAATAAGTTGAATGTCATGGCAAGGTGTTGTTTGAAGAAAATGGGATACGTTAAAGCCAAATCTTTTTATTTTTGTCTTGTCCGCAGCTGTTGGCTGACAACATCACAATTGCCATGGCCTGCAACCCTTGATCTGCTGAGTTCAGTAGGTTACTACTGAAGAGCTGAACAAAGCTTGAAAAAACAAATCTTGATGTGTGTTTGTCTTAGTGCCAGGCACGCCTATTGATGCAAGATAGGCTATCACCTGAAGTAATTTAAATATATCTTTAATTTTGAGTAATGGCTTAAAAATGCAATTTGCACATGGTATATTAACGCCACTATACAACGGTAAAATAAATAAAACTTTGACAATTTAGGACATATTTTATTGATTCTTAAATTGGGGTTTGGAGACTCGAGGTCCTGTATCCACAGAGTGATTAATCCACGTAGAGTGGAGTCTTGCACAATGTGAAGAGGACTGAGTTGCCTGTGGCACATCAAGTCCTTCTTTCCATTATGCTGCAGAAATTCAATTAAAAGTAATACCATAACAGATACAAATGACTATATGTCCCCAAATCAAATATCGACGGTGTATTAAACTGTATTTAAACTAATAACATAACATTAAACTGGTCTTATAGCGCAGCGTTAACCTGCGGTGTTGGGGATACATAATGAGAGCCTCAATCTTTCAAAAATTAGGATGAAATATTTTTTTGTTTAACGACAAAAACATGTGTTTACAGGAGAGGGCTACATAATCAATTTGTGTTGTACATAGGCTATCCGGTATTTGTATAGTTCATATCGAGGTTAGAATTTGTTGTTTTCGGCACCAACGTGTGATTCTTTCATCACCAATTTAACCTTTTCCATATTTATTCTGCATAGATGTTCATCCAATAGAGGGCAGCATAAGCCAGCTGATACTGTGTTTATTCACGACGCGTTATCAGACCGGAAGTCGCCATATTGGACGTACTCCGCATCACAACAATAGACTGTATATATTGAATAAACAATTATTAATATTAACGGTCTATGATCACAACAAAGCACAGGCACTGAAGTAGATCCCTATCGACGTCAAGGAAATGGTTATTATTGCCGTGTTTTAGGTTGTACCAATAGGTCAGACCGAGAAAAAACATTTGGAATATTATCGACTTTTAAAAGAACTTTTGAAAGTCGATAGTATTCCAAATGTTTTTTGTTTTTTTTTTGCATTTGTCAGATTAAGGGCCAAATTGGGTTGCTACAATTTTGAAAATCAAAATTCCAAATTTGACTAATTGGTATACATCAAAGTATCAGTCCTTTAGTCAGGAGTGACGTGATGAGCTTGGCTGAGACCATAAAGGAATTTAATATTTTATACAGTCATTTTGTTAACTGTGTCAAGTAAATGTGTGATTACCATCACATTATCGAATATATGTAAAATAAATAAATAAAATAAAATAAAACTTAAATGATAAATCAGTGCTTTTAAAACATGTTGTGGTTTCACTTGAAATATATTTTATCTTGAACTTAATGGGATTGCTGATTTTTACTTGCAAGCTGAATTATAGTCATTTAAGTATCTAAATTTCTGATTCATCAATCTAGCCAGGATTGGAATGTAAGCTTATTTTAGCTAAATGCCATATATCAAAACTGTTTTAATACAGTGATCATTTAGACTGTTCAACATTGTCAAAAATATATAATTGCTGGATGTTTTTGTAATTTATATTTGCATTTGCTTACATTGCAGTTCTGGTGATGACAAATCATTGATCATAACCTATTGTAATTTAAGAACCTAAGTGACTTCAGACCAAAAAAAACAAAACACCAGCTAGTAATCTGTTTAAACATCAACACATAGTTTAATCTGATTATAGAAGACCAAACATGAACTCTGTTCCTTGTGAACAGGATTGGTTCAGTATAATTATAGTCTAAACAGAGTATTAAATCATTTCATAGCCATGTTGAATTAAAAAAAAACATGAAACAGGAGGGCAGTTAAAATGCTGAAATAAGACAATATTTATATTAAGTATCCCAAACAACTAGAATCTAATCTGACATTTTACTTAAACGTTTGTTCAACAATTGCTTAAAAAATCTTCCACAAAACAGACAAAAACATGTCAAACTTCCATCTTCTCATCCATCATGGACAATACTTTATTCCAGACAGAGACATCAAGCATCATATGCCTCTGGTACGAGCCCCAGGAAATCTTCATGCCTGTACCACAGGATGTTGTCTTTCAGGGGCCAAAAAAACAGTTAACCCCAATGATACACATTGTTTTCACGTGGACAGACTCTTACATCCTGGACCACACCTGGGTAGGTCTCCCCATTGTAACAGACCACACACCATTTTCCCACCAAAGACATGGTTATTTCAGGCATTGTATTGAGCTTCCCTTGACATGGCTCTGTCTTCATAGTGGTTTTCTTTTTCTGTGCTTTGTTGAGTACCACAGACTCAGTGGCAAAGCAGAGGCAATCTTCAGGAGCTGAGCAGAAACAGCTTAGAATTTGCCAGTTGATGTGGCCGGACTTGGTGGTAAAAATCTACACAAAGCACAACAGTCATTATAATTTCACACAATAAAAGAAGAAAGAAAACTAACACTTTGGACAGTTGTACTGCATTTGTTGTGTGTGCTCAAGCTTACCTGGTGGATTTTCATTGTACCACATACTGTTTCAAACTGGTCTGGTATAGCTCTGTCATTTTCTTCTATCTGACTTTCTGGGATGTAGAGGAGCTTGATTTTTGACGTCTCTTCTATCAGCTTCTCAAAGAACATCCTCCCATCTGGAATGTCTGTTCCACCTGCAACAAGACCATCTGCCCTCCGTTTTAAGGCTGCTCCAACCCCATCATCTGCACCCTTTCCATGGCCTGCCTCTTGGAAATTTAATGTGACCTTTTTAAATCCTAGCTGAAATGGAACAGAGCTGAGACAGAAGAAGTTCTTCTTTGAACGATACTGCGTCATTGGTCTATTACTTACCATGTGCAGTATGTTAAGAGACGGGATGAGCTCTCTGAAGTGAGAGAGTACAGGGCTCAGATGTGTCCATCTGGCTGAGGCATCATGTCGCATTGAAGCAGAGACTGAACAGAAACATTGAGCACCATCAACCGTATAAGCAACTCCTGTGTGTAGTGATACTTGCTTATGAGAGTCTCCAAAATGTACAGCTTGTATTTCCAAAGAATCCTTGCACAGATCATTTTTACCAAAGTCCACATGGAGAATTAACTCATTCTCTTCAATATTTTCCTTCAGGGCTTTGAGGGTTGAGTACTGATGTGCAATGTTAAAAGAATGTTTGCCAACACTTACAAGTGTTGAATGGTTCCTTGGATTTGCTCCTTCACCGTTAAGTGAGCAGTGAATGTTACCTTATCACCACCTTTCTTTTTCTCCCTTTGTACTTCTTTGTCCTGGCAATGGACACACTCTCTATACATGCAGGCTTTAGTTAGACTTTCACAACATAGTGCATTGCGTTTTCAATTCTGTTGCTACTAATTATTCTCAGATAAAGCAACTTATCGGACATGAGTTAGATGTTGCATAAACAGGTATCCCTGTCTTGAATGGAGGGTTTGACAATCTAGAAAGGACGGTTCTTACAGAATTTACTGTATGCGATTTTCACCATGGGCATATTCCTCTTTGGAACTGTGATTCAGTCTGAAAAGAGAGTCATTGAGGTAGCGCTTCTGCTTTTTGAACTTTTGTCTAGTTATAGTGTTTTTTCTTTCCTGTAGTAGCTCGTGCTTTTGTAGTGTTACTCACCACATTACATTGCTTTTTCTGGAATACTGAAGACCAGGTGTCATTATGTTCTTTCTCATTGTTTTGTAGGATATTCCAAACCTTTATAGGATTTAAGGTCTGCAGCTGTGTATGGGCTAGGCGAGAAAACCAGGTAGGTGACTAGCTAAATCGGGAAATGCAACTGAAGAAAGAATCACTTCTTGAATCACACTTGTTTACACATAGTGCCTCCAATATGGCCGTGCATCCGGGTTACTGCCCAGAACGTGATGTCAGTGAAAACTCTCTATAGGGATCTGCACTGCCAATAAACTGTAATTTCTCGAAATGGCGCGCCTTTTCTTGTGGTCCAAGTCCTTCCTATATGCCTTTGCATCTTGGATGCTTTTCTGTTGTTTAGACATGGCTACATTCACTTAAAGTATCCAAAGTGCACAATACAGTATTCCACTGTACTTCATGCAGTTGTTTACACCGAGGGCCTCCAATAAGGCCGCAGCCGCTTACTGCCCTGAACACAACGTCGGTGAAAACCCTCCGTTTTAAATATTTTGTATTACATAAATAATCTATTGTGTTAGTTATTTTGTATATTGTATTTTCCGATACCATTCCACGTGTTCACTGTGCAATGTTTTGAAAAAAACTGCTGACAGTCATATATCCATCACAAAACTTAAATGGTTCTCTACAGGGAATTTACACCTGTTACACATATAGCTTACTCAAGAACTTTTTTTTGGAGCACTTTATCAATATTGATTTTTGTTTTACAGTAGGAAAGGTGTTGGAAGTAAATCAATTAATTAAGTCATGGATGTGGAGCTTTTATGTCATTAATTTTCCAAAGGACTACAACTGGATTCCAAATGTCCAGATTGCTTCTCTTAAAAAAAGTTGCCAATTGAGAATAGAGATGTTTGATATGCATGGCTTTGTTTGAAAATTGAAATAAAGAGGAAGTGGGAAAACAAGTGACATCTATTTCCAAAGGGCCATAATGAAAGTGTGTCCCCTAACTTCATCACTCACCACCAGAAAGCTAGTGACTGGACCGTGGTTCCACTGTTGAGTTTAATGGTGATGGTGCAATGCTGTAGGCTACATTGATTTCTCTAACCAAGGTTTTCTTCAAGGGAGCCATCACAAACAGTTGAAGTATATGAACATACTATAAGTGCATATACAGTAAAAGGCAAAAGGCAGGAGAGTGTGTATTTAATTAATTTTGATTACTTGAAAAAACAATTCACGGATCACAATAACAGGCTAATGCTTATAACACGTAACAAATTGAGCAGTTGAGCTTCTAACATTTTGTAAGAAAAACAAAATATCAAGGGAGAATAAATGAATCAAATTATTGAATATATTAACTTTATTGGCTGGAGCTGCCCTCTAGCGGTTAATATTAACAAGGAGGGGAGGACCTCGGTCAGCTCCGAGTGGCTCCTGTCACACATTATTTTATCCAGAAATTGTGGAGCACGGGTACAGCCTAATGATAGTGGAAATAAGGGGCAGAAGGTTCAGGCCACAGGTTCGACTACTTTGCTGCATGCCAACCCCCCCTCCCCTTTCAAGTCTATGTTGTCCTATTCAAACAAAAGACCTAAAAATGACCCCCAAAATATAGTGGAAAGAAGATGGACCTTTGCACGTTCACAGATGGCGCTTAACTCATTGCAGTAAACTAGCCTAAAGCCAATTCGCTCCATTTTGTGTTCTACGGGGCTCTCTCCCGCTCTCTCTCTCTCTCTCTCTCTCTCTCTCTCCATATATATATATATATATATATATATATATATATATATATATATATATATATATATATATATATATATATATATATATATATATATATATATATATATATATATATATATACATATATATACATATACAGTATATTTATAGCGAAATAAGTGTTTCTCATTTTGTGATGAATCTCAAAAAGTATATAAGTAAACAATAGAAGATTCACGTTCTCGTTAAAATTCAAATAGAAAATTACTTATCATCATATTCTTTATTCAGGACACAAAAACACGGTCCATAGCATAACAATTCAAAACATAGTAAAAGACAAAACACATACAATAAGAAATGACTATGACAGTCCAAAATACACAGAAACAGTGTTTTATATTATATATAGTGTTAGGATATCTAATGACTTGGTATGACTCGTGTATTTCAAACTAGTCTTCAGAACCATCGCGATAAGTTTATCTCTTGCCAGCTGCAACATATAATTTGGAAGCTAGCCCGATTACATTTGCAGCCTATCTTGGAATTGGCCCGGGTGTGCCCATGCCCTATTTCATGTATAAAACACACAAGTTTGGGCTGATCACAGTTCAACCAAATAATCAGCAGGCAAGATGAGTCTCAACGCTAAGGACAAGGACACAGTCAAACTCTTCTGGACTAAAGTGGCTGACAAATGTGAGGAGGTCGGCTCTGATGCTCTGTCCAGGTAAATATGACCCCAAACTGACTGATGTAACCTGCTTCTAAATACCTCTTCACTTTGTATTCATGTATTACTTACTTGGGGCTACTCACATTTTTTACCCAGGATGCTGGTGGTCTACCCGCAGACCAAGACTTATTTCAGCCACTGGAAGGACTTGAGCCCCGGCTCTGCGCCGGTGAAGAAGCACGGAAATACCATCATGCTTGGAGTTGGACAAGCTGTGGCCAGCATTGACGACCTGACTGCGGGTCTTCTGACCCTTAGTGAGCTGCATGCCTTCACTCTGCGAGTGGACCCTGCCAACTTCAAGGTAGACAATTGATGATGATTAACACATGGCAGTAGAGAGGAGCAAAGGAGAAAGTTAAAATCAGTGATGCACAGACCTTCGTTGTCCTGGGGTTTATACATTCAAGGTCCAATGTAGGCTCTTAACGATTGATTTAAATGCCTTTATCCTCTTTTTACAGATTCTCTCTCACTGCCTCCTTGTGGTCCTGTCCAGCAAGTTCCCCAACGACTTCACCCCTGAGGTCCATGTCGCTCTGGACAAGTTCCTGGCTGCTTTGTCCCGTGCCCTGGCCGAGAAATACAGATAAACTGCAAACAGGAGCAGATGACGGACAATGCAGTGGATACTCTTTGTCTGTCTAAATATAAATAAAATATCAAATATAATGAAACCGTTTGTGGTGGAGTGAATTTATATCGTGCAGGAATATATTTAAATCAGCAGATGTCAGCCATGTTTCAACAATATTAACCCTTGTATGGTGTTCGGGCCTGTGGGACCCATTTTTAATGTTTGCTAAAATAAATAATATGCCATTATTTCTTCTAACTCAAACTCATTGGCCTTGGCTCATTTTCTGTGAAGAACATAAAAAATAACTTATTTTCAATGACTGGACACGGTACCCCCCACACACACACACACACACACACACACACACATATAACCATTAGCCTACATATGAGGTGTTTGGCTCTATGGGACCTAAGTGTAATAATTGTGTAATAATTGTATGCGCTCTGAAACTTAACTGTGTCCTCCTCCTAACTGGGCCTGCTGTGTGTATGTGTGTCTGTGGGTCTCTGTGTGTGTGTCTGTGCGTCTGTATGTTTGCGTGTCTGTTGTGTTGGTGTCAGTAAGCGGGCATGTGGTCTTTCTGCACCTGCTATACCCACACAAAGTTTCAAAATTGTTACATTTCAAACACGTTCATCTGTTCTTATTAAGTTCTAAGAAATAAGCAGCAATCATTTTTAAGAATTTTTTTTAACCTTTGTTAGGCTATAATTGAATTTCCTTGTTTTATTTTTACAAAAAACGAAAACGATCATATGATCATAAATGTGATCTCACAGGGGTAAATGGAAAATATGAACCATAAATGATGTATATATCATTGGTAATCGAGCTAAAGTTGACATCTGTTAAGTATTTTTACATAAATAGTTATGGCTGTATTGATTTAAAAGCCTAATAATGTGGCGAGTCCACCAGACCCGAGAACATTGGCTGTGTAACGAAAATATGAACACCACACAAAGGTTAACACATGCGTAAAATGCTTTGGAAAAATGTAGCGTAGCCTACAAGGTTTTTTGTACAACAAAGAAGCAGTTTATGAAGCAGGGTAAAAAAAAACCGGGCTATATGAATTTTCCTTAAGACAAAAGCATTTAAAGTATATTGAAATAATATATATATATGAAATAATATTTATATTGTACATGGGTATTATTCCTTCTTGTATTTGTTTGTATGCTTAAGGTGTTTGTGCTTTACTTGAATATTTTAATTTCAGAGAGAAATGTTATAATAATTAAAGGTAATTATACATATACCACATTATAAAGGCTACGTATTATAATACTTCATTTTGTAACACTTTGACTTTCTGCATGATGCCTATTTTTACTTTTGAAACCGAAGTGCATTATGCTGATTATACGAAAGGAGCCTACGTTTTCATTTTGAATGCATTACTGCTACTTGAATCCTGTTTTTACATTGTGGTATTCAAATTGAATCCTCTAAACACACATAAATACACATTGTGACAAGGGCTTTCCCAACATCAATTATACATCGTCCTGCTATTACCATAACCACAGACAAACAAACTTGTTAAATATGCGTATTGCTTTATTTATTTATGCTTTGGAGACATAAAAGAGCTTTTCATGGTCAGCATGTGCCGGTCTTCTGTTGCAGCTCTCTAGTGGTACTGCTTTCCCAGGGCGGACACCACCACGGCCAGGAACTTCTGGAAAGCGGCCTGAACTTCACCAGTGAAGGCTTTACCCAACTGAGCTGCAACCACAATGGTCAGGCAGTCGGACAGGAGCTGCAACACAACAAGTATCAGGAAACATCAGCAACATGACAGTTTGGGCGTTTTGGAATAATCGTTGAATGTGAATAACAAGAGTTGCATTAATTCCCGAACTTTACTTTGAAATTGTCGGGGTCCACGTGCAGTTTCTCGGAGTGCAGCACGCTCAGCTCGGCATAGGTTGCCTTGATGTTGTCCATGTTCTTCACAGCCCGGTCCAGACCGTGGAGGATAGTTGTTCCGTGTTTAGCAATCATCGGATTTCCCAAGATTGCAGCGGCGTTGTAGAGGTTTCCAAATTTGCTGAAATACCTCTGAGTCCAGGGGTAGACGATCAGACACCTGAAGGAACACATAAACAAATGTATTATTCGTACTCATATCTAATTGTTCTTTTTATAAAATGAATAAACAAATTAGCCTACCAATTTATTTTTCAGTATTTAAGGACGTGACATGAACAACGCAGTAAGGCTATAAACCCTAATCCGTAAATATGACAGTTTCGTAAAGATCATGTCTCAAGCACACCATAATGCAAAATTGCAAAGACTCACCTGGCAAGGGCTGCAGAGCCCACGACCTCATAGTCTAGTTTGGAGAAGATGTCCGCGATGGTGGCGCGCTCGAAGTCTGTCCATACGACCATTTTGCTGACTCTAGGTTTGTTCCACTAGTGCTGTGTTGGTCAGAAGCCTACCAGATGCAACTTTTAAAAGAACCGTTTCACTCCTCCCAACAATTTATGACTGTAATCCAATCCAATCATTGGGTGAAGCGGGAGAAGTGGGCTGGCCAATTATTAAGGATTTGCCAAAAATGATAAGGAAATGAATAATCTGCAATACTTAGATTGTGCCCAAAGTTGCATTCTGCATTAACATTAATCAACTTTCCATTATTAGAAATAAACATAAATATTGCTGTCAAAAGAAAACGGGACGCAGTAGAGGCCTACTCTAAACGAATTCTAACGTTTAAGCCCCAGGGATGCGGACCGATTTGATTGAATATTTTTAGTAGGCTTACTAGCCTTTTACTCTCAATCTTATAATTTCTAAAATATACAGTAGTCTTATTTAGCTTGAGT
The DNA here is from genome assembly GCA_013375575.1 of Percina caprodes. Taxonomy (NCBI): domain Eukaryota; kingdom Metazoa; phylum Chordata; class Actinopteri; order Perciformes; family Percidae; genus Percina; species Percina caprodes. The sequence goes on along the minus strand of JABXJD010000002.1, from coordinate 4,983,232 downwards.
TTAAATGACATCGTAGCAGCTTTCTATTTGACCGTATTTTCCACATATATAACTATATTGTACTTTTTACTCCACTGCAAGTAACATAAATAGGCTAAATACATTTTCTCAAATCGCCTACTGTACAGTTGATCTTTGTATTTTCATTTTATGCAAATACTTTTACTCCACTATAATTCAAAGGCACATGCACTTTTAACTCCACTGCACCTATTTGATAACTTAGTTACAAGTTTAATTTTATTATTAAATTTAAATTTTATTTTTTATTTATTAATATTAATAATAGAACGCTAATCAATGAATACAATAATTTGTACTAAATGTAAGACGAAGGGGGACATTCACAGGCTTGCAGTGTATGAAGGAATAAATTCAACAGAGGGCGCTTCTCTAAGCCGGAAGCTTGACCACTGCATGACGGGACTAAAATGCACCAATCTGCTCATGATGAGAATCGTGTAGTCTATTTTACTATATTGAAATATTATCAGTCAATATAAAATCGTGTTTGTAAATTGCCCATGAGCAGAATAGCAAATGCATTTACACAATAAATACTAATTTAAACAATTTCTGTTTATATTATATAAAGAAATCCTATATTTATGGTCTTATTTTGTCATATAGAGTCATCCCCAAATTCAAGTTGTTCCTCCCAGTTCACTTTCAATGTAAGGACCTGATGGATTTGCTACAGCAATGCACTGGAAAACATCTTGGCATAAAGGTCAGGGATCCACATTATTTCTAAGGTCTGCCCTGAACAGTGGTGGAAGGTATGGCTGACCTCATCACCACCACTGAGGTGCCTTTGAGCAAGGCCCTTAATTCCAACCACTCCAGTGGAGCAGTGGCCAGCAGATCAAACTGTGGTTGCACTGGGCAGCTTCCAGTTGTAAAAGTGTAACTGTGTAACGAGAATTTCTGGAACAGAGCAATTCAAAGTGCTTTACATAGAAAGGATTAAAAGAAAAATTAAAAGGTAAAATATGAGAAAAAAGTTCCAATGCAGTATAAGAAATAAAACATTAAAGAGCATAAAAAAACAGCTAAAAATACAAAAGCAAATAATGCAACTTCAGCATAAGAAATTAATTATTTAAAAAAAGGCAAACATAAAAAAAAAGAGGTCTTGATTTAAAAGAACAGAGTTGCTGCAGACCGGCAGTTTTCTGGGAGTTTGTTGGTTCAGGTCCCAGTACGGACCAAAGTATGGTGGTGGACTGGTAGCTGGAGAGGTGCCAGTTTACCTCCTGGGCACTGCCAAGGTGCTCTTGAGCAAGGCACCAAACCCACAACTGCTCGTGGCGCCTTTCCATGGACAGCCCCCTCACTCTGACATCTCTCCATTAGTGCATGTATAGGACCTGAGCATGTGTGTGTGTAATTCAGGCCTGTGTGTAATGTGTGCAATAACAACAGAGTGTAAACTGTTTGTCTAATTTTCTGAATTTTGTCTTTGAAGAAGAAGGCAAATTCATTACAGGCTTTGGTAGATAAAAGTTCAGATGCAACTTGCAGTGGAGCGTTTGTTAATCTATCGACAGTAGCAAACAAAGCACGTGAATTATTATTGTTTCTGGCAATAATGTCAGAGAAGGACCACCTTGCATTCCTCAGGTCCAAATCATAAATGCAAAGTCTCTCTTTGTAGGTGTTGTAATGGACCTGGAGATTAGTTTTTCACCCACCTGCGTTCAGCTTTTCGACACACTTTTTTCTGTTGTTACCAGTAAGACATTTCTCCTTGGAGATCTTTTCTTACCAGAGACAGCTTTGACCTTAGTTGGAGCAACGGCATTAATAGCATTTGTAATTTCACAATTGAAATTGTCTACAAGCTCAGTGACTGAGATTTGCTAAGTTTGCAGTTAAGAGCTTCTTTTTCTTACTTAGCGGATTTACCATTCCTTTTCCATTACCTATCACAACATAGATTGAGGAAGAATATAATACACAGGGCTCAGGCTTGTTCTGTATCAGATAAAGCTGATATGAAGCATGTGTGTATGAAAGTGTGTATAAAGTAATTCAAATTAGCTCCACATTTACCAGCTGCAACATTAAAGTGTTAGGGTTGTGTATGTTTCTGTTTCCTAGATAATTTTGGTAGTCTGGTTTTCTGTCTTTTCTTGTCTGGTTTTATTCCCTGTCTTGTGTTTTCCCATCTATCTGATTGTTCTGCCCCATCCTGATGTGTTTCACTTGTTATATCACCTGTCCCTTGTTTGCTCATCACCTCTTATAATTAATCTCTGTGTTTCCCTTGTCTGTTGTCTGGTCATTGTATTGTTTTGTGGTTGTATGTGTCTACACCGTTGTAGCTGTGTTGCCAGTTTTGATATTCCAGTCTTTTGTTTTCCTCCACATTCTGGAAGGATTTTTGCCTGCTGCAAGGAAGGCTAGTAGTGACTTTCAAAAGGAGGCAATTTTGGCAGTAGCTTGTAAAAAGGTTTCAGAAAAACCTTGGTTAAGGGACTGTGTTCCAAACGCTCCAGCTCCTCCACCTACTGTAGGATTGTGTTTATCCAAGCCTGTTTGCTCCACAATACAATGCAAGCTATCACCCACCAGCATGCCTGTTCCTTGGCCTGCTAGCATTTTGGCTACAGGTTCTCTGTTTTTGACCCAGACTGCCTCCTTGCCTGATTCCTCAGAACTCTGGTCTGTATGCCCTACTTGGTCAGCAAAACACTCCAACCACCGGCAGTACTTTGAGGATACCCGCCTGGCCATATTCAAGAGCATGTAGCCTATACTTCCATCATGACAAATCAGGCTTGTGCATGGCTGAGTGGAGATGCATGTATTTACAATAACCTCCATATGTATAAAGTGCATTCAAGAGACAGAACAGATGCACATGCATGCATGTTTAACATAACTTTTTACAATTAATCTTCACAGAACTTGGTGGCTACAGAGTAATTATTAAATGTTTCAATATGTAGCCAATCAAATACCTTTTGATTGCAAAAGTGGCATAAAGCAGACAGCTGGGGAAATCTTAACTTAAAACCAGAGATTATTTCTAATATGTAAAATGTGAAATTATCACCAGACATGAAGTGGGCAATTGGTGTGTATGGAGAAAAAAGTAAACCATTGGCTACACTGTTGCATTTAGTTCAAAGTCAAGATCATGTTTATTGTTTCGCAATCAACTTTATCAACATAAAGTTGATGCCCTACTATATTTTCTTATTTTATTTTAACAAATGGACTTTACAACTGGTTTAGTTTAATATGGCTTTTCAATTAACCACTTTTTTCACCTGTCTACCGTATGTACTCAAAATATCAGATCGTTTTTCACCTGATACTTTGTGTGTCTGTCCTGTCATCATGTGTGTTTACCAGGTCACAATAAACAACCTGAAATAATTTGGGGATGTCTGCTGTTTTCTAGCAAACGTTACATAGGGGGTACCCAAAATATCAGGCCGTTTTTTGCTAGAAAACAGCAGACCTCCCCAAATTATTTCAGGTTGTTTATTGTGACCTGGTAAGCACACAAAATAACACCCATGATGACAGGACAGACACACAAAATATCAGGTGAAAAACGGTCTGATATTTTGAGTACCTCCTATGTAACGCATATGGTAGACAGGTGAAAAAGTGGTTAATTGAAAAGCCATATTAAACTAAATTAAATTAAAACAGAAATCACGTTAGAGGACAGGGAGGATATGCCTATCAGTCCATAATATTAAACGACGCTATAAACAATTCACACGTCGCCTTAACGTAACAGACAAATACACGTATTTATGTAGTTAACTGAGACTCATGTTACTATGGAAAACCCTGTCGAGTCTTCCACGTCGCTATTTGTTCCATTTAAGAGGTGAATTCAAAGTGCAGCAGTTAAACAATTCGAAAGGCAGCAGTATCTCCGCTCTGTATGCATGCGCGCTCCCGCGGCCAGGGGATACAAATCCTGGCGGGGAAGTACATTGGCACGACACCTGTCACTAATTATGACTCGTTTACAAAAGCGTGGCTGGGTAGGCTTTCAAATTAATCAAATTTAATATGTCAAATAGGTTGTGACGTAACCTAACACAAACCAGGACAACATTTTATTATTTTAAAATAAAAATAAAAAAAAAGCAGGTGGGTTCTATAGCAGTCTACTCTGTTCCAGCCGGACATTTTTCAAAGTGACACAAAACAATTGCTGCATTACCGGATGTGCGGCAGGGAGGTCTTCTCCAAATTAATTCCAGTTAAATTGTTCAGGGTCGGTGTTTGTGTATGGCATACATTAATACTTCCAGAACACGCTAACGGCCACTGTTTGTTCGTAGTTAACATGATGTTCAACCCATTAGCCGGGTTACCAGATGACCGAAAATCCATGTATAGTCAGTCACAAAACAGCGTGTACAAAACTGGCGATAAAACCAGCCCTATTAGCGTCATACTGGTTACTTCTGGCAGCCGAGGGAACAAACTACTTTTTCGATACCCTTTCCAACGAGTGGCTGAATCTCCGTCATCTCTTACAGGTAGGCGTATTATTATTTCTATATTGGCATTAACCAGATAATCACAGTTCAGTTTCCTATTCAGGGAATAAATTCGGTGCCTTAATGGTCTCTCTTTCAAATAATTACACATATACACAGGCTGGACACAGCTACAAACACCTCCCAATATAATACAACATCAAAAATATATTTTGCCTCTACGTACACTACCGTTCAAAAGTTTGGGGTCACATTGAAATGTCCTTATTTTTGAAGGAAAAGCACTGTACTTTTCAATGAAGATAACTTTAAACTAGTCTTAACTTTGAAGAAATACACTCTATACATTGCTAATGTGGTAAATGACTATTCTAGCTGCAAATGTCTGGTTTTTGGTGCAATATGTACATAGGTGTATAGAGGCCCATTTCCAGCAACTATCACTCCAGTGTTCTAATGGTACAATGTGTTTGCTCATTGGCTCAGAAGGCTAATTGATGATTAGAAAACCCTTGTGCAATCATGTTCACACATCTGAAAACAGTTTAGGTCGTTACAGAAGCTACAAAACTGACCTTCCTTTGAGCAAATTGAGTTTCTGGAGCATTACATTTGTGGGGTCAATTAAACGCTCAAAATGGCCAGAAAAAGAGAACTTTCATCTGAAACTCGACAGTCTATTCTTGTCCTTAGAAATGAAGGCTATTCCATGCGAGACATTGCTAAGAAATTGAAGATTTCCTACAACGGTGTGTACTACTCCCTTCAGAGGACAGCACAAACAGGCTCTAACCAGAGTAGAAAAAGAAGTGGGAGGCCGCATTGCACAACTGAGCAAGAAGATAAGTACATTAGAGTCTCTAGTTTGAGAAACAGACGCCTCACAGGTCCCCAACTGGCATCTTCATTAAATAGTACCCGCAAAACACCAGTGTCAACATGTACAGTGAAGAGGCGGCTGCGGGATTCTGGGCTTCAGGGCAGAGTGGCAAAGAAAAAGCCATATCTGAGACTGGCCAATAAAAGAAAAAGATTAAGATGGGCAAAAGAACACAGACATTGGACAGAGGAAGACTACAAGTGTTGTGGACGGATGAATCCAAGTTTGAGGTGTTTGGATCACAAAGAAGAACGTTTGTGAGACGCAGAACAAATGAAAAGATGCTGGAAGAATGCCTGACGCCATCTGTTAAGCATGGTGGAGGTAATATGATGGTCTGGGGTTGCTTTGGTGCTGGTAAGGTGGGAGATTTGTACAGGGTAAAAGGGATTCTGAATAAGGAAGGCTATCACTCCATTTTGCAACGCCATGCCATACCCAGTGGACAGCGCTTGATTGGAGCCAATTTCATCCTACAACAGGACAATGACCCTAAACACACCTCCAAATTGTGCAAGAACTATTTAGAGCAGAAGCAGGCAGCTGGTATTCTATCGGTAATGGAGTGGCCAGCGCAGTCACCAGATCTGAACCCCATTGAGCTGTTGTGGGAGCAGCTTGACCGTATGGTACACAAGAAGTGCCCATCCAACCAATCCAACTTGTGGGAGCTGCTTCTGGAAACGTGGGGTGCAATTTCTCCAGATTACCTCAACAAATTAACATCTAGAATGCCAAAGGTCTGCAATGCTGTAATTGCTGCAAATGGAGGATTCTTTGACGAAAGCAAAGTTTGATGTAAAAAAAATCTTATTTCAAATACAAATCATTATTTCTAACCTTGTCAATGTCTTGACTCTATTTTCTATTCATTTCACAACGTATGGTGGTGAATAAGTGTGACTTTTCAGGAAAACACAAAATTGTTTGGGTGACCCCAAACTTTTGAACGGTAGTGTAACTTCTTGCAGTTTTCCAATAATTATTGTACGTTTTCAAATATGACGTTTCTTTCAGTATGTTGGTAAGGTCTCCTTTCTGAGAAACAATTTTCCTGTGGTTTTGCATTTATCTTTGGGGTTTTTTGAGCTTACTGTAAACTGAGATTTAGCTAGTTCAAATATTATGTCCCTAACAGTTTGCTTGTTATCTGAATTAGCTGAATACAAAATCGCAGTACATCTGAGGTCTGACTTTTATATAAGTTAGTTTTGATAGCAAAATTGGCAACTTGGCAGTTGCGTCTCATATGATAAAGACCAACAATGGACTTTTAACAACACTGAGAGAGACCCTCACTATGGCTACAGTAAAAGAGCATTACATGTACATCTCTGACACGTTTAAAAGTTAGTAACTCAGAGAACATTTTGTTTTTCTGTGGCTCTTACGGGGGCTGAATCACAACCAATGCATTTTTTTAATTGGCACCAATAACCCTGTGAACTAATACTATTATTTCTGTCCAAAAGCAAAACAACGGAGTCCATATGCTCTGAACACAACTGGGGATGGTCTTGAAGATCAGGATGGTGATTCAAGGTATTTTGTTAGTCTTAATTTGATATTACTGGGATCCTAAAGTCATTAAAGTAAAATTGACTAAGTGGACATAGCCAATTCTAAGATCAGCTTGAGCCACTTATTCTCATCTATTGAATTGGATCTTATTTTATTTTTTCAAAAACCTTATTGTATTTTTCAAGGGAAATTGGAAGCTCGCCCATATTTAATTCAACACATTAAACTCTTTAATTAACTTTAACATACAAAAACAAATGCTGTACGGTGCTTCAGAAACTAAAGCTATCCCTCACCACCTTCAAATTTGTCATAACACCAGCTGCGTTTTGAAAATGCTTGCTTATCTGAACTGGTAGTTAAAAACAAACCTCCCGTTTATATGACTTGAATTTTTGTCAGCTCTAGTAGTCAGTAAGGGTGGAACTGATTGTTTCTACATGCTTTAAATAAACAAGTGAAACCACATTAAAGTATTTTAAGATGATCATGACTGTCGGAACAGGAAGCTGTCAATCATAGCTGTCAATATAGGATTGTGGCAGTGCTGCATCATGTCATGGTTTTGCTGGCCTATAATTGTCCATATACAGTATAAAGACAAGAGGATGGGGCCATGAATGGAACCCTGTAGTACCGCTCAAGAGAGAGGGTCAGGTAACGAGGAGAGGTCACCAATCATTACAAAGAAGCTCCTGTTGGCCAAATAGGAGCTAATCCATTTAAGTGCCAAGCTTCGGATACTTACACCATGATCGTGGCAAGAGAGGACTGCATAGTCTACTTTAGTACAGTATAATTCCCGGCATCTACAGATAAGACTATATTATTATGGACTCTTAAAAGTGCCCTGCCACTCAAAACCTTTTTTACTTGCATTTTTTTTTAAATATGTTAGGTCCATATGTGTTTGTATTATGTTGTGAATGTGAAAATTAACTGCTACATCCTCTGTCAGTTCTAGCCACTGAAAAGAAATAAGCAGACAAATCGGGCCAATTACAAAAGTTGGTCAGTCTGATGTCATGTTGGTTGAGCTCATTACTATTCATGAGCCCAGTTGCACTGGGTAAAGGATGCTAAAAGGCAGGCTCTCATTGGCTAGCTGTTAGCCAATCATAGTCAAACAGCTTAGCTCGTAGAGAACTGGCACAAATTGAGCCTCTCTGCATGCTTTCTATACCACGCTAGAATGGCTTGAAACAAGGTAACCAAGGCAATGTCCATGGTAGAACTTCAGACATTACCACAAACTAATGAAATACGTTTGGCAGCGCACCTTTAACAGTGCCGACATGGTATATTATTGGTATGTTTTGTGGGGTAACATGTAAATTCCACACCACAGCCATGCAGTTTCCACAACGTCTAAAAGTTAAAACTATAACAAGATCTTTAGATTGTAACAAATTAACAATGATCTGGCATAGAATAGTGTACAGTGCATAGAAATGGTAAAAATAAACGTCCATAACATGCTCATTAAAATGGCTTACTTCCTCTTGGGTTCAGGGGATGTCTCCCCTACCAAATTTCATATATAAAGGTGAAACACACACTAAGGGTTTCTTTGATATTTTGAAGTGGGCACTATCAACTCATTTTGTTACACTTAAGCATAAGACCCATAAAATATAAAAATATTTCACTGGTTGTGATGCATGTGCACATTTTAAGATGTTTTAATGCACATTTTAGCCCCTTAAAAAATGTGATTAGTGTGTAGAATTATAATCCTTGTTGTCAGTGCTCAGGCCCTAATTAAGTTGAGCAATGTTTAGAACAGTCCACAATCGCACCACAATGTGTGCAAATGTGTTGGGTCATAATTATATTAACTCAAAGTTCATCTTACAAACATTCAATCATGCAGCATGTAAAAGAAAAAAAACACAAGTTACCAAGTGAAGGTTAGAGTTAGTACTGACTGTGGCAGAAGTACAGTGAAACATTGTTTCTACACTCAAAAGATGTTGATATATTTGAATGAAAAACAGCTTTTTTCAACAGCTTTTAGTTTTCATCATTCTCCCGCTTTATGGATGGTAATGCTGGTCAGTCGTTGGTTGGCAGAAATTACTTTGGTTACAGGACTGTAAGAAGCAGATAATTCAAAGTCTTTATTATCAATTCCGCTCACCAGGCAGATAAAACTGGCACTCTTTTTTTGTTATTTATTTTATTTTGCTCAGTTTTTCCCTACTGACTCCAATTCAAACAGACTTTTATAGTTTTACTATATATAAGTTTTACAGCTTTTAAAAAAGATATGTCCTTACATGACCTCTTAGAGATTAATATAATAATTTGTAACACTCAACAGAGCCTTATAATAATGATTAGATAGTTAAGTATAGGATATGCAGTGTGTGTGTATGTATGTATGTGTGTGTGTGTGTATATATATATATATATATATATATATATATATATATATATATATATATATATATATATATATATATATATATATAAAAATGTCATTACAGACTCAGTCAGGGTAAACTGCTAATTAGCTTGAATCAACATGCAGGCCAACATTTTCACATGACAGTAACATGTTTGTTTGGGTTGTCTTGATGTCCATTTAATGCATTCAGCCCAACTGTGTGTTGCATTTTCCCTTTTGTTTGCTTTTTTCTTCTTTTTTATGGCCCAATTCCCATTTCAGCGAACAATCTCCACTAACTGACGAACAGTTGGTAGCAGGGTAAGACCAAATCATTCTAAACCACCTTTCCTTCGCTTAGATCACCCCTGTCTTTTTTTTATCCCTTTCTTTCTTATTTTGTGTCCTATATGGATCTCCAACCCTAATCTCAGTAAAAATCCTTGTAAAGTATTAGTAGCAGATCCAGTGAATCAGTGGTTTGGTTAATTAAGGGTTTCAGTTTTGCTGTCCTCTGTGCTGTATGCCTTTTTTGAAGAAAAACAATCCACCAGTATAAAAATATAATTACATTTCAATTCACATTGATTATATTACTGCTAGACTAAGCATTAATGAAACAAAATATAAATCAAATGCAAACTACAATAAAGCAACTACTACACATTCTTTTCAAATTGTGTGGGTGAGGTAAGTCTACAGTGTTTAATTTTTTCTGAAAGTTAATGCCTTGATTTTTATCCCTTTGATTGCAGCATGAGTTACTTAAGTCAAATCAGCATGTGTATTTCACATTCTTCATTCATACAGCGACTTCACTGTTTCTGCAAAGAGGTCTCCTTCTCTTTTCTCCTCTCCAGTAGCCACACAAGTTTTTTTAATTTATACTGTCATTGTTGAATTACATTACAGGCAGATGCATCTGATTAACGCAACCCCTCTTCTAGCCTGGAATGTGAAAAATGCAAAAAACAGAGCTAATTATAACTTTCTTACTTGTCCCAGCTATGCTATGACCTCTCACCCCACCCTGCACACTTTTCTTATTGAGGCTGTTCTTCGTTCTTTAAGGTTCTCTGACATCATCCTTGCCACTATTTTGGCTACCAAATCAGATATATGTGGGAAGAAGTTTGAACTGAAGATAGACAATGTTCGATTTGTGGGTCACCCTACTCTTCTTCAGCATCCTCCTATAATTAAGGTAAGGAAAAAATGTCCCACTTAAAACATGTTAATTCACTCTTAGATAGGTAGGTAGGTAGGTAGATAGGTAGGTAGGTAGGTAGATAGATAATGTATTGATCCCATAGGGGAAATTCAAGATTGATTGAACTAAACTTTGAAATGTTGCAATTTTTCTTCTGGCTTGTTGTTTTCTCTTCCTCATGTGGAAGAGGAATTGATCATCAGTATGACAGAATACGAGCACAACAAACAAGTGTGACATGTCGTCTGGAGAATTACTACGTTAAAAAAGTTAATAATTAGTAGATATTACCATTTCTGATGTGTATTCTACAGTAGCTGTTTTTATAAATGGGGGGCGGCTGTGGTTCAGTGGCTCAGTCTGAAAGTTGGGGGTTCGATCCATGGCCCTGCAGTCCCATGCAAAGTGTCCTTGAGCAAGACGCATAATCCCGAGTTGCCCCCGGTGTGTAAATGTGTGCGAGTGTTTATTTGATGATCAGGTGGCACCTTGTACAGCAGCCTTGGCCACAGTGTATGGATGGGTGTGAATGGTTCCTGTACTGTGTAAAATCACTTTTGAGTAGTTGTTGAGACAAGAAAAGCGCTGTATAAGAACAGAACATTTACATACACTGTAATTGACAACTGTATGATAATATCAATTCAAATGTGCGCTCTTCATTTTTTATTCTACTTTTTTATTGACAATATACCAAGGTCCATACAAACAATGTTATAATTTTTATAGGGCTTAAAAGCCTTATCTACACAAGCCTTCTGTAAAACACAGTTGTAGCAGAAGGTAATAAACTGAGTTAAAATAGAGTATTATTGAGTCACCCAAACTTAAATCAAAAAATTAAGTTATTCAATAAAACCATCCCAATTACGGCTCAAATTGGATAATCCTCTTGTTAGCCCCCCAAATCCTTTTCCACCTAGCAAAGTATTCTAGATTACACAAACATCAACGATCTTAGTTGGGCTGCAATTTAATAATCACACAGGAGTGTGGCCCCTCCTTTCTTTTTTGCCAACTGTAGACTCCGATATCTACTTCTAGGTCTTTGCCCTTGCCAAGGGTACCTCAAAATTGGTTTGTACCATTCCTGAAGTTGTTTGTCAAGTAAATCCAGTGGAAAAGCACTAAAAAATATACAACAGTCTTGGCAAAATATTAATTTTAATTAGTAACTTAGTGAGAATAGCTGGACAAGTGAATCTTCCGGGTTTGCGAGATACACCAATACATTGTCAGGAAATAAGAACATCTTTTGTTCTCTCTCTTAATACTATATCTATCACTTTAATATTTTTATTGTGAATGATCCACTAGTTCAGGGGTTCAATAAAAAGAAGAGAAAGGACTAACTGCCTTGTACTTCATTTTAAAACAAAAGGGTTGGACACTACTCCATTTATCTTAACTCTTGCTCTTGGTTTATCATAACAAGCTTGTATTGTTTTAATAAAATTTACTATGAAAGCTAAAGGTTTCCAAAATTCTACTTAAAATGACCAATTCACACAATCAAAAGCATTTTTCACATCTAGCCCCACCAACACTGCTTCTAAATTATACTCTGTAATTCTACATGCTATGATGCTATCTTGACTTTGTCTTTGGTGAACAAGTCCTGTCTGGTCAGTGCTAATGATTTGTGGTAAAAGTCCCTCTATTCTTTTTGCCAATTAAGATTTTATAATCCTAGTATAACTCCATCTGGAATTCTATTAATACAGTTACTCTAATATTAATGTGTCTTGGCAGCTGGCAAAGGCCATTTCTAATTCCACTGTGACCCTCTAAATGTATGTTGGCTTTGAACTTTGGCAGATCAGTTTTTACTTCAGGAGTGCCCCCTACTGGCAGTGTTTTGTCTGAGTCACTGCCCACGTGGCTAAAATGAAGGTATTTAAAAGGGATATAGACAATGACAAAAACATGGAATGAACAATTCAATCCAATAACGTCTGTTATTGGTGCTAAGGTGCTTCTGTGGGGAAAAAAAGAACGAAAAACAAACAAGATAAAAGGAACAACATTATACTGCAATTCAATACAACAACACCTACCGCACATGACTTAAAATTTACCATACCGCTCAATCAACACTTTCAGTTTACCGTTTCAACAAAACTGAACATTTCAGGCTTGACAAAGGTTGATTCATTCCAGAGTTATTGTACTCTGTTGCGTAGCATTGTGCTGATGAAGCGTTTATTGTTATATTTGTGAATTAAACTGCTTTTTAAATGAAGTTGATATATACATTATAAATCTGCACGCTGTAGGTAAACATTTGTATTGTTGTAATGTACATTTGTAATTTAACATCTTGTCTGTGCAGGTTTCTAAGACAGATCCTTCACCTAAGAGAGAAATGCCTACGATGATCTTGTTTAATGTGGTGTTTGCACTGAGGGTATGAAAATACTTCTTATTGTAATTGTTTAGCTATTAGCTCTACCAGTTTAAATAAGTTTTGTATAAATGTTAATATTATTATTACAAATTAACTTGATCTTTTTTTTTATTTTAATGATGGCAAAATTAAGGCAGCTGGGTTTGGGTGGGACACCTATATTTTGTGTTCTGTTAATCTGTGTGTCCTGCATATGGGAAGAGTGTGTGTGTGAGTGATAATATTTTGGTATACTCTATCTGTGAGGGCATGGGAACTCAGAGGGAGTACGTGCCAATTTACTCTGCTTAATCATGTCGCCCAACAAGGCACAGCTTGTTACTGCCCATGCTGAGTCACTGTACCCAGTAAGTCCCACACAGCTGAAATAGGACAAGAAGTGCTTAGTCATGTTTTGTCAACAATATCTGCCAAGCAACTGTGGAATTTGTACCCTGGAAATTAGTGTATGTTTGTGTGTGTGTATATATATTATTATAAATTAATAATAGGGATTATTTTTGTGTGTTTTATTATTATTGGTACATGATTAATCATTTATATTTTAATGGATTGACAAATATTATATTATTATAATATTATATATATTATATATATATAATTAAATATATATATTTATTTATTTATTTATTTATTACCTATCTGAGGAGAACAGAATATTAATAATACCACTCTGTATATTGTAATATGAGGCCACCACTAATACCACAGAGATGAGGCAAAACCTATTATTGTATTACATTGCATTACAAGTGAGGATAAAACAGATGAAACTTATAAACTGTTAACTCTGTCAATTAATATTGATTAAATATTAATATTTAAAAAAACTAAGCATAAAATATAAGCATTTTGTTTTAAACATTCACTTAGATATTTAGTGTAAGCATAATTTGAAATCTGTGTTTAATTCATATCTTTTCATTTATATATAAGTGTGTCACATGCTAAGATATTTACCTCACATAAAGGAGCTCAAAAGACATTTAATTATTAAAAGTTCATACATGTTTGACAGTTCAGCAGTTAGTAGACTGGTAATGTTTGACATTAATTTTAACTGAGCTACAAATTAAAGCACTGATATTGTGAATAAAGTGAAATTTATAATTGCTGTGTAGTACTGTATACATATTGCTAACATGTTTCTGTCAAAATGTTGCTGTTTCCTTGTCATCTTTGGCCTGTATAGGCGAATGCTGACCCATCTGTCATCAGCTGCATGCACAACTTGTCACGTCGCATTGCCATTGCCCTTCAGCATGAGGAACGACGCTGCCAGTTCCTGACCAGAGAGGCCAAACTAATGCTGGCTGTCCAGGATGAGATAACCACTATGACTGAGAGTGAGATAGACACTTGACACACCTCACATTTGACAGCAATGTACTGCTCCCCTTCTCTGGTCTTAATCAATTCATAGATATCATAGAAGTCATTGTATATAATGGCTTATTTATTATATTACATTATACCATGTCAGTTTACTAACATTGATTATGTATTATAGTTGAGATATGAAGGTTTATTTTGACAGTGTTCTTTGTTTTTCCTGATTTAAGCGGATGGAAGCCCCCAGTCTCCATTTAGACAAATTCTTCCCAAATGTAAACTAGCCAGGGACCTGAAGGAGGCTTATGACAGGTGTATGATTAAACACATTGTATATTGTTATTTTAGTTTTTTCTTCTCCCTTTATCTTACCATTTTGTTCATATATCTGACTCTAATAGTTGTGTTATTGCAGCCTTTGTACAACTGGCGTGGTGCGACTACATATTAACAACTGGCTCGAGGTGAGCTTCTGTTTACCACACAAGATCCACAGGATTGGCGGCAACTATATCCCCCCTGAGGCATTAGAGCGCAGCCTTAAGGCTATAAGGTTAGTTTTTACTTTTTATATGCAGAATATACATATTCTACACTCTTCTGTTTGAAACTTAAAATGACATTTCTGGCAACACCTCAATCTGTGGTTTTTTAGTGTGATACTCAAAATGGTCTATCATAACCAACCACAGATACTCCACCCATTGCCAAACTTCTCAAAGCACAAACCTGTGTATGAAGTGTTATTGCAAATATAGCCTCATCCATTTTTAAAATGTTTAAAAATAGGTTTAGATATTAAATAGACATTTCCACATTTTAATTAATATCTAAGAAATGTATAACATTTACCCTAACCGACTTACATTTAGTCAGCCAGCCTGCATAGGGTTATATATGTGTGTGTGTATATATATATATATATATATATATATATATATACATACACACAGTCCATTATAATCTGTGTTGTTAGATACACTGTTGACCCACAGGTTGACTTGCTTAAAAAGAAGTCTGTGATCCTCGAAACTGAGAGTCTAAAGGCCGTTTCATGTTTGTGTGGAGGCTTCACACAGAGCTTTCGCCATAGCGTATGCAAATGGCCTGATATTTATACTTGTGCGTGTGGTGTGTGCGTCAAGGAGTGTTGCTGTTTTTTTGTGTTGCTGTGTATTTTATGAGCTTCAGTGCTGACTTACTATTCCAAGCATCTAAAGAAACCATGTAAAGGTTTATTTAGGCCATACTGTCACCTATTGTTACTTCAGCATACATACATCAGAGGTATGATAAACTCCTTTCTCTCCTTTTATTTCTGTCTTTATAAGCTGCACAAAATGCAAAGGTGAAATAATAAATAATAATAATTAATTAAGGTGAATGCAATTGCATTTAAGCCATAAACTTGTAACGGCTCTGCAGAAAAAGATTATTTTATGTACAGACACTAAAACTGATTCCCTCTGGTTTCTATTAAGAAAGTGGTCTTGATCTCTAGGAGGTCTGTTGATTCATGTTTGATCCTTCAGACCCTATCATGCTCTGCTGCTGCTGGAAAGTGAGAAGGCACTTCTGGGCCAGCTTCCGCTGGACTGCTCTCCTGCGATGGTGCGCCTCATCAAAACCTGCTCAGCAGTGAAAAACCTGCAGCAGCTCGCACAGGATGCTGACCTGGCCTTACTTCAGGTGGAGAATAGTCACACCGCCGGTGTCACCACTGCACTTTACAACCCCAGATGTCATTCTGTGATCTCAAAAGGCATTTATCTTAAAATCTAAACTTTTTCCTTTTTCCATGTATAACATGGACAAAATCAAAGATCTTGATCCCTTTAGCTGTATGTAGCACCTGGACAAAACTATTAGAAAAAGCAAAAAAAGGTGCAAATAAGTGCAACAATGGGAGTGATATCATGGTAAAGTTGTTTACCCAGAGAAGTTACTGTGTTGATGGTGTCTTACTGCCATCTAGTGGACAATATATGTATTCAAAGATAATCCGAGACCACCAGTACAAGTTCTCTTTCTCTACAAGTTCTTATATATTTCTTTTATAGTTGGTGTTTAACTGCATATCATTTTGTTGTTTAGATCTTATTTCACATCATTAATATAATTTGTAAATAATTCTCCCTCTCAGATCTTTCAAATTGCTGCTCACTTGGTTTATTGGGGCAAAGCGATCATCATATACCCACTGTGTGAGAACAACGTCTACATGCTGTCCCCTCATGCTAACATCTGCCTGTGAGTGTTTATGATGTGATGTCAGCTGTTTGGCTGTACTGATTACTGTAGAGCTTATGGACCATAATATTGCTGAGCACCCATCCGTGCCATTGCCTCATATTCATAGGTCTAAAAAAACATGTATGTATGGTTATTAAATTCAGATTTGTACTTGTTAAACCACCTCAACATTTTCTTATGAAAGAACTGGATTGGGCCATTGGCAGAACTTGTATTTTCTTCTCTATACCTAAAAGTTTAAATAGCCTTTTTCTTTTCAACATTGTGAAAAAAAAGCTGTGATAATGGAAAAGCTCGCTGTTATATATAATAATGTCTGCCATCTCTCCCTGGATAGATACTCACCACTGGCTGAGCAGTTTTCCCTGCAGTTTCCTGGTCATGATCTGCCCTCCATGTTAGCCAAGTTCTCACTGCCTGTCTCACTGGCCGAGTTCAGAAACCCTCTGGAAGCTCCTGCACAGGAGGTAGGACTTTTCAAGAACAAATGCATAGCAAATAACCTTACCCCTCCACACTGGAACACATACACTACACATGTATTAAGCCAGCAAGTAATACTCATCAAGTCCTTAAATGATTTTTGCTTTTGATTATATGTAGAACATAAAATAAACAATAGTATATTATGAATTTATTTGAAATGCAAATCCACTTTATTTTCCTATGTTGGTGAAATAATCTGATTTATATGTCGTTTTTCCCCAGAAAGAACAAAAAAAACCTGTAATTATAAAATAAATGTTTGTAGTTTAAAGAATCATACCATTTTTAGATATTTTTGCAATTTAAAACAAAGGGAAATTATAGTTTCCTGGTAAATCCATTGTACATATAGGGCTATTTATGTAAATGTACTAGATACTGTATTGTAAGAGATGACCATCTGGTGTTCTTCGACTCATCTTGTTTTGGCATAGTTGCTTGCTTGGGCATCGGCAATGAATTATAAATGGCAAAGGAACATCAGCTCTAGCATCTGCAGCCTCCATTTTTCATGAGAACAGGATAAGAGTCA
This sequence comes from Percina caprodes, assembly GCA_013375575.1. Classification (NCBI taxonomy): domain Eukaryota; kingdom Metazoa; phylum Chordata; class Actinopteri; order Perciformes; family Percidae; genus Percina; species Percina caprodes. Next base: position 4,965,744 of record JABXJD010000002.1, on the reverse strand, counting down.
GGGCTCTATCTTTTGGTTCTATTTTGAGCTTCAGTGGTACCCACGGCTGATTTTAAACATTTGACCTGGTTAGGGACATGAGCGTGTTCAGCATTACTTGTTCAGTGTGTATCCTGTGCTCAGTCGTGATGCAGTTTGCTGCTCTGTTCCTGATCAGGCCCAGCTGATCCAGATGGTTGTGTGGATGCTCCAGCGGCGCCTGCTGATCCAGCTACACACGTATGTCTGCCTGTTAGTGCCGCCCAGCGAGGATGAGCCTGGGTTGAGGGATGAAGACCCTCCATTGGCTGCCCGAGTAGGAGGCCGCAGTCTCAGCACCCCTAGTGCTCTCAGCTTTGGTTCCCCAAGTATGTTCTCTCTCAGCTCTCTCATCTGCCAGCCTCTAAAAAGGTGTAAAAGGGTTATAGATAATCAATGATCATGTCTGCTTCATGTGTATAGCCAGCAGTGATGACATGACCCTCACCAGTCCCAGTATGGATAACTCCAGTGCAGAGCTACTGCCTGGTGGGGACTCTCCACTTAACAAGAGGATGACAGAGACGCTGCTTGCCAGCCTGTCAGAGCACGAGAGGCAGGTTATTCTTAACATCCCTGCGGCACAAAATCCAGAGGATCTTCGGATGTTTGCCAGGTAATTAAGCTGGATGCCTAATGCATATTCTGTGCTTTTTTTGTTAGTGCATTAAGTGTTTCTCAGATCAGATTAAAGGCCCCTTTACACTGGCTGTCTGAGAAGAAAATTAACAATCTTGAGAGAAATCTTAAACAGTCTGACACAGATTGTGACCAAGATTTTATTAGATTCATCTTGCAGTGTGACTTAGGTGATCGCTGTTGTGTACAAGGCACCTTAACAGATGGGATACCTTTAAGTGAGGATCCAGTGATTCATGATGTTATGAATCACATTTAATGCTTTGTCTCACGGGAAATAAGAATATATTCATGCATTGGTTTGGAAAATAAAGTTCTTATATTTGCATTCGCATAAATTTAATTGGAAAATATTGGCTGGAGAATTTAAATAATTTACAAAATGTTAGTTGTGCGCATGTTTATAAAGGGGAAATGTTTAAAAAGCTTCCTAATCCAGTATCAGTGGTGTGTGCTACCTACTGCACAGTAAGGAAAAATGTCATCAGAGCTGCTAAAGTCCTGTTTCACGGTTGATTTACACAGCTAACGGTTCAATGAAACTCTAGCACTCAACCCATTTTTCTGCCTGTTATGTGTCCAGGCTGCTGCACTATTTCAGGGGACATCACCACCTGGAAGAGATTATGTACAATGAGAACATGAGGCGCTCGCAGCTCAAGACCCTGTTTGACAAGTTCCGCAGTGTCCTTGTGGTGACCAACCATGAGGATCCCATTATTTCCATCTTTCAGTCACCCATGGAGTAGTGGCACAGAGACGGCATCATCTCTCACCAACTGTTTGAGAGGAGTTAATAGCCTGCTGTGCTCACAGCTAAGTGCTATTGCTCAATGGTGTTGTAATGTGAACTGACATGATTGTGTTAATGAGTGCAGATTTACAAAATGTAAAGTGTTTGTCCTTTATGAGCCAAATGTTTGTTTACAATATTAAATTATTTTATACATACCAGAAATGCCTCACGTGTTTACTTTCAATATTGGTGTAGTGGGTGTTTAACTTTATCTTCCCCTGTCCCAGATGTGTTAGATCATTTGTCCTGACCACAGAGGCGCACACTGAGTAATGATCATTCCAGACCTCCAGCTACCTCTCTTCAGGAATCCCAGAGGTGGGGAGAGAAAGACAGCAAGAAAGGGCAGACTCTAAACATCAGACAGGCTGATTTTGCTTTGAGAGAAGCAGTGCGTTCCAGACATCTGTGAAATTACTGAGTCACTGAGGAGAGAGTTTCCCAAGTATGTTTATTAAAAAACACAGATGGAGGCCCTGAACAAAAAAAACTCAAGCGAGTAAATGTACACTTCAGAATTTCTTTGATAGGCACTGATTTATTGAGTCGTAATCTCAGATTTAAAAATTGGGTTTGCATCAGTACCATAAATCATTTATGAAAAACATTTTGTATAATTTATTTGGATTGGCATTCAAACATTCAACCAGTCATAGAGGTTATTCTAGCACCTTGACTTTCTTTTTACGTTTTTTTAGTGCCTAAATGGTAAAGTCCACAAAATGAACAGATGGCATAGTAGTTTTCAGGAATATTTCTGTTATGTCCTTTTGACATTGTGCTGCCCTGTATCAGACTGCACATCTGAGGGACCTAAATTGTTCATTACATTTCCAGACAGAGACTGTCTTTCTGCCTCTTTGTTCACTACGCTAACACAGGGGTGCCCATGAAGATAAAACCGCCAGGGCTTTTTGGCCCATTCCCCATGGGACTCGATTCCAATGCGAGGTGCTGATACTATATCGTGGGGTCCTGCTGGATTTGTGTGGGGGTCTTTCTCCAACCACACCTCTGGGTCTGAGGCTAGGTCTCGGCGGTCGAAACAGCGGGGTATGTTTAGAGCCTGGCACAGCTTTGAAGGGCCATTGCAGAGCTCTTTGTCCTTAAGTTGTCGGGCACCCTCTTTGCGTCTGGCTGCCCTCAGCTGCCTCATGACGGACTGACCCTGCAGGGGCTCAAGGGAACGCAGCAGCACGGCAGCACCCTCACCTGGGAATACAGCACACAATATGCATCAGTCAGCAAGGCTCCACTCTGTCTTCTCCCTTTTGGCCTTTATCCACTGATGATGAAAAACACTGCTGTATTGATTTAATTTTTTAATTGTCAACACTTGTAGGAGGGCACATTAAACCAAAAAAGATTTATTTTCTTTACATGCATCAGTAGGCAAAATGGCTATCATAATGAATACCTTTGGTAGGCAATGCTTTTACCTTCACTAGACACATTCATACAGAGGTAGATGCCATAGATTGGATACACATAGATTGTGCCAGGCTTCATGAACATGGCTGTGTTCCTCTCAGTGCGTTTGCCTCCTGCTGAGTGTGATGCTTTGTCCTCCCCTCCAAGGTAGGCTTCAGTTTCTACTATTCTCCCTCGCAGCTCAGTACCATCTGCACACCTGCGGACCAACACCTGCAAGGACGAGGAACAAAACAGATGGTTCATTATGATTAATCGATTAGTCAATCAACAGTAGATTAGCTGGCAACAATTTTGATAGATAAAGCCAAAATGCCAAAACTCTGGGGGTTTGTTTTTAAGCCTTCTGTGACAGTATACTGACTATCTTTTGGTTATGGACTGTTGATCCTACAAAACCACACATTTGAAGATGTGACCATGGGCTCTGGGAAATTGTACATTTGCACACAATATACCAAACGATGAATCGATCAAGCATGTAAATAATAATTAGTTGCTGTCCTACACATAAAGGGAACGGTCTGGATGTAGTCTGAATTTTGCAAGGTTGTAGCGGAGTGTAAGAAATGCAAACACTGAAGAGACTGAACTGACAGGTTAATGAAGCTCCTGCATAACATACAAAGTAACTATAGGAGGCAAGACTTTCAGATAAGGCTGCCTTGTTGTCTCAGGTCCCTTTGAAGTGTTGACAGACTGGACAAAAGCTGTCTACAGAGCATTAACGTTAGATGGCTTTCAGAAAACATCCTTACCAAATAACTGGATGTAAAACTAAGGTGAGATAGCAGATTACCTTGCCGAGGAATGCTTTAGCCAAACTGATGCAGGATTGATTGAAAAAACCCTCTGCTAGTTTGTGCTGCAAGTCATTCTTGGTTAAATAATGCCTTTGCTCCGTTTCAGCATTTTCAGACTTCTTCAGCTTGGCAGGTGTCAAATCCGTCCGGTTTTCATGTTTATTTACTGCTTGTTCGGGTGCTGCTGCTGCTGACGTTGTCAATGCTAGCATCGTTCTTTTTCTCCTTGCCATCATGCTGCCGCAAAACACTTTAAAAAAATTAAAAAAAGAAAGTATGACACCCTGACGTCTCTTTTGTAATGTCAACACTTTTATATATTCTTTAACCCATTTACTTAATAATTTATTCGAGTCGTATAGTCATAATTCAACCATGCTTATAGCTGATCAATGCTAGTGCTAACATACAGGAAGTGAACTATTGTTTTGTATTTCTTAAAGGGACCGCGCACCATTCCGGTCTGACGGACGTTAAATCACTGTAACGTTAAATCATTGATTATGTTGAGATTTAGTGCTTCCTGTTAATGGTGTCTGTCCACTGTAAGAAGGAAGTAATGTCCAACTTGTGTTTTTCCCACACAATTATCAAACGTGACTTTGCAGCCCAACGTGTATTTCCTGTTACAAATAACAGTCACATTTGCTGATAGTAAACCCCTCTAACAGTGGCCTTTTCCTGCTGTTGTCTTATCTTTTCAGCTTCATTTGAAAACACTCCGCTCTAGAGGTTATAAATAGAGCTTGGTGCTCATCATGCCTGCCTGTGCCCAGGAAGTGGATGGCGCCAGTTTGGCTCCAGGCATTGTGGGTCCATGTGGCTTTCTGGAAGACTAGAAGTGTGTGCCATACCATGAAAGTCCAAGTTTGCTGTGCTGTTTTTCTAATGCACTGTGCTGACCCTAAGCTCATGACTGTGAGCATTGACTATAAGTGTGGATGGATAGGCTGTTTATAGATAGACGGATAAATGAAGAGCAGTTAAATGAATAAAATATATGGATTTCTTGTGCCATTGAAATTGTTTTTGAGAACAGAAAACAAATATTGGTTAAATTTAGAAATTGACAAAAATTTGTAGGTCGTTTGCAAATATGTTCACATAGGCCTATAGGCTACTGTGCTTTTTGTTCATTTACATGTTTAACTGCTAGTTACTGAACAAATTGTAGCCGTCAGATTGAGTTAAAAGTTTACAATAAAAATAAGTCCTCTGGATATCCTGCTGAGCTTTATTGTAGTTGCAGCCCACCCTGGTTGTGCATGGTTTCTTTAAGTTCATCATTCTGCAGTTATTTATCCTATGTGTTTTGCACCACTTGTATTTTGTAGGGACCTTTTTCTCCTTTCCAAGCATTTTGAGCTGTATTTTATTTTATGCTCTCATGCTGGAGATTGACCTTTTAAATTTCTCCTGCTTGTACAGACCTTGCCATCTGGGAGGTGGCTTTGTTCCCCACATTTCAGGCAACATATTGTCAGTTGCTGTTGCAGCTTTACACACTGGTTATATTTACAGCGCCCTTCTTTATAGCCTGCCTTTCTTAGTTCTGATGTTTATCAGCCTTGTTTTTCTGTTTTTGCTGCTGCAGCTACGTGGTCACCACGTCAACAATAATTTTATCTGGAAGAAGTAGTCGTTAGTGGATTTGATTTATCAAAAACTATGATTACAAAAGAGCACATATTATAGCAGGCCTCATGTGCATTAGTGCCAGATTGTGTGTGTAGTCAAAGAATATATAATGAATACAGGGTAAGAAAAAAAATCTTTTAATATTCCAAACATTATGCTATTTTTGTAAACTGTTAATAAAGTATTACATTTAGTATAATGAGGATTTTTCCTCAGTCTTTTATTAATTAATTTAAGAGACGAAAACACAGATAGCAATATTGCAAAAAATAGTTCTCCCCCCATGGAGGCCTCTTTCTCCTTTGGTCAGTCAGATCTTTGGAGAGATGCCAGAAAGTGTGTGTATGTGTGTGTGTGTGTGTGTGTGTGTGCTACATCGCAGAAATAGGTGAGGGGAACATAAGGGTAAGTTGATATACTGCAGCAACATAAAACAAATGCCATAAAAATTCACAGTTCAAATATTTGCATGGCTTGTTATTTCATGTCATTGCACCTATTCTGTAGTATCTCTCATTGCTTGTTTTTGTTTTGTCAAAACAGTTAAAGTTTTCACAAGTAAAATTCTTAAATCATAAGAGTAGGTAACACAATGCTACTGTAGGATTAGGGCATTTGTACAGTAATTTATGACATTATTGAGCCAGGATATGATCCAGACACAAAAAACCCTGCTGAGCATGTATATTAGAACCATCCTAGCATGGGTTGATGACTTTGTCATGGCTGGTGGACCAGTGCAGGCTATTGTTTGCTTTGACTGTTTCCACTGCCTGTCAGAAGTGATGCTGAGGTCTGGGCCGGGCAGCTTTCATTGTTTCTGCCACTCATAATCGTAATAGCCATAACTTGGCTGTAGCGTTGCATTCTGGATCACTTTCAATTCCAACAGTCACCGCAGTGATAGTGACGCTGATTGGGGGATGCCAGAGACTCATCTGTGTGTGCAGATGGACCAACAGAATGCAGGCAGACTGAAAATATCTTACTACACCATGAGTCATATAATTCTGTGAACAATAAGGGTTGATCTTCTGGGTATAATATCCGCTTGTCATACAGTATGTGGAAAGTAAAATGTTTTATTAAAGTTCTTTTCAAGATTATGTAAATATTTATTCATGTACTTTATATAGTTTGAAAACCGAGACAGACTGGCATTGCTATCTTTGGTTTATATCTGGCTAAATGAAAACATTACATCAAACACATGACTGAAATGGATTGACCAAAATAATGTCACTATTTTGTCCTGCCATGTTTATGATATCTTAAGTCTGAATACCATCAGTCAAAATGCTTTCCCTAAGTAAATTGGCACAATGTCAACATTTTATTTATTGTCTTTAAAGCTTTACTTTTTATAGATTTTGTCTGTGATAAAACATTTTACAAGAATGACAAACCCTTTACCTGCAACAGAGTGGTATTAATGTCCTCAAACGGATAAACTGTGACATACAGCATGTTTACAAGTACAGTGGTAGTGTTTCAGCAGAACGTACTGCAATCATAACTATGTGAGACTTTGCTGTAGCATTTCTATTATATGACAGTCGTAATTAAAAAAAGTACATCTCGGATGTTCTTGGTTGTAAATAAACACTGTAAACTATTAGTGGTGATGTGTCATAGCTTTTGAGCGGCTGAGATAACCTCTATACTGTGTTTAAATTTGTATTGCTTACATGACATCATATTTAGGCTATTTCAGATTTTAGTGTTAGCCATCCTGATTCCATTACAAGGTGCAGCTGTAAAGACTCTTATGGTAGTCTAAATGGTCTTTCAGCAACACTTTCAGAGGTCTTTTCAGCATGAATTGCTGCATTCTTATTTTTCTACCTTATGTCTTTTTCTTCTTTTATCTTCTCTCTCTTTTATCATTATCTGAACTATATGTCTGAAAAAAGTAGATTGTTTGAATGATGCGTGTTTAAAAATACCAAAGCATAAACACAAAGATCAGTTTTTGGTAGGATATACTTCAAATACCAAGACTCCATATCAGCCTCTGAAATAGCTTCCAAGAAACCTTTCCAGTATTAACTTTAACTGCAATCATTTTTGTGACAAGTAACATTCTCATTCACAATGGAGCCTTCTTCCTCACCAAGCCAATGATTAGCAGAGCCTGGTAGTCATCTGTATCCTCAGTGTTTGTGGGATTCATTATTAATTGACAATTCATGATTCATGAGTCTCTTTTCTCGTTTGCTGCAGAGGTGTGGTGTGTGCTGCACAGGTGGCTGGGTTCTCACTGGGAGGGGGAAACAGGAGGGGTATTCCATGAGGGACTAAATTCACACATCTGCACAACAGAGACATCATGCTTATGGAGAAACGTCTTTTTCCACATCTGGGATCTCATGCCCACAGGTTTTAAAAGAACCACGTTTAAACAATTTGAGAATACCAGGCATGCATGTGTCTACTGTATGAATGTGCTTTCCTTGTATTTGTAGACCACAGTTTTGTTCTATAATATAAAAAAATAGTGATTTTTAGGATACCCATTAGCTTATGTGGAACAGCAGCTACTGTTCCTGGGGTCCACACAAACAACACATGGCAACAAATAAAACATTTTCAGACAAAACAACCACGTAATGCAAATAGGAAAGGTATAACTAACATATTCTTTTTCACACATAACACATAACAATACATATTCCTCTTCTCTTCTTTGCTTCTCTTCATAGTCGTCAGATTCATCTACCAACCCGTATAGAACTGACTCAAGTTTTCCTTGCACCAGCTTCCTTTGACACACTGAGCTCCTCTCTCCTCTCCCTTTCCATCTGTGTGCATCTATGTCCCACAAATGCTTGTTACTAACTTAGCTCTGTGGAGCTTATTCCCCGGAATACGCCCTACTACGTCCTGCTATGCCGTGCAGTGCCCTGCTACACCATGAACTACTACAACTACTATTTCTAGTCATAGTTCCATTATCTTTATTGCCACTGTTCATCACATCCCCAACTGGCACCATCAAACACCGCCTACCAAGAGCCTGGGTCTGTCTGAGGTTTCTCCCTAAACAGAGTTTTTCCTCACCACTGTCACATTAAATGCTTGCTCTTGGTGGAATTACTGGAATTGTTAGAGTGTGGTCCAGACCTAGTCTTCCTGTAAAGTGTCTTGAGATAACTCTTGTTATGATTTGATACTATTAATACAATTTAATTGAATTGAATATACGCATGTATTACACTAAATTCATAAAGCACTGAATATACAAAAGTGAAATCTTACAACATATTAGTATACACGTAAATATTCCTATACATAAAACGTACAACATTTATTTTAAAATATGGTTACAGGCATAGACTTGTTTTTTAAAGCTTGCTTTATTGTGTGCTATATTAATGATTTTAACAAAAACCAGGAGTGATGCTGATAGCCTCTCTTCAACTTTCAACCAGGAGAGACTGACATGCATGCTGTTTACATCACACCTAAGTGTGCATCAAAGGGCAAGACAAGCTGCTCTGTTCTGAGCCAGCTGCAGTTTTCATAGATCCTTCTTTGCAGCACCTGACCATATACTTGGTCAATAGTCTAGATGTGATAAAACTGCATCAGGTAATTTGAGAGTTGGGTTTAGTTTCCACCCATTCAGCAGAGACACACTCTAGAAACAGAATCAACTGTGTAGAATCTACTTTTTAAACCTATGACGTACAGTAAATAAACCATAGTAGTTATTTTAAACCATATAGTAGTTTTAAAGCATAGAAAGCACAAAAATAGTCCATAACAGTTTGAGAGCTGTTTTAGTAGATCATTAAATTACAAAAACTCAGCCTTCCATTTGTTTGGTTTATTGACTGAGCCTGCACTAAAATATCCAGCCCCCTGACCTTTCTCAGTCTACTCTGATAACAGCTTCCTTGTCTGAGCTCACACCTGTGGCTCTCTGAGGGAACAACCGTTGACTTAGGCAGGGGGAGGATTGTCTGCACGAGCTCACTGGTCTTATCACAAAAACAAGGGAGTAAATCATGCTCAACATGACCCCGCAGCAAAAAAAAAAAACAACTGCCCTCTTTGATTAATTCAACAGCCTACTTCTGCTGTGGTATTTAGCAGCAGAACAGTTGTTTGCCTTTTGCCAGTAATGCACAGTATGGGGTCTGTCATTGAATGTAAACCAGCATGCACTGTATTTTAACTCAGTGACTTCAACTCTACCCAACTATTGATTGTGTGATCATAGCTAGTTGCAAACAAAATCTTAAGTTACTAATATTATATACTATCAATTGACCTTTAAAAGTATCATAAATAACTCACATGCTTTCAAATATTTTTTTGGTTTGGTAAACTATGTCACTATTTATAATCAAAAACCTCTCTCTTAACCCAGAAATGATTGTCTCCCTTCCACTTCTCTGCTTGGTTGGAGAAAAGGGAAGTAATTTATGGACCATCTGACGATGTCCCTTTGCTTAAACATTAGCCTTGCATTCATCCCTTTTATCTGTGTCTGATTGATGGGGCTTCAGTGAGCCTCGAGTGCTCCTACAGGTCCTGTGTTGCTTCCTAATTGCTGCCTTTGCCCCAGCTTCAACCCTCCTGAATCCTAGGGGAACAACTTCATGGTATATCAATCAGAGACTACCAGAACGCCACTGAAGGGTCCTTACATAGCTGAGTACATGTAAAAGAGTTGATGAAGTCCAATAAAATCCTGTGGCAGGTACTGTCTTTTGCCTAGTTTAGGAGCATGTCTGAATTAGCTCGATTTTTAGTGGGCCTATCAGTCATGCTGGGAGTTACGGGACCTGTGGGTGGAAGATGAAGAGGAGACTTGAGCTGAGAGGAAGCTCTAGCTTTTCATACTGTGAACTACAACCAAGACCAGTTGTGAGACCTGACGCATGTGTGTGCGCCTGCTGTATATTTTGGTTTACCCTCACATTCCAGTCAACAGTCTTGATAAAAAATAAGGTTTTGCATGTTTCTTGCTACAGAGATTACTCAATAGTTCAGAGGAGGTGTTACAAATTTTCACAACCACACTTTAGACACTAATCATATTGGAAAAACTGTATTGTTCTGCTATTTTAAGTAGATCTGTAAAGAATATTATTTAATATAAAACTCAAGCACTCTTATGACCCCTTTTTCTATTAACACAAACAAATCACCTAACCTGTCAGCTTAAAAATGGGATCATATTATGTCTTCCTATATTTGAATAGCACAAAGTTAATTAGTGAGTGTCTTAATCAATAAGTACATCAAAGTAACAAAGAGATTTTTCCAGGAACCTGAGCAACTTGTGCCTTGAGATCTCATCTGAGGAAAACTGCGTACTTGGTGCCTCTTGTCAGCACCTCAGAAACCTTCTGCTTCCTAACATCCATCATTCTCCTAGAGAATATTCCCAGGTGGATCTGAGCTTTTACTGAGATCGTGATACACTGTAATGGTCTTTTCATTAGATTGAGTAGCAGCCTATTACCTGATGCAGAGTGGTTCCATTTTCTCTAATGAAAATATTTTCTTTTACTTTTTAAGTGTGTGCACTCTTGTTATTTCTTTTAACAGATTTAAATAAGATCAAAAACCCAGAAATGGAAGCAACTCCTTGGAAAAACATTGCCTGTAATACAGGTGAGTTTTTTTTTAATACATTCAAAATGTAAAGATATGCAGTCACATAAGTAATTTCTATGGAAATGCCTTTGACTAGATTTCTGTACATGGTCTCACATTTGGGAATGCTCATGAGGTTTGGGTGGGAATTAATGATTAAGACATCACTGCAGAATCCTACAAGACAAGTAGGGAACAATTTTATTCATAATTTTATTGACACAATGATTTTTTTAAAATTATATTCAGTCACTAAGGTGTAGGCTATGTCAGTCTTTAAAAGTAATCCACAACAAATTAAAATATTGTCCTTTCCCAGTCCTCCCACTGTAGATCCCAAAATTATTAGGAAATTATTATTATAAAAATATTATTGAATTAATAAGGCTACAATTTCAGTATAGTCATTACACATGTACCCTATTTTTAAGGGCATTTTTTGAGGGAATCACTGTAAATGGAGATAATTAAAACCCCGGTTTCAGTCCCCAGACCCATCGCTGGCTGAGTATATCGCTTAGTCACCGGAGTTCACCGGGAAAAGCAGCGCCTCCCTGTGTACACACCAATTGGTTAGTGATCTTGACGGGCTTGCCTTCTCCAAGTCTCCAGTCCAGGGCGGGGCTGATTCTCCGCCAAACTGAATAGGCTACAACCGGCAGGAGAAAACTTACCCAGGCTCGATTCATGGAGCAGTATGGGAATGCTCTGTCCGTAGGTGGGAAGCAAAGAACCGGCAGCTCCATTTCGGCCACACCGCCCTGTGCCGGCTCTGCTGCTGGTGTGATCAAGAGTGACTACATTTAATTCCACGGTACCGGGCTTGGCTTAAAAACATCTGCAGCGTGGAAAAATAAGCGCGTTTATACCTGCGCCTCTATCAGGATGATGTGACAAATCACCCATCTGCTGCCTGACAGGAAAAAAATCTGTGAAACCGGATTTTATTTTCCACTGCTGGAGATCATCTGAGCTGGTTGTTGTAAGGGTAAGTTGTGTCATTATTTGATGAGTGTGTCCTATGGTCGCCCATACGGAAGGCAGCAGGCGTAGGAAGCGCTCACACGTCGTGATCGAGGAGGATAAACGAGCTTATAGGCTACCAGTAGATATAATTATTGGTCAATTGGTCGACGTGAGAATAGGATAGACATAGTAAGCAGAGCATAATTTAGGTTACAGGGTGCAGTGCCGTTTGCCCTGCTTGTGGTGGAGTTTTCATAGTGAAAGTAGTGGGCTATTTATAGTGCTCATGTAGTAGGCTATAATTGGGGCAACCTTTAGGCCCAATCACCTTTTTTTAAAACAAAGTGTGAAACATTTAAGAGATGGTAATATGTGAAATTACCCTCATATCCAAAATGAGCCACAGGGTAAGAAGCAAAATTGCTTTTAATTTTTACTTAAACTTTGCCAAATTCAGGAGAGATTACTTTTATTAGAAACAAGTTTCGGCAACATAATCTTATGTGACGGGAGGCTGATGAAAGATGGCTTGGCTTAATTGTAATTTTTTTACAAAGAAATGTAGACTACAGAAATTTCCATGTTGTTGACTAATCATGCAAGACCATGCATAAAGTCACACCATGATGACCTCACTTATCCTTCTCCCAGTCCTTCTCCTGGTTATTATCAGCACCATCACCATCATTTTCATCAAAGGCAATCATGAATGTTTATGCATGTTTCTTCAAATCAACATTAGCAGCACCACACATTTTCTTTGCTATTCATGACTACACACAAATGTTACATCCTTTATGATGAAAAGAGCAGCAGACAGCATGCGCTTCTCATATCATCTCCCTGCACTCAAACCCTTTAAACCTGAAAGTATTATTTCTTCCTGTTTTCTTCCAAATTGTAGCTTTCATGAGGCACTAACACATGTTGACTCAAAGTGACTCATGGCAGGCAGTCACAGAAGGGCACAAATTCCATAAAATCATACAAATGGAGGGGCCAAGTAAATGTCTAGATTTGACTTGTCAGAAGTTGAAAGCTCCAGTCAGCTCACATATTAACAAACTGCAAACTTGTTGACATCGGAAAGGTTACACGCTCCAATGTCCTACAATACCTGGGCAGACTGAAGTGAAACCATAGACATACTGTATTAGAAACTGCTGAGTTATTTTGGCAGACAGGACATAGGAGCACATGGCCTGGTTTGTGTGCCTAGTGTTCCTGAAACCTTATCGCAAGGAGGGAGGGGGATCATGGCTCGGATGATGTAATCACACCAATAAAGCAGGGCTCATATGTGTGATAGTGGCAGTCATGCTCATCCTCTGTATCTGATCCAACTGGACTCCAGAGAGAGTATTCCCAATGTGTGTGTGTGTGTTTGGATGTTTATGTGGGTGCATGTGGGTACGTGATACTTGGAGGGAGCTGGGAGTAGCTCTGCTGAGGCAGGTGGACCATCCAGACTGGTCTGTGTTGACGAGCTGGTATGTGAGTTTTCCAGGAGGCTGTTTAGGGGGCCACACTGTAGTCATGCCTGCATGACTCATGGCGCGGTATCTGTCTGTCTATCAGTCTGGCCAAGTGCACAATCATGTAAAACTGCTTCATAGTGTTGCCTTCAAAAGAGCTACAGAGCATGATTTTATCAACCTTCATGCATTACCATTCTTTAATAGATATTTCTTTCCATACATCTCAAAGCATGCATCACTACGCAACAGCACCATAGTGATGTGTTTCACATGTGGCCTTATGACTTTAAGATGATGCATCTGGAGCATTTCCATCAGAATTGAATCTCTTTATGACCTTACCCTTTAAGAATGTGTGTGTTTTTTTTTTTAAATATGTTTTTATATGTTATATATTGTTATTGGATATACACTCCTTTATATCTCCTAACGGTTTCATGTTGTGCCCGCTATTGGTTGAGTAACAGCAGACTTCAGAGTGTATGGTGGGTTGGTTAGTCTACCACATGGATCTTTAATTTTATAAATGTTTAAGTGCTGTTGTTATATACATTTTTTGCAAATTCAGATTTAAGGACAAGGATTTATTTATTATGGACCAAAAGTATTGAAATTGTGCATAAACTTGTTTATAAGCTGTCAATTAATCAAAATACCATACTGAAATGTTTATTTTTTTAGACATCTGTGTCTTTAGGCAGGGTGATTGTCTAATATGGGTCCACTTTAAGGGTCCCTGTTTCCGGAATTGTTGGTCATTCTGGTCAATCAAACCACGTTTTACCACTCTTTCATATAGGTTAACATGCAGGTCAGAAAGTGGTTGATTTCTGAGGCAATGCTCCACCTTCAAGCAGGAGTCATTTAGCTAAAAATGGTCTTTCTTTGTAGATTTGATGCTCTTCTGATGAGATGATGCCCGACTACAAAGCAGCAATAGATTTCCTGGAAAAAGCTCTCAGAAATCTGCCTATTTCCGAACATGGGCGTACTCTGTGATTGTTGTCATTTTCTTCAGTCTCTGGACACAGTTCGCTCTGAGTTCAGGCGAAATAAGCGTCACAGTTGAACAGTCCCATGTGTGCAGAGCACATGCTTCTCTAAATACCCTTAGGCTCTTTTTCAACAAACACATCTGTATCACGAGTCAAAAGTTTGTTCACTTGAGAATCCTGTTTTTGAGTGCGACCTGAAGTTTACATTTATTACCAACCAGAAAAAGTTTCTCTGACCATATGTTAAACGAATAATAATAAATAAAATGATAGTGAGCCAAAGTCACACCCTTCTACTTCCGGTAGAAATCTGTAAAATTTTAACAGGAGTCAATGAGAGATAATATTTCTTTTTTGGTCTGGTTCGAATTGTGCCATGCCTTTCACAAATTATGTGTGTGAATTTAAAAGATAATTTTACATGTCAAGAGATAAATAATTTGACGTAAAGAAAATAACATTAGGTTTTGTGTGAGATCATTTAGTGAACTACATCGCTTGTCTCGAACAATATACGGTATGTCACCAGAGAAATATTGTTGAGCTTTACTGTCTTCTTCCAAGACAAAGGCAGAAGTATCAAAAGAGTTGAAAAGCATTATAAATCAGGTCATTTTGAGAGCTGCAGCTAGGGAATGGAGGGAAAATGTGGTGACGTCAGGTAAGTGACTTGGATTTGTAGTCCGTCTAATTACGTATTTTCCAATAGCATTTTACTTAATTGTCCTGCAACAAACTGACATTCTTGACATATAAAATCATTTTTTATTTTGAAAAACAGCATATGTGTAATCCAAGGCACAAGTCAATCGGGACCTTTTGCATTTTCCGAAGATAGGTCCCATGGAGGCAAATGGAAGGGGTGGGACCTTGGCTCTCTATGGTATAACATACTGTATTCAGTCTGTCTCTTTCTGTATTATTTAATAGGCATTTCCATAAATGAGTCCATTATATGGATCTCTGTCCTTTAGGAATAATCTCATGATTCTGCATGCTTTTCATATAAGCATTTCACATGTTCACATTCTGCTAAACCCTGACAGGATGCTGATTGTCACATAATGTTCCCTTAAAGGAGATGTAATGGCTAATGTTTATGTTAATCTTGATCGCTATAAATATGTGAGTACTTTCGATTGAACAAATCCCGACTTGAATCAGTGCAGGCAACACTGAGTTGTTGCAGCTACGTGTACAAGCATCCACTGAGCTAAAACGGCAGTTAACGGGGCAAGTTTTTGAGTGCCTTTGTGCCTATTAACAGACACACAATGCAATTAATATGTGTGTACAACATGAACAGGGCCCTTATGTGACAACAAGATGCGTTTTCAAGTCAGGCATTGTTTTAATTCACCTACCCTGTTTTGATCTTGCTGGTGGGTAGCTTGCTTGCTTTGTTGTTAGCTGCTATTGATAAGTGTGTTCAGTCAGGCTTTGTGAAAATCATAAAGCAGCAGTTCCGTGTCTATTTGCGGGAGGCGAGGACGAATGCCGCCTGCCCGGCTAAGGGAACTACCACACAGATCAACGCTGCCAAGCCTCCTACTCACCAACACCAGATCGATCACACACAAAATGGATGAGCTACATTACACACGGAACTGCTGATTAATGATTTTGACAAAAGCCTGGCTGAACACACTTATCAATAGGCTAACAGCTAGCAGAGCATCAAATCTACAAAGAAAGACCATTTTTGTTGCTAACCAGGCAAGCTATCCACCAGCCTGAGACAGGGTAGGTGAATTAAGACAATGTCTGAGTTGAAAACGCATCTTGATGTTACGTAAGGGACCTGTTAATGTTGTACAGACATATTAATTGCATTATGTGTCTGTTAAGAGGCACAAAGGCACTTTAAAACTTTTTTTTTTTTTTTTAGCTCAGTGGAAGCTTGTACACTTAGCTGCAGCTACTGCGTGTTGCCTGCACCGATTCAGATTGGTTTTTTCAATCAAAAATACTTGCATATTTATAGCGATCAAGATTAGCATAAAAATTGGCCGAAATTCTCCTTTAAGCAGTGTTTAAAAAAATCCAAACCATGTAACAATATCATTTAATATTCCGTATCTCCTTATTCTAGTTTTCCAACTCTTCAGTGAGCCTAAATGATTCTTTCTTTATAAAATATATCAAAACACATGTTTTTTGTGAAAACTGCTACAGTGAACATTGTCTCCTCAGTTGATTTTTAAATGTGGGGCATGGCAGCAGTATCTGGAGAGGTCAAACATGTTAACAAACTTGTTCTGCTACTTTGGAGACAATATGCATGCTTTCCTGCTAAATATTTTGGTTACAACTGCTACCACAACTGAGCTCAAACAGACAGCATTAAAAGCATGTCAGGTATGTTTTTACAGGGGATTGATGGCGAGAGGTCCCACAGGCAGTGTTTGATCTAGTACTTGCTCAGCTCGTACCTTTTTTACTTTGATGTGGTTACAATTTTGACTAAGTTGTCAGCCGCAGGAACAGTGATTTGTCTCGTGTGTCAAATAATGTGGTATTTATGGAAAAACAGAAACAGTGTTGTGTCTCTTGTGTCCGTAATGCATATGCTTTATGGAATGTAAGCAAATTCTGCCTTATTATCAGAGGGAAAAAGTTTTGTACTTTTGTGGTGCATTGGTTTGAATTATACAGGACATGTAGTGTGTTTGTTGCTCATACAGATTATCATCTTATGGCGACTTATTTACTTGCAAGCTTCCCCTGTTGATTACTCTGTTGTGTGACTCACAGCCATTGAATCCCATTCTTCCCATCCTATGACATCTTGGTGGTGGAATGATGCAGCGGCAGCTATGACGGGGAAGTCAGTTGTGATGTAATGCTGTAATGCAGCAACAGGGCTATTTCAGTTCTACCTGTGAGCCTCCAAGGCCTCCCTTTGCCAACATGCAACCCTGCCCTTCTCTCAGTCAGCACTTCATCTGTCATGAGCCAGATGGCCTTACATGAACTAGCATTCACTGAATTTACTAGAAACTTTTGACGCACAGGTTTGGAGAAAATTAGAGGCATGACTAAACTGAAAATACAAGTTATTATGAATTGTTTTTACAGTTATTAGGTTCAGGCCAACATTAGGCTGTAGCTGAGATGAAAACCTCTAGTTTGGGGTGTTTAGGGAGTTTTTGTACCCATAGCTTGTGTTCTCACTGACATGTTGTCTGAAGCTGGTTAACCTCAGAACATTGCTCATTTTCAGTGCTGTGGGAATTTTTCCAAGTAGGCAAGCGCTTGACAAGCAGCAATAGCTCCTTGAACTTTGATCTTCCTCTTTAAGCGTGAACTCTTAGAGGGTGTGTCCACAGATAACTCAATAAATATCTTTCTTCACCTAGTGCCTCAAGACTGGAATATATATTTCAAATATTTGTATTCTTACTGTTGGAGATGGGTTGTCCTGCTTAAGTGAAAAAAGCTACCTAAAAAGACAAGTACACTTGGTTTTTCAAATTTCCAAAAGCCCAAAAGTTCTTGGTTTGTCCTCGTAAATGAATGTTTTAATTGATAAAGCATTTAGTTAAAACCTTTTCTAAAATTGGATTTTATTTTTTTTTTTTTTTACAGAAGTTAGATGGACTAAAACTTAATATTCAAAATACATCGAGAAAATGTTGGTGTTTTTTCTTGCTTATCCACAGTGGAGTGCAGCACAGGCCTCATATACTGTAATGACAACACTGTGTTGTATTCTGTTAACTTTTTCTCAGACCTTTTAGGCCAGAAATCCACTCAAAGAACACAATATCCCAGTACTTTTACAACAGCAATGAGGGTGCAGTTTGAAATAGGATAACCCCCCCGTCTCTATCTTTGGCACAGTCGATCGTCGTACCTAGAGGCTGTGAATCCTGATTGTATACCAGACTGCTAAACTCAAGTTGACTGTTCCCTGAATGGAGCTGCACACATGCAGTTATATCTGGACAGTTTCAACAGTCCCACCAACATCACATACCATGCGTCAAACTCACTGCAGCAACTTTCCCAGAAATGAGGGTGTGTTTTGGAATCCTCTGTGACTTTTCTTTTACTGGCTTTTTTCAGAAGAGTTTTGTAGTCGGTTTGAATGTTATTTTTTGACTGAACTTCAACCATTTAAGTGTTGAAATATGAGTGTTTTCATTGTGACTGTCACTACCTAAAGTATGCCCATGGTGGATCTTAAAGGTGCAATATGTAATACTGACAGCTAGTGTTTAAAATAGTTATTACAGTACAAATTCAAAATACAAGTCTTCTTCCCTGCCCCCTTCTCCCCACACTCGAAGTTCACGTTGGTTGCCAGGCTTAGACCGTAGCATCCAACAATACTGCTAGATGCTTGTCTCACATAGCCAGACATTGGCTTAGAATTACGTCAACAATTGCAAAACATACTGCAAAGTCAAGGTCTTCTCTTCCTGATTTACAGCCCCCCTCTTTTGGCTTCAAATAACACACCCTTGTCAGCTTTGGCCACTTAACAAGCTACACGATAGATTTTGGTTAAAGGTGCTCTAAGCGATGTCACACGTTTTTTAGGCTACAACATTTTTGTCACATACAGCAAACATCTCCTCACTATCCGCTAGCTGCCTGTCCCCAGAATAAACTGTAAAAAAACATGGTCTCTTTAGATAGCCCAGGCTCCACAAACAACAAAAAGGAGTTGCTTGAACCATCACCGCAGCAGCGTTGGCACGTACGCTACTTCCACAATGCACTTTCATGACTCAACCAACTCCTTCTCGTTGGTTATAGGCTGGAACACTGTTTGTTATGATTCGTGATGCAAGTTCGTCCAGTTTGT
This sequence comes from Percina caprodes, assembly GCA_013375575.1. NCBI lineage: Eukaryota > Metazoa > Chordata > Actinopteri > Perciformes > Percidae > Percina > Percina caprodes. Next base: position 4,946,557 of record JABXJD010000002.1, on the reverse strand, counting down.
TTTTGTTGTTGTTTGTGGAGCCTGGGCTGTCTACAGGGTGTGAGAGTGTGTACAAAGTACGTTGTTTACAGTGTATTCAGGGGACAGGCAGCAAGCGGATAGTGAGGAGATGTTTGCTGTATGTGACCTCACTTAGAGCACCTTTTAATCTGTTGGACTGTGTTCACATTTTTTTTTTTTTTTTTTTTTAACAAGCCAGACACAATTGGCATATTATCAGATACATATACCTGATCCCGTACATCTAACTTTCATTTATACTACCTCTGCTTCTCTTCACACCCATGCCAACTTTTCCTTCCATTTGCCAGTTGTAAGAGCTTGTAAAGAGCTTGCCAAGGAAAATGATGTAAAGCCTCTCATTTATGGTGCCCAGTTGATCACGCCCAGTTATAGTGAAGGCATCATGCTGGAAGCATAAAATGTGGTAAAGCATATTCACTCAGAACTCGGCAAACACAAACATGAACAGTAATGCAAATCAAAAGTAATTTATTCCTGGATGCTGTCAGGGTTTGTACTCCCACTCTGGGAAGTTTTTCTTTTTTTGTTTCACTTCTCTCATCTTGTTTGAACTAGACATTCTGTCTCCTCACCAATATTGCATTTCCTGATCATTTGTAAGCAAGTAAGTAACTGAGTACTTGTCACTCTTACATTTGCTTGTTGTCAAACCATGACCAGAGTAAGCAAGCGTTCCTGCATGTGTGTATGTGACCTGGGGGGAAGACTGACTTTATTTTATAACAAGAGTCAGTGTGTTTTCTTCAGTTAAATCAGGATTGAGGAGGCCTCTCCCTCACTTAGGCTGTGACTGTCCCACAGGACCTGCCCCAGCCTTCCCAGTTTTCCTGTGCTTTTGTCTGGACTTTTCCACTGATCTCTTGGCCCAGCTGCATGGCTTCATTCTTCCTCCTTCCTCCCCCATCATCCTTGCTTTTACATCTCCCTGATCCCAGCTCAGAGACCCTGGCCTCACCTCTGGGTGTTCCCCTGGGTGCCCCCTCACTTCCTCAAAGCAGCCTATAACAGAGGCTGTGGAATTTCTTATGGAAGTGAAAATTTTACCCTTGAGTCTGAAATATACAATTGTTTAGGAAAAAAGCAAAATAGATTAAATTATATAACATGATTTTGATGCATATATGAATTAGTGTCTAATGCAATCAGTCAGAATACAGTCCAATTCAAGCCAAATATTTACCATGTGCAGAGAAACACATGTATCTGTGAATGTTCTCATTTATCTGAAAGGTCTTTCTGAGAACTGTCTTTTGAAAAGACATAGAAATGGCGCCGCCTTGATGAGTGATTCCCACTTGCTTTGACACAGACCCAAATCTCACCTCACATTTATCTGAATCATTGCTCCACCATCTACGTTGTTCACAGCCATTTATGTTCCTCCACAATGGCTGAGTAACTGTCAGACCAACCTATTTCTCCTGTGGTTTGGAAATGTCGGGGACTACATCAGAAATACGCTGTTGGTGTACTACATTTTATTTCTTTTCTACACAATAGTTTGAGTAGAGGGTAGATTGTAATTTACGTGGGATTTATTTGTGTGCTCTTCCCACCACATGCAGCGCTGGGAACTAGAGCTCATACTGTAGCTTTGAGTAAGCACTTATCTGTTGGTCAAACATGATCTTCCATAAGTAATTCCCAATCAGATAAACTTAATTTTAATGATGGCTCAAAGAGATTCATCGTCATCCAAAACAGAAAATCTGGCTCTATGTGACAATGATATGTGACACTAAATGTGCAAAAGGAAGTTGCTAGCACAGCAACCTCAAGTGAAATTCCCTATCCTTCACTTGACTGTAAACTCTGGCTTTAAACATATACACACTGCACACTCGCCAACATGTGTCCATATACTTATAACTTTCACTGGTGAAATCAATGCAGTCAATAATCTGTACTCTGGGCTGTAACAGGTCTGCAATTCTTTCATATTTTAATATTAGATTGAATGATTAATTATCTTGACCATGACTGGTAAGTGTTTAGGTTTTCTTGCCATGGTATAGGTTTTGTGTATTTACAAGTGTTTTTAATTTCACAATCCTTGATATGGGTCTTCTTCCTATCTTTTTATAGAGACATTTAGCAGCGATTTTGGACTTGGAAGTAATTAATTGAAGAGGGGTTTCCACCTGGTTCACCTCTCTTTGAACAATTTTGAAAAAAAAGTACCTGTATACTATGTTGTTAATTAAAATTTTTGCCATATTAATTACATTTTAATCTTCAAATCCTGAAGATATTTACTGTAGTCGCGAGTAATATGTTGGTCCACAGATTTTAAAGTGAAACGAAAGTGTTTTGGAACATTTAATTAGGCAGTTTGTTAACTTCTAAAGTCTGTTATCATCATGCTGTGAATTACTTTGTCATTTGAGAAGCTACATTTTATAGTAATAGTAATTTAATAAGAAATCCACAATTCCTTCTTGCCTTTGGAAACCCCTTTTAACTGCCAATTTAGGGGTTGACTCTGTAGAGTTCTGTGTCATAAATAAACCAGACAGGCAATCTCCCCTCTGCTTGAATACATGCTAATATTGCTAATTCCCTTTGTGCCAGTGCTACAGGCCACACATCATCTGCTCTCTTCAATAGAAGTGTCAGCTTCAATGTCACACTACACACACACAGATTTCTGTCTTTGGCAGCTCTGCGTCAGGCCAGATTGGGCTGCTGGCCTGACTCAAACAAGCCTAAGGCCTAACATCAGCATATAGTGGCATATGCTTCATCATGTACAGAGATGTGATGTGTATGTTTACACATGTAATGTGGATGTGTTCCTGTGCATGTGAGCAAGTGTATGTTGTTTCCGTGGTTGTGTTGACCGGACACAGAGAATGCGCCCAGTCTGCAGTGTGTTTCCTGCCTTCATTTTGCACGTCTCCCCCTTCTCTGCTCTGCACTTCCTTCCTTCCCTGCCCTCCTCTGTAAAATAAGCAGTAACCTGACCTCTCTCCATGCTGGTGGTCTCCCACAGAGGATGTGAGATGACAGAGCCGATGGCTCTCCTTTGTGAAATATTTTTAATCCTAGTGATTGATTAGATCAGAAAGATAAACATAAACAGTTGTGATAGCATGGCACTGTGCTGTGTTTTCTCTGTTTTTATGACTTGATGCTTACCTTGGATATAGCTTTTGTCCATTAACCATACACTCCAATACGACGTCTCTGCTAAACTATAATGGAGTTACCTTGTCTTGCGCCTCAACCTGAGAAATTATTTCAGATGGGAATTTGCTTAGTGCGCCATTTACATTGATGGAAGAATGAAAACTTCAGCTTGCTCTTGCTTTTTTTGACTACGATCAGGCTGCACAATGACCCTTGTTCAGCCCAGTCCACATCAGGCCATACAATGCAGCTTTTTGTAGGCTTGATTCAGGCTGATATCATGCTGGAAACTATTTAGATGGGGATCACATGTTGTTAGGGCACACTGTTCCTGAGATTCTCCTCTTACTCACTTAAAGAGAGAATGTCAAACCTCCCGTAGACAATGAGGGGATTGTACTTCCAGGACACTTTTTGGAGAACTGGGCATGGCAAGAAAGATACTTCCCTTTGTTGTCTAAAGAGCCTTCCCATAGTAAGCCATACATCTAAGATGTTGCATCAAATCAGGGCAGATCAAGGGTTGAGAAATCAACACATTCTCACTCCCATCTCGTTAAACACGGACAATTGGTCAGGTGCCTTTGTCGTTTTTATTGACGCTAAAAGTGTCCTTTATTGTCATGTAACAAGCTTTACCTAAACGCGCTTGGTCGGGACTATTGGCGTCCCTACTGTCCAAACGTCCGTATTTTATGCGTTCGTAGTGAGAATGGATTGGAGAAACATAATCTTTGTCATAATCTTCTAATCACTATAAACGCTTTGTGGGGAAGAAACTATAGTATTATACCTTTAGATATGTTGCAGCGCCAGATGTGCAACTGCAGCCATATTTTTGCCACTGTAGCTGTTGGTTTTGAACATCTACCACAGTTCTCTTTTAGCATCTGAGATGAGGTCAGGTTCACTGGAGTATGACTGTCTTGGTGAATTTCATTAACTGTCCGTGTTTGTCATGCACATACTCTTTTTAAGCTCCGTGTGGAGTTGTACAGTAGGTTTCAAGGGCTGCTAGATTTTCCCACTCTGTGTTAGGCACCAAGTGATGAAATACAGTAAATGAAGAAAAGCTAAATAAAGAGTTTTCAGGTCTGGCTACTGGAGTCTCAGCCTAAAACTAACGTCCTATCAACTGCTTTATCCCAAGGTGGTGAAGATCATTTAAATTTGAGTCTTTTCAACAGGGTGTTACCTGATCTAACTGAAGTTGTCTTGAAATATTCACACAACTCCCTTGTTATTGTATAAAATCATATTTAGTTGTGTTGGTGTGTGAGGTATATATAGCCCGCACTGAGGGAGTTTTTATTTAACCAGGTATGTCGATTGAGAACAAATTCTCATTTGCAACAACAACCTGGCCAAGACAAAGCATAAAAGTGCAAGAAAACATTGAGTTACACAATTAATACGCAAAATATAAACATACAATATGAGTCTACCAAAAATGAAGACCAAATATAGAGTAATTAAACAGTTTGTGCAATCAGATGTCTAAGTAGTATAGCAGTAACACAACACAATACAATAGTCCAAGTAAAAAACTTCTAAAACTAGTGTACTACAGAGTCTATATACAGTTTGTGGAGATGGAATAGTGCAAAAGAGCATTAAACAAATATTAAACAGATATGGCAACAGAGCAAGTGAGAATGGGCCACTATGCAACAGAGCTTTTTCCTCAAGATTAGAGACAAAAACACAGCTCTGAACTGAGACATGTCACAGGTTTACTAAGTGAGCCTTATTTTTCCACAGAAGTGAAGACAAGCCTTTACTATCTGTTGTGAGTTAAAACAGGCCCGTTAACAATCCTGAGAGCAGAGATGCTATAGCTAAGGGGACTTGGCCATGTGCCTAGCAGCTAAAGTACCAAGTATGTAGTAAATAATTCACCTGTGCAGAATGACTAAATAATTAAAGTGCTGAAGTAGCCACGCATGTAATAATGTTTCACCTGTACAGCAAAAAAGAGGAAAACTTTGTTCTAGGCAGAGCTCATACTTAGTCGGCTGTTTGTCAACACACCGAGATTAAAGTAATTGTATATCTTGGTTCCTGTGTACTCTTAACACATCTCACCTCTCTTTCATATTGATTTCCTGTGCAGGATATTGCTGCCCGTAGAAAAGCTGGGGATTGTGCTGATAAAATAAGCAAGCACAATTTTCTAGGACCAGCTTTTGCCTAGCAATATATCAGGCTTTGTTGAGGAGGACGAGAAGTGGAGTAGACAGGCAGTAAGATGGTGAATACAGATATTGCGTCTGGTGGTTGTTACTTCTTGCACAGAGATAAACACATCCAGTTCCATTAAACTAGTTTGATGTGCACAGCTTTTGATAGGTGTTGTCGCGCTTTTTTTTTATAAACAGAAAACAGCCCACTGCCTAGAGATATGCAGCAGGATGTTTTTCATGTTGGTCTACAGTTTCATCCAGACGTACATTTGCAATTGAACTCTATAAATATACCACATGCACACGATCCGCTGTTAGGAGGCCATTTATACTTTCATGAGCTATTCATATCTCTGGCACTTGATCCTGTCATTTAGTAAACACTGTTATGACAGTGAGGGAGCCTGGCAATAGACCCAATACAAATCTGTCAGTCCAGACTCAAACCACAGAGACTAAAAGGTTAAGTCTTCATTGTAAAATCCCACCGATTGCTGACAGCCTGAGCTAAAGATCAGTGAAAAAACATGAGAAAATGAATGAACTGCTCCCCCCTTCTATGCTGGGTCTGTCAGACAGGACCACCCTCAACCACTGACTTTGCCTGTCACAGTAGCCCCACCTGCCCACCATGCCTGCCCCTCAGCTAGCTGTGACACTTGATCTCAGGGTCAGCTGTGACAGATATTTCTGCTGTCTCTCTGTGTGTGTTTTTTAATGTTGTAAGGGCTGGTTTGGTGTGACAGCATGTCACATGTCACTTGGGTCAATTCCGATGACTGCAGCTTTACTGGTGCTCAGTTGCACTTCACTCTCTGGCCTGCGGCTGTATTTTCTTCCTTGTAAGATGGGCAGAAAGAGAGATAGCTCAATTTTATTTTTGTTGAAGAGCAATATGTTAAGGTCACACGGCTTCCATGCTTGCCAGAGCAGCCAGGAATGAAAAGAGTGGCAGTAGCTCAGTCCATAGGGAGTTGGGTTGGGGAAGCGGAGGGTCACTCGTTCAATTCCCCGTACGGAGCAAAGTACGGAGTGTGGACTGGTAGCTGGAAAGATGCCAGTTCACCTCTCGGGCACTGCCAAGGTGCTCTTGAGCAAGGCAACGAACCCACTGTTCAGCAGTCGCAGCCCACTCACTCTGACATAGTACATGTATAGGACCTGAGCATGTGTTTGCATTCAGGCCTGTGTGTAGTGTGTAATAACAACAGAGTGTAAATTGTGATCCCCATAAGGGATCATTAAAAAGTATAACATTATAAAAAAATATAACTTTTGTTCAGCTTCTTAATTTAACCCCGGACTGAAAAACAATATGCAATATAAAGATCAGAAGCATAGTTTTGCAATCAATGCTCAGATGGGTCTCAGATGCCTGTAAGAACTACTCAAGTCTTAAGTGCAAATGATTTATGTTTAGTTCATCTGGGTGAATTGCCAGATATGTTGCTTATTCATTTGTTTCCCACGTGCCTCCACCCATTCCCTAGAATGACTATGTGGTCATGGGTCATCATTATGAAATCCCATTTAAGGGAACTACAGCTCAAATGTATGTTGAGGTTGATATCACATTGGCAGCATTAAGTGAGTCTGATCACTTATTTAAAACAAATCTGATTTCCTTTGTATGTATTCTTCTTATATTGAGAAGAGGCTTTACCAAGAATGTTTCTAGTTATATTAGTGAGAGAATAACAGGGAGAGTGATTGTCTAAATAGACTAGTTTCCCTCCATTGTTTCCAGTGTCAAGCCTTGCCTATGCATGGAGTGAAACATAAGAAAACAATGGGGTTCATTTATAGTGAATGACTAACTGTTAGAGCATGGGGAAAACCAAACATAATATCTTTGTGCCATTAGGTTTTCAGGAAGACAGTAATCTGTTAATCAATCTGAAACTTGCGTACATTACCAAGAATTGTATCAAAAGCACTCAATATCAAAAAGCTTGCTAATTCATGGAAAAGGGTTAAGGTAACAATACAATCATTATTTGACACAAAGTTTTCAAAAATTGACCTATAGTGGAGAAGAAGCAACTTGCAGGAAGAAAAAGAGGATGAAAAAGGGAATCGAGAAAATCAGGCCTGGGGTGAGGAAGTCCTGCACCTCTCCGGCCTTTTTTTAACTACCAGATAAATTAGGTAATCTATCATGGCGCCTGCTTGTGCATGCTAGGCAGCAATTCTTCCTCACCACTGTCCGTCCTGACTTTATATTCTGTGTTGGGAGTAAGCAGGGCCCTGCTTGGCCAGCCACTTGACCTGAGGCTTTGTCAGCGTCAGTGACACAGCTCTGTCAGCCACCCCCAGTGTGGCTGCAGCTAGCCTGCCTCCTGTAGAGTAGCGCATAGCAGTGGAGTACACAGAGTACCCGGAAACCGGCCAGCTCCTGTCCGTAATGGTTAGACTTCATGTGGTTTCCTTCTCTGCCATTACAGCTTGGTTCAGTTTCAGCCAGAGATCTTGAGGAATGTGGGTATGGCATGCACTGAAATTTGAAATGGCCCTGATATAAAAGATTTTAAGAATGTCCAAATATTTTACAAGACTATCTTAGAAATGTTTAATCCATAAATTCTTTTTCTAAAATGCATGCTATGTTAAGTCACGTGTATATGTTAGATTATACATGTTTAGTTTAAATAGCTCCATTTCTATTTCTCTTTATGTACCACAATACATTCAGAGAAAACTGGTTATGTTGTGCACAATGAACAAGCACAAAATGAAACAGTAGCATGTCCACTATCCTCACATAGATTGTTTTACTCCAGCTTGAATGTGTTTAAAGTGGCATTGGGTCTACCAGTGCTTTTTTCTACATGACTGAAGATCATTACCAAGTGATTATATTAAATGATGGCATGGAAAACATCATTGCGCTTGAGTTTGTATGCACAAGGTAATACAATAGATTGCAGCTCCCCAGACAGAGAAAGAGAGTGCTGGTTATGCCTGTCAACTCCAGTCATTATGGCCTGCTGGATGTCCCTGCACCTGGAGAGACGTCAGTTTGTCCTCTGTGTTTTGTGCGCCTGTCTGTTTTCCACTGCCTAATGGAGAGAAGAAGTGGCGTAAGAAGCAATGTCGGCCCCAGAATAAAAAACAATCCATGAAAGGTTTTCATGGGTCTTGCAATTGAGTAGGAAGTGTTAGATTCTCACAAGGAGCAAAAATGACGGCAGGAAGCCAATCTTCCGAGGCACAGTGCTAAGTTATGGGTGTGGGTGTTTTTCCTCTTTAGATGTGTAACGTGAAATAAAAACAAATTTAAAAACTAAAAATTAAATCATGGTGGTCTAAAGAATGTGAGCCTGAACTCAGTGCTGGGAATGCAAACACTGTAAGAAACTATTATACACTTTGAATTGTTGCCATACTGTACAACATTTCAACCAGAAAAACACACAATTACCTTGAGAGTAAGATAAGACATTGTGGTGTATTAGCTAAGAAGTTGGTCAGGTTGAATGAAATCAATAGTATAGTCTTGTCTCTCTAAGCTATTATATTACAACTGATTTTCTTTAACCGTCAAAAACTTGACCATGAACAGATAACTGCCAAGGGAGGGCTAATCCTCCAGCTTGGATAATTGCCAAACAAAAAATTCAATCAACTCTCCTTCCTCCAAGGATACTTTTTCTTCTGAAGTACTCTCTGCCTATAAAAAACCTGTCTTATTCAGACAGGGACCAACCTTGAATCTGTCCTTCTCTGTGCAGTGATTTCTAATCATCACTCAATGGACGATGAGAGACATTTTGAGTGCTCCCTCAAAGTGAGAAATGAATCTGTGGCTGTCATAGCTATGCTTGTGTATGAGCAATGACTATGCCAACTGTTCTAGCTACACTGCTCTACTAGAAACACTAGTTGCAGGCCTGTGCCAGTTTGGTTTCCATGTTGACTTTGGAGGAGGACGAGAGAGAGACAGACTTCCAAGGCTGTCTGTCAAATGTTGGAGGTTTACCTTGGGCTGTGACCAAATGCTCTTACAACCCACTGATCAGTGAGCTAATGGAAAACCATAACAACAGCAGCATGGCATTTAATGCAACATGTTTTGCTGGCATCTTCTGCAAGGCTACTTTTACATCTATATGTGTTGATTTGTACTTGGCATGATCTGTGTGGATTTTTAATATGGCTAGCAGGTAGACAGCAGGCACAAAGAAACTATGAAGCTGTAATTGTCTGTAAATTAGACCACATGCATACAAGGAAGAGGAGTGAGAGACCGTGGACAGGAAAAAAAGCCTAAAGCAGGAGGAGAAATGCAGCACAGGAATAATTACATTTGTTTAATTTGCATCCGGCCGTCCTTCCTTCATTCTCTGAAGAAGCAGCATTCAGGGCAAACTCAGTTAAAGCAGGAGGAGCCAAAGCTTAAGTAATCAAACAATGTTTAGCATGGAGGAAAATTAGGTTCCCTTGCTGTGTGCTTTTAGTTCAGTCCCAGTCTGTTCAAATATGTTACCCCGAAGCTGATCTGCTCTATATCAGGAGCAAGAAAGTAGTTAAATGTTGGGTGTTTTAGCCTGAGGCAAGAGAAAAGGCTGTTGTGCACAAGCTGAGATAATGGATTTGCATTTCCCTAATGTAAGTAACTGGCCCATGAGAGAGAGGAAGTATGAGATGAGTCTTCTCAGCGACTCAGTATTTACAGCCTTTCTTTAGTAATACAAGGAAATAGAGCAGAGTGAAACAGAATATGTCAAATATCAGTTTGCACTCTGTTTGCTGTTTGCGGTCCTCATCCACCTATCACTCTCGGTTTCCCACACTCTGCAGTCTCTGACTCTGTACCAGCCGGCTTTGGTCCAGTCTGCCTTGCTAATCTGGTATCACAGTCCAGACCATGTCACTGGAGGTCAGACAACATTCAATGTAAAAGCCTAGTAGGTGTACAAGGTTAAAAACCTTTCAGACTGACAGTGAAGGAAATATGAAACGCCACTATAACAACATATAATACACACAGCTGTTTTATAAACATCTCATCAAGGTATTCTGCCTCTTGAAGCACCCTCAATAACTTTTTTTGTGGTAGAAATATCAGCATATGATATAGTAACTATACCAGTGTCCTTCTGGGAACTGGTAGATTAAAAAACACCTGTCAGTGAGAGTTAGACCGTGTTTAAATATTACCACATTGGTGATGATCCAAGCTGCCATCAGTCTGAGGTTTTCCTTGTGTCTCTGCTGAGATCCACTGAGAACACTTCCCATCATCACTTGGGCTAAAACAGAAGCTTGTGGTGCGTTGCAATGGGAAGCAGATGTGGTCACTAGAAACCGTGGACTTTTTTCAAGGAGCTGCATCTGTAATAAGAAAAGTGAGGATGTGACTTGCTCAAAAGCTCAACGCCCCTGATGTGACATCAAGAGTCTTGTGAAACAGAAATAATTTAAAAATAAGAAAGGAATTCTTCAAATTAATTTGGTTTTGTCACGGCTCCATAGCTGAGCTTTGCAGAAAGGTGTCATTATTTTGCACCTTTCTCATCGCTGCAGAGTGAATGATTGCTTAAACTATGCATACACACACTTGATTATTTGAAGTGCAAATTATGCCTGAGTAAAGAATTAAGTTTTCCATGGGAATAATGGGATTAAGTAAATGACAGGAAATGAACCACCAGAAATGAGGTTAGATGGTGGGACAATAAAATGAGGTCCTGGTGATAACAAGGCTGCAGCTACAGGCAGGCCGGATGTTCTACCCAGATTGGCTTTTTTAAATGGCTCTGTTAACTGTTTTGGGGAAGGGGTAAAACAGCTGCAGGCTGTTTTTTAGTGGTTTTCCCTTAACTATCTAATGAACAGAAATATGTGCACGCCCATGCCTGCATCAAATAAGGGGCCATAGCACCCTCTTGTGAAACAATTTTGCAGCACAAATCATTGTAACCATCATGATTATAACTGCTAACAATGCCCTTAAATTGTTGATTATGTGTTGTTACTCAATATTACATGTGATTCATTGATGACTCATGATAATGTCTTCTCCGTCTCTATCTGTGTAGCTGGCAGGCCTGGGGTGGGACAGAGAACATGGCTGAACCACGGCGCGAGAGCACCAGCAGCCTGCAGAGGAAGAAACCCCCCTGGCTCAGACTGGACATTCCCACGGCTCAGATGTCACTAGACGAGCCACCCACTTTTGTTCAGGTGTGTTGCTGAATCCCCTTTTTGTCATCTTTGTCATTTTTGTCATGACTTGTTTTCACACTTTTCCTATGCATCTTTTCCTGTTTAGCCGGTGAAGAGGCAGGGGTTCCTACGCAGTATCAGCATGCCAGTGGAGACCTCTCACCTTCAGTCCCCACCCCGCGACCTCTTTGACACCCGGCGGCCTGTTTTACAACGCCAATCATCCATCACTCAGACCATAAAGAGGTAAACACAGCTAGCAATACACTGGATTTACATATTAATGTTTTGATATAAGTGGGTTGTAACACGCTTCAAGATTAAAGTATGAAGAACTTGCACATTTTGCTGTTTGTAGGTTATGGTATGAAATGCTACAGTATGTAGTGTAAGCAGCACATGCTCATATTAAATTAACTAGTTAAATGGAAGATTTTAGCAGCTTGTTCCCATGGCATGTAAATAAATAACTACAGTGTTTCTGCTCTCTTTACATTTTCCAAATTGCTGATTGACTGTTTCTATCATCTATCTATGCCTGGTAATAATTTTATTAATGTTGTAAAACTCATAAAAACCAAGTCTTAACCTAACAGTCTGCTTAGCTCTCTCTGCATGATGGCTACAGCACTGTCCAGCTGCATATTTCCTTCTCACTGCTTGTTGTCTTTTCTGTTTTCTTCTCTTCCTTCTGTCCCTTCTCACCTTTTGGCCCTGCTCTGCCTGGTCACAGCAGCAGAAGGGTGCACTTTGAGCGGATTAACACGGTTCCCATTAAGGGGCAGCGGGCTGCTCGCCGCAGCATCAGGAAACATCATTCTCTCTCCAGAACCCTGCTCAGGTACAGCAGGAAGTCCCTCACACGACTGCAAGTGTTTAGGGTCAGGAGTCAGGACTATACTCACTGTATGTATGTTGTTTAGCTTATAGATTACAATGATAATTCTGACATGGTTTTGCCAATGTTGCTTCAAAATTTAGATTGTTCTTCACTTTGTCACAGAAAGAAACATATGAGACACACATCAAAAGATTTAGAACTGCTCATCGGTCGTTGCAGCTGTGAGTCATTTCATCACCACAAAGATTTATTTTTAAAGGAGTCAAAAGAAGACCTGAAACTAAAAGCAGTAATGTTTCTGTTAAACTCAGAGAGCTGCGGTAATGACCCAGCCAGGCAGTGAGAAGGCACATCTGTCAAACAGCATTCATCACAAGAAGTTGTCGCATCTGAGTATACTTGTTAGTAAGGGTGTGACGAGATCTCGTTTTACGAGATCTCGCGAGATTAAAACGTGACGAGATTTCTCGTCGAGGTTAATTGTCTCGTGAGGCGATGTGATTTCAGCGTGATGGAGCGTGAAATTACTATTGAAGATCCCCTGCCACTTTTAAATCATTTGTGTGGCAACATTAACCTGTCCTAGCCCTATTTTTCTGTTATTTACACATTTATTTTATTTATACTGTTCCCTTTTTATGTTCGGTTTGTGGAAAGGAGTTAGATTTCTCGTGTGAAATTGTACAGGGCAGAAGCCAGTTGGTAGAGTTTATACAAAACATTTTGCAGTGTTTGCGTCCTTTACTGCATATAATTCATTAAAATAGTATGTTGTTTAGTTAAATAACATTCATCATTAATAGTTGATTTCAAAATGCACCTAAATTGTTTTGCATTTTGTGATTTTTCAGTTGAATAAAAACTATTTTCCATTCATATATTTCATCGAGGATTTCTTTAAAGGAGTTTTAAAAATCTCGTCTCTGTTAAACTCGTTCTCGTGAACCCAATCTCGTGATGTGTCTCGTCTCGTGGAGTAAGCGTCTCGTCACACCCCTACTTGTTAGGGTGCCAGTGGTTTAATGCTGACATGCCAGGTCTGAAGGCTTCTTTAGTGGACACTGATAAGATAAGTCTGGGCCATGTTTAATCATATTCATGGAAACTAAGGTTATCGAGGGCATGCCCACTGCTGCAAGGGAAGGCACACACATGCTAGAATATTACTATCTCAGGTTCAATCTTGTCACTGAGGCATATTTTAAGAGCAGAGAACCAGACAACCAGCAAAATATATTTACTGACAGAAAGAGGGAGCTGAGCTAGTGCGAACTGAGCTTCACTAAATAATCACTCTGCAGCTGGTAATTAGTGTAGAAACAGCTAGCTTCCCTGAACTTTCCTTTGAAGAATTTTTCCACTTCCACTTCCTGCCCTCGGGGTGCAGTAACATTGTTTGCTCTGTTACTTATTAGGCTTCAACTTCAACAATGTGATTGCAAGAGTAGGACATGAGTGAAATCTAAAAAAACACAGTTCTTTGTTAGTTCTCTGTCTTCTTGTGTCAATTAATAACAGGAAAACCCAGAATAAGTTGGATTTTATTTGCAGCATCAGAATCCAGTAAATCCCTCTCTTGTTCTATTTTTCTTTGAACCATATAGACTTTGTCTATCTCCGTGTGTGTGTGTGTGTGTGTGTGTGTGTGTGTGTGTGTGTGTGTGTGTGTGTGTGTGTGTGTGTGTGTGTGTGTGTGTGTGTGTGTGTGTGTGTGTGTGTGTGCACCTGGCTGCCTGTCTTTCCCAGTGTGCCTGGACGTAAACATGCCCAGGCTTGTTTCCTTTACTGTGCCTATTTCTTGCACTATTTAGTGAACTGCAGTCTTATCAGTTTGACACATGTTTGCCGACCTATTTCTTCTTATGGAGGCCTCTTAAGAGTGCATCTACATCTCAACTTTCACCTAACCAAATAGAATTTAATTTCTTTGGAAGATATAAAAAATGTGTGTGCGTTTGGCAAACCAGTGCTGAAAGGTCAATGTTTGTGGTGTTAGGGGAACAGCGGACTGGTTTGGGGTAAGTAAGGATGGAGATGCCACCCAGAAATGGCAGAGGAAAAGCTTGCGCCACTGCAGCCTGCGCTATGGAAAGCTGAAACCACAGGTGATCCGAGAGATGGATCTTCCCAGCCAGGACAACATCTCATTAACGAGCACGGAGACTCCGCCTCCTCTCTATGTCCCTTCTTCACAATATGGCATGCAAAAGGTAAAGGAATGTATGGGTTGCTTTGCTTAATGCTGTTCTAATTTTAATCCATATTTTTAATGACAAATTGTAATGCACATAGTGGATAATCCTGTACTTTAATCTAAAGAAATTACAGATTGATGTTTCTGAACATATATCAACTGGGACATCAACTATGCACAAAGGTGCATTATGAGCAAAAATTCCCCTTTGAGTAATAGTAAAATATGGCTGTCTCCTGATAATTCATATTGTTCGGCTTTTTATAACTTCCACTTATTAAACCCATTGGTTTTCAGATTGTGGACCCATTGGCGCGAGGACGAGCTTTCCGTATGGTGGAGGAGGTGGATGGTTTCAGTGTGCCTCAGACCCCCATCACCCCTGGAGCCGCCTCGCTTTGTTCCTTCACCAGCTCCCGCTCAGGTCTCAACCGACTGCATCGTCGACGTAAGAGGGAGTCTGTGGCAAAGATGAGCTTTAGGGCTGCAGCAGCATTAGTCAAGGTGAGTGATAGAGAGGAGATGCACAGAACAGATTAAATACACATATGCATGCAATGCTTGCAAAAATAACATGATAAACAGAAAAAGACGTTTATTAAAACACTGTACTTCGTTGGACGTTATTAGTACTGTATTACTTTGTAAATGGCTGTGATGGAAAGATTATAGGGGTGTGTGTGTGTGTGTGTGTGTGTGTGTGTGTGTGTGTGTGTGTTTCTCAGGGGCGTTCAATACGGGAGAGCACTACTTTAAGACGGACCCAAAGACGCAGTTTCACCCCCGCCAGCTTCATGGAGGAGGACATGGTCGATTTTCCTGATGAACTAGACACGTCTTTCTTTGCCAGAGTAAGACAGTAAAAACAACCATGTTGTTATTTTGTTATTACTGTGTAACCATGTTTATTTATTATAATAATAATAATAATAATAATAATAATTAAAAAATCCCATTTTGATAACGGCTGGCATGACTATTTTTATTGCCACAATGTTCTTCCTAGGATAATTTAATGCAGGAAGAGTTGTCCACGTACACAGATGAGGTGTTTGAGTCACCGTCTGAGGCGGCCATGAAAGACGTAGAGCCCAGCAGCAAGAAGGATGAGACGGAGCTGACAGGCAGTGCTCTAGATAAGACAGAGTTGGAGAGAAGTCATCTCATGCTGTAAGTTGCTCTAGTGTGGCCATGTGTTAGTCGTTCAGGCTATGCAGATACCAACATTTCTTAAATAATTACAGGGAAAATGTTTTCACTATGAGATTTGCACATAAAGTCAAAGCACGAGTCACCATTGAAGGTGCTCTAAGCGATGTCACGCGTGTTTTAGGCTACAACATTTGTCACATACAGCCTGTACCCAGAACACACTGTAAAAATTGTGCCCAGGGTTGACGAACAGTAACAATAACATAACAATAACTTTGCCCACAAAATGTGTTGCACCACGAAGCAAATGAAAATGTGTTGGGACCCACCCAGCCAAACGGACAACCTACATGAAGGATCCCCAGAAGGATTTGGGGATGGGGGGGGCATATATATATACACTCTCCATGAACGCCTGGCAGTACAAATGAAGCAGAGCAGTCACTCAAGACTACAAAACCAGGCAGACCAATCTGTGCACTGCCTGGATTGACAACAAGAAAGCCTACGACTCAATACCACATACATGGATACTGGAATGCTTGGAGATGTACAAGGTCAACAGGACACTAATAGCCTTCATCAAGAACTCAATAAGGCTGTGGAAAACAAGTCTGGAAGACAACTCAAAGCCAATTGCACAAGTCACCATCAAGTGCGGCATATACCAAGGCGATGCATTATCCCCGCTGCTGTTCTGCATAGGCCTGAACCCCCTCAGCCAGATCATCAAAGACTGGCTACGGATACCGATTCCGAAGCGGAACAATCATCAGTCACCTTCTCTGCATGGATGACATCAAGCTGTATGCCAGAAATGAGTGAGACATCGACTCACTGATCCACACTACCAGGATCTACAGCAACGACATTGGAATGTCGTTCGGACTGGACAAGTGTGGTCGCATGGTCTCAAAAAGAGGGAAGATGATCAGAACTGAGGGGATCAAACTACCAGAAGGCCACATTGCAGATGTTCAGGATAGCTACAAATACCTTGGGGTGCCACAGGCTAACGGAAACCATGAGGAGGCAGCAAGGAAGACCGCCACAGCCAAATACCTACAAAGAGTGAGGCAGGTCCTGAAAAGTCAGCTGAATGGGAAAAACAAGATCCGAGCCATCAACACATACGCCCTGCCAGTCATCAGATACCCCGCTGGTATAATAAACTGGCCAAAGGAGGAGATAGAGGCTACTGACATCAAGACGAGAAAGCTCCTCACAATGCATGGAGGGTTTCACCCCAAATCCAGCACCCTGAGACTGTACACCAAGCGTAGCGAGGGAGGCAGAGGGCTAGTGAGTGTCAAGACCACTGTCCAGGATGAAATGACAAAGATCCAGGAGTACATCAGAAAGATGGCCCTCAAAGATGAAGGGCTTAGTGAATACCTCAGGCAGCAGAAACCCGAAGGTGAGGACAAGGAAGATGAAGA
Organism: Percina caprodes; assembly: GCA_013375575.1. Classification (NCBI taxonomy): domain Eukaryota; kingdom Metazoa; phylum Chordata; class Actinopteri; order Perciformes; family Percidae; genus Percina; species Percina caprodes. The sequence goes on along the minus strand of JABXJD010000002.1, from coordinate 4,929,427 downwards.
ACCATCATGGAGGGACAAGCCGCTGCACGGCGTGTACCACAGACAAATAGAAGAAGTGGCTGATATCAAGAAATCCTACCAGTGGCTGGAAAAGGCTGGACTGAAGGACAGCACAGAGGCACTAATCATGGCAGCACAAGAGCAGGCACTCAGTACAAGATCAATAGAGGCTGGGGTCTACCACACCAGGCAGGACCCCAGGTGCAGACTGTGCAAGGATGCCCCTGAGACAGTACAGCACATAACAGCAGGGTGTAAGATGCAGGCAGGAAGAGCGTACATGGAACGCCATAACCAGGTAGCTGTCATAGTGTACAGGAACATCTGCCACGAGTATTGGCTGGAAGTCCCAAGGTCAAAATGGAAGACACCTCCTAAGGTAGTCGAGAATGACCGAGCTAAGATCCTGTGGGACTTCAAGATCCAGACTGACAAACTGGTGATGGCTAACCAACCAGACATCGTGTTGATCGACAAACAGCAGAAGAAGGCAGTAGTGATAGATGTGGCAATCCCAAGCGACAGCAACATCAAGAAGAAGGCACATGAGAAGCTTGAGAAATACCAAGGGCTGAAAGAGGAGCTAGAAAAGATGTGGAAAGTAAGAGCAACAGTGGTGCCGGTGGTAATTAAAGCACTGGTGGCTGTGACCCCCAAACTGGGAGAGTGGCTCCAGCAGATTCCAGGTAAAACACCAGAGGTCTCTGTCCAGAAGAGTGCAGTCCTAGGAACAGCTAAGATACTGCGCAGAACCCTCAAACTCCCAGGCCTCTGGTAGAGGACCCGAGCTTGAGGGTGACACATACCACCCCACAAGGGGTGAGAGGGGATATATATATATATATATATATATATATATATATATATATATATATATATATATATGTGTGTGTGTGTAAAACAGGATGCACTGAGCAACCTCAGAAGCTAAGCATGAGTAAACATAACAGCTCTGTTGATAACCAATCTGACAAAAAGATGAATATTATTGATCCGGTTGGTGATTTAGCCAGATGATGCCCCTGAACCCTTAAAAGTAATCAAGTGTTGTCTGTCAACTGTTCCAGACCTTTGGAGCGAGGGTGGCGTAAAGCCAAAGAAGGAACTCCAGGTCCACCAAAGGTGCCCTTGCGGCAGGAGGTGGTGAGTGTTACCGGACAGCGGCGGGGCCAGCGCATCGTTGTACCTGTCAAGAAGCTTTTTGCCCGAGAGAAGAGGCCTTATGGATTAGGCATGGTAGGGAAGCTCACAAACAGAACCTACCGCAAGCGCATTGACAGCTACGTGAAGAGGCAGATAGAGGACATGGATGATCATAGGTAATGCACCTCTCCACATATCTGACTAATGAGCACACTTTCGCTCTGCGTTCCTCAGTGGATGACAGTGATGGATGATGAGTGCTGCTGTTCTTTGAAATACATACTCTCTATTTCCTCTAGACCTTTTTTTACATACTGGATCACTGTTGTCCATTTGCTCATCACTATCCTGGCTGTATGCATCTATGGTATTGCACCAGTGGGCTTTTCCCAGCATGAGACAGTTGATTCTGTGAGTAACAGCTCAGTAGTGATGATTTGTCACCACACAATATTTTAATCTCATTATAACTGCTTTCATATTTATTGTACTTTTTGTGATTTTGATGTCTTCTGATGTAGGTTTTAAGAAACAAAGGTGTGTATGAAAATGTCAAGTTTGTGCAGCAGGAGAACTTTTGGATCGGGCCGGGGTCGGTGAGCACTCTTCTCATGATAGAAGATCAAGAATACAGTACCAGCAATCATGTGTAAATGTCTTTAAATAAATACTACATTTTAGATTTTCCCCTTGTCTGTGCATTATTAGGAAGCTCTGATCCACTTGGGGGCCAAATTCTCTCCATGCATGCGGCAGGACAAACAGGTGCATGACCTTATCAGGGAAAAGAGAGCTATCGAACGCAATTCTGCCTGCTGTGTGCGTAACGATCGTTCCGGCTGCGTCCAAACGTCAGAGGAAGAATGCTCGGTATGTAAAAAAAAACAAAACAAAAAAAAACAATTCAACTACAGATAGAAGCTGTGGGGACTTCTTACCCCTTCTTTTGTGGTTTTATTTCTAGAGTACTCTAGCTGTGTGGGTAAAATGGCCGAGGCATTCCAGCACACCCCAGTTAAGTGGCAAAGACAGACAGTATGGCTCTGTGTGCCATCAGGATCCCAGGTAGATACACTAGTAGTTCCTTCATTGCACAGTATTAAACGATACTGGTTGGTAAATATAATGTGTGTACATTGTTTGTCTCATTACAGGATCTGTCTGGAGCCTGCCTCAGTATCACCTCATGAATGGCCTGATGACATCAGCAAGTGGCCAGTGAGTACAGTTTAGCAAGGGGGTGTAGCAGAATTGTAAAACTTAGAGTCAATACTGCAGTATTTAGTTATCAATGGAACTCTGGGATACATTAATATGCATATACATTACATGTATACATTCATGTTTTGGTTCATAACTCAAAATATGATATATTTTCTTGTTTTAAAGTTTTTTTTTAAATTTGGGAATGATGTCACATTTTGGCACTGATGAAGATATGAACTTAAAATCGCGCCAACAAAAAAACTGCTTTGGCTTTCAGATTTGTACCAGGTACAACACAGGGAACCACACCAACTTGCCTCATATAGACTGTACCATTACAGGCCGACCCTGCTGCATTGGAACCAAAGGGAGGTGAGGAGGGCTAAACCTATGACAAACATTTATCCTGGACTAAAAAACATGATGTATGACTTGTTGACTAATTTAGTTAATGCTGCTTGTTTTCTTAAAGGTGTGAAATCACATCCCGGGAATATTGTGACTTCATGAAAGGCTACTTTCATGAGGAGGCTACTCTCTGCTCTCAAGTAAGCAACTTTCTCCTTAATATACACAAATTAGGCATTTAATTTTCTCATGGGGAAAAAAGGAGAGAAGCTTACAGTGGGGCTCGAAAGTTTGGGCACCCCAGGTAAAAAACTGTATTATGCTTTCAAAATAACAGAAAACAAAAAAATGGTGTCTGCAAAAGTTTGGGCACCCTGCAGAGTTAATACCTTGTACTGCCTCCTTTGGCAAGTATCACAGCTTGTAAATGCTGCTTGTAGCCAGCCAAGAGTTTTTAATTCTTGTTTGAGGTATCTTCGCCCATTCTTCTTTGCAAAAGTCTTCCAGTTCTTTGAGATTTTTGGGCTGTCTGTTACGCACTTCTCTTTTAAGGTTTATCCATAGATTTTCAATTATGATGAGGTCAGGAGATTGTGAAGGCCATGGCAAAACCTTCAGTTTACGCCTCGTGATGTAATCCACTGTGGATTTTGAGGTGTGTTTAGGATCATTATCCATTAATAGAAGACATCCTCTCTTTAACTTCAGCTTTTTCACAGATTGCATCAAGTTAGCGTCCAAAATTTGCTAAAATGTTATTGAATCCATTTTTCCTTCTACTTGTGAAATGTTCCCTGTGCCACTGGCTGCAATATAACTGCCATTTCTTAATTACATTCCAAACAGAGGATATTGGCATCTGAAAATGCGTTTCTATCTTCTTATAGCCTTCTCCTGCTTTGTGAGCATCAACTATTTTCAGTTTCAGTTTTCTAGACAACTGTTTAGAAGAAGGCATGGTGCTGATTGTTGTGGAAAGGTCAGATGAGTCTGGGCATTTAAAACCTTAAGATTGACATCACCTGGTCTTTCCAGACGATGATTGAGAACAATCCATGACACTGTCAGGTCTCAGCTTTCCAAAGGGGGCGGTGCATGCTAGAAACTCTGCAGGGTGCCCAAACTTTTCAGATGCCATTTTTTTGTTTTCTGTTATTTTGAAAGTGTAAATGATGGAAATAAAATCTAACTTTTTGTGACATATTATACAAATGTTTAATCTGTCATTTGATGCCTTTTGGAAATGTGTCAATCTTTTCTTGGCTTCTTTATGCACATTAATACAAATTTTTACCTGGAGTGCCCAAACATTTGAGACCCACTGTACTTACTGCTAAAAGTGCTAAACTTATTTTGCATTGCATCTGTTGCTAATATTAATCTGGTTTACTATTTTGAAAAACTTCCTGAATACCAATATGAGTCTTTATTCATTAGCATTGTCATTAGTGATCTTTGTCACATTAATAGTGTAATAGTAAATGAATGAGGGGCATTACTTAAGATGCTGTGCTATGTCCTTCTTCAGGTGCACTGCATGGACGATGTGTGTGGACTGTTGCCTTTTCTCAATCCAGAGATCCCAGATCAGTTTTACAGGCTCTGGCTCTCACTTTTCCTGCATGCTGGGTGAGTCAGTAGTGGTCAGCAAGTAGTTTTGCTTATGCTAAGATATGCCTGGCAAAAGAAACAGCTAAAAAGTATAGATCATGTATTTGATGTTACAATTAAAATTTATATTTAATTTTTTTCTGTAGTTATTTTTTTAAGTCAGTTTCAAACATTAGTAGGATTGGGTGTAAACCACCCAATAGTACAAATGAAAGCAAACCTTGCTACACAGAAGCACAATTTAGCAGATAAATGATAAATCAGTTGAATTTTGTCTCAGCCTGGCATACTAGATCAGTGTTTTCAAAGACTGTGTGTGCACCCAGCGGTGAGGAACAGGATGATTAAAAGATCAGAATCATAGTCAGGTTTATTGGCCAAATATGCTTGGCACGTACAAGGAAATTGATTGTGGCTGTCAGTAGGTCTTGGTGTATTCATACTCGCATCACAACAAAACAGAAGCATAGAAAGATAAAGAGACATTCATCAAATATATGTAAAAGAGAAAGCTGGGGACAAACAACAGCAGAAGAAAAAGCATACAGCACAGGTGAGCTTATTGGTGGTTAACTGGTTGTATAATAGAAATGCAAAAGTGCATGGAATGTTACAAATTGTTGTAATAAATATTATATGCGTAGTCTAATAGAATAAAGTACTTCCATTTTCCATTGATATGAGTGGCTAAATGAAGATACTTTGGTACAATTTAGTGAAACAACTTATTAACTTATAGCTGGAGCTGCTCTCAATGTACTGTATGTCACAAATATGTTAAATATATGCAGATGCATTATTTGCAGTTATGCACTGTATATTTAAGACCGACGGCACTACTTTGGTGTAGTTAAGACCTGTCAGTCAGCACAAAAAGCTGACCTCACTATTGAAAGGAGTAGTGCTTCATCTTCATGCTGTCTGTTATCTGTCTCCTGGGTAATTAAACAAAGTGCTCTTGCTACACAAACTCATTAAGCTTCAATGAGATAGAGAACGATTTTGTTGATGGGCAATGTCATTGGTCTGCTGAGGGGTTTGCCTCCTTTACACAGAGGAATTATCTTCCCAACACGTGCAGCTTTTTTTCCCCACACACACACCTCACATTGTACACACATGAGCACTATGTCCATTTCCATTCCCCCAGGATCCTTCACTGCCTGGTGTCGGTGGCTTTCCAGATGACCATCCTGAGGGACCTGGAGAAGCTGGCGGGCTGGCTGCGCATCTCAATCATTTACATTCTCAGTGGCATCACTGGCAACTTAGCTTCAGCCATCTTTTTGCCCTATAGAGCAGAGGTGATCACCAGTCTAACACCCACAACATAGCAATGCAGAACAGTGCATTTATAAGTCATATTATTTGTCAAAGATTTCCCATGTGGGAGTTCATCAGGTTTACTAAGACCACCATATAATGTAAAGAACTTTCAAATTAAATAATAGATTTTTGTGAACATGTTTTTGTAGGCTTACGCCCCTCTCTCTGCTGTCTTTGTGTCAGGTGGGCCCAGCCGGCTCTCAATTTGGGATCCTGGCCTGCCTGTTCGTGGAGTTGTTTCAGAGCTGGCAGATCCTTGCCCAGCCCTGGAGGGCCTTTACCAAGCTGGTGTGTGTGGTGCTCTTCCTATTTGCCTTTGGGCTGTTACCTTGGATCGACAATTTTGCCCACATTTCTGGCTTCATTTCTGGCTTCTTCTTGTCCTTTGCATTCTTACCCTACATCAGCTTTGGCCGCATGGACCTCTACCGCAAACGCTGTCAGATTATCGTCTTCATGCTGGTGTTTGTCGGGCTCTTTTCGGTCTTGTGGTGCTTTTCTATGTCTACCCAATCAAGTGTGAATGGTGCGAGTTGCTCACCTGCATCCCCTTCACAGACAAATTCTGCGAGAAGTACGACCTCAACGCTCACCTCCACTGAAGTGTGGACAGTGTGAGTACAACAAGATGACATCAGTTCAAACAATGTGGACAGATGATGCCAGTCTGTCTCCACTCTGCCTCTGTGTGACATGGGGACTGCCCCTTTCTCTGTGAACAATGACAATATACTTGTGTTTTTTTACTCTGTCACTATGAATACCTGTGCCACTCATCTTAAACACTTCCTTTAATCACCTTCCTGTTACCATCATTGTCACTCCATCACTGTGCATTGAAACAAAAGCACTTCTGAACCTTATCAAAATTCCCAGCTGTCCTTAACATGTAAGGCAGAAATTAGAGCCAGCACTGGTACAGAGAGGATTTGTTTCTTACATTCACACTCGAAACATAGGTTTTATTATTAAGGCCACCTCATACAGAAGCAGGGACAAAAATCCAATAGTGATACCGTTGGTGCCTTGTTGATAAATGTACCAACTACTGCCATATTTTTGTTACATTATGCTGAGCACTTGAATGTTTTCTTTTATTTGTTTATTGCTTCTTAAGAAAGTGATGATTGTTTTGAACATGGTAGTGTTTTAGCTACCTGTCTACTCACATGTAACTGAAAACAGTAAAAAAAAATATACAAATGAAAGTGGTCTGTGACTTTCTCTCAATTCCCAGAAAAAGACAGTTGAAGATTGTTTTATAGTTTATTCAAATTATGCAACAAAGAAACAGCAAATATCTGCTCCAAATATTAAATTGACAATTCAAGTTAAAAACGCTTGGATGCTGGTGGCTGCATGATCAGTATGTACAAATTTGAATTCATCACACCTTGTGATTTATATGGTTTACAAAAATAGAATGGTATTTACATCACAACTCTAGATGTAATGCTTAAAATTTACAATTATATAATATTACAATCAATTGCCTCACTTACATTACAAATTGTACATTGTGAGTGATTTGACAAATAACAATTATGGAGAAACAACATAAGCTCAAAAAGCCAATATTCGTATGGTGATCCAGATAATAATTTGATGTATGATAAATCAATACAACTGCAAAACCACTGGTTCCTCTTTTTGCATGAATCCACTCTGTTCCCCTCTGTCCTCACACAGTGGGATACTGTGAGGTGCTAACATTAGGAGGTCTAAGACCTTGTTGCCAATATGGAACTCAGTCCTTGGTGCATACTGGCCCGGCGCCTCTATCTGCCCCTTTGTTGGCTCTGTTTTGTTAATCATCTGCTCTGAGTCCATGTTAGAGGTGAGTAAGTGGAGTAGAATAGGGCAGGGGCTCATGGACTAGCAGCCGCTGTTCCGCCGTGAATACACCTGCCCATAGAGCATGTACTCCATCTCTTGGAATTGCATGTTGGGTATGGAGATGGCTGATGGTCCTTTCTCCTTAAAGCCGGCCTTCAGGTAGAAGGGCACCAGAAAGTCCTCGCAAATCAGCAGAGCTCGGCGAAGGCCCAGCACACAGCGCAGGTACTGCAAATAGCGCCACAAGAGGATGGAGCCCTTGCCTTGTTGGCGACAGTGACGGTGCACTGACAGAACATGGATGTGTACAGTGGGGTTGCCTGGGATATGCTGAGTCATTGCCTCCTGGAGAAAAGAGACATACATACATACATACAGGCAAAAATTAATTCAAAGTACTGAAGAGCCCAAATTCAAATGCATCTGAGTAAATCAAAATCATTAATTTGCATGGAAAAGCAAAGTTGTGTCACATTGTATTCTTTACAAAAATGTTTTCATACCTGTGAAAGCCTCTCCTTGTCCCAGCCCGAGCCAATAATGAAAGCTACCAGCTGTCCCTCCTCAAACCAACCCAACGAGAGCTCAGGGCACTGACCCAGGAAGTTAAGCACTTCTTTCAGGGTAAGTGGACACTCTCCGGACACCGAGACAAATGCTGGGGGGATAATAGAACCAGTTTGTTGACTTCAGGATGAAAGAAAGGTGTTCTCTTTCAAGGTAAAGTTTGCACTAGGACAATATTGAACATTACATGTCATTTAGCTGATGCTTTCATCCAAAGCTGCTATATATGTCAGAGGCTGCAAGCCTCTGGAGCAACTATGGGTTAAGTGTCTTGCTCAGTGACACATTGGCTGATGTATTGCAGTGGGAATTGGACCCAGATCTCCCACACTAAAGGCATGTGTCATATCCACTGTGCCATCACCACTCAAAACATGCAAAAATAAGGTATGATTATATGATCAGAAATATACTTTATCAAATACATATAGAAGGTCAGCCAAGTTGTTCAGGTAAGTTACAGATGTGCAGACACTTGACTTACCTTCTCTTTCAATCTCAAACACACTCATGGCGTCCTGTGGTGTGAGGTTTCTGAACTCGCTAGCAGGGAGTGTGTGTCGTCTCTGTCGCAGAGGGTTAACCACGCTGACAGGCGTCTTCAGAAAGAAGGGCTTGAGGGCTGGTGAGCCACTGACCTGCTGTGTCATGATGCCTCAATAATTCAAAACAGAAGGTTCTGGTTATTTGAGGATTCTTTTATCTATTTTTTTTCTCTTCTAACCTTCTGCAAAATAAATGTAATACTGATACCATAAATTATGCCGTCAAAGTAAATCAAACCCTGCCAACACAGCTTTCTGTGTTCTCTGTTTGTCTAACAGCGCTAACTGTAATGTAACTCAGTTGGCAAGATGCTGTCCTTCTTGTCTCTCCTGCAGTCTCCTCCTTTTCTTCCTCTCTGATCTCATACTGTAAAGTGGTCGTCTAAAAGTAGGATAGCTGTCTGTGCACGTGTCGCCCAAGTCTCTTAATCCCCTGCTTTAAATGACACACACACATGTCACAACTCTGTAGTTGCAGCTTTTCATTGTGCATATTTTAATGAGACACTAATTTTGATTAACAGCAGCTGAGGGTGTTGACAGCAGTCATTTCTATATTTCCCACACTTTCATTGTACGAGAAAATAAGAGAAAATCTTTGGTATTTTCAATATTCACTGTGTTAATCACACAGTGAATATTGAAAATACCAAAGATTTTCTCTTATTATATTGTTGTGACAATGAGTTTTTATGGTAGATTGCATGAGAATTAGGCAGATTAATTATATCACTATTAACCTTCAACAGGAAAAAGCTGCTGAGATGTGATGACAGATTAGGATTAGTTTTTACCTGGCACATGTATATTGGCACATGTGCTTACTGTACACTGGTATAAGGGGTGGTATATCACGTGCATGTGGGCTAATTTAATCGTACTGAGTGAGGGCAGAGATTTGTTTGGATTGCTGTTTGAGGGACTGAGGTTTAGCATGGATTAATTAAATGAGAGAGCACTTGCTTTGACTGGCCTGATGTAACCCCGTATTTGACTTTTAACACACAAAAGATTAGACAAGTCCTTTGAAATTCAGTATGATTTACTTTATTATGGAAAGGTAATCCTGAAGATCTATTGTATATCATAAAGTCTCATTCAAATATTTTACTTTAGTTTATTATGATTGTGCAATAATAGTTTTAAACAGTATTATTGATTGATTTAACTTTTCCAAAAACTTTTCTTTCTTAAACATCTGCATATAATGAAAATAAACAACCTGTTTTTGAAATGGTCTTGGCTTATTTATTTCTCTGCATAAAAAAGCTTGCTATCACAATCACCCAGCTTGAGGTATAGTCCTAATATTGTTTAATGTAGCCTCAAGAGATGAAATCTAAATAGAATTGTTTTAAAGATTATTGTTTCCCCCCACTGCTTCCTTTTGGCCTCCACTACAGTGATGGGAAATCTCCTACGCTATCTGAATAGCTGGCCAATCAGAAACAAGAGCATCTCTGCCCGTGAGATCATCAGATGTTGGACGCAAGTACATTCAGTACTACACAGTTGTCCAAAGAATAAATCACCCTTTCTGACCTGTAAATCTGTCAATCTGTGTGGCTTGTCAGGGGAAGGGCAGTCTGAATAATTCCAGTGATAGCCAACTTAATGACAGGTCATGATTTTTTATAGAACGTTTTTGAACTTTTAAGACTTTTTTCAACCTACTATACTATGACTTTTTTTTATCACTTTTATGAAATACAATACTATGACTTCTTGACACAATTAGTTTTCTATGAATTTTGTATCACTTTTTCCGACATACTGTACAATGACTTTTTAACACTTATTTTTTGACATGCTATATATGACTTTTTATCACTTTTTTCGACATACTATTATATGAGTTTTTGATCACCTTTTTCGAAATTATATATATACTATAGTATGACATACTATGTTGTGTCTAAAAATGTTCAAAATGTCATAGTACAGCCTGTCAAAAAAAGTGGTTAAAAAAAGTTTTAATATAGAATATTGAAAAAAAGTCATAGTGTAGTATGTCAAAAAAGTGATGAAGACATCACTGTACAGTATGTCAAATATTCAATTCAATTTTATAGTATTTATAGTATCAAATCATAACAAGAGTTATCTCAAGATACTTTACAGATAGAGTAGGTCTAGCCCACACTACAATTGACAAAGACCCTGGCTCTCTTGCTAGGTGGCATCTGAGGGGTGCCGGTTGGGGGTGTGAACAGTGGCAATAATAGTCACAAATTAAATGATGGAACTATGACTACAAATGGTAGTTGCAGTAGTTCATGGCGTAGCAGGGCACTGCAGGGTTTTACAAGGCATCACATATTGTCGCAGGGCATAGCGGGGTGTTGCAGATTGTCGCAGGGCACTGCAAGGCATAGCAGGATGTAAAGTGACAAAAACATCACACTATATTGTGTGTCAAAACGTGATAAATAAGTCACAGTGTAGCATGTCGAAAAAAGTCATAGTGTAATATGTCAAAAGTGATAAAGACGTCATAGTATAGTATGTAAAAAAAAAAAAGTCATAGTATATTATGTCAAAAAAAGGGCTAAAAAAGGTCACAGTATAGCATAAATGTCAGGAAAGTCATTGTATAGTATGTTAAAAAAATTACATAAAAGTCAAAGTATTGCATATCAAAAAAAGTCATAGCATTGTATCTTGATGAAAGTGATAAAAAAGTCATAGTATACCATGTCGAAAAAAGTCAGTGTGCTATGTCAAAAAAGTGATAAAGACGTCAGAGTATAGTATGTTAAAAAAAGTCATAGTATGTTGAAAAAACTGAAAGAGGCATAATATAGTATGTTGATAAAAATTATAAAAATTAGTAACTGGATAGCTCTTGGTAGAGTGTGCACCCATTTGTAAAGGTTTATTTCTCAACCCAGTGACTAGTGGTTCACATCTGGCCTGCAGCAATTCCTGTGTGTTTTCCCATCATATTAATGCCGTCCTAATGAATAAAGGTGGTAATTCACAAAAGAAAATCTTTAAAAAAAAGTCATAGTATAGGAAAAGAGGGATAAAAATGTCAAAGTATAGTATGCTGTATGTACTACTACTACTATACTATACATAGTATAGTATGTTAATAAAGTGATAAAAAGTCACAGTATAGTGTGTTGAAAAAGTGATTAAAAAGTCATGGTATAGTATGTCGAAAAAAGTCGTAGTATCGTATGTCGACAAAAGTGATAAAAATGTTAAAGTATAGAATGTTAGAAAAAGTGAAAAAGTCAAATTATTGTATGTCAAAAAAATTGATAAAAAGTCACAGTGTAGTATGTTGAAAAAAGTCAGAGTATAGTATGTTGAAAAAGTGACAGAAATGTCATAGTATAGTATGTTAGAAAAAGTGAAAAAGTCACATTATAGTATGTCAAAAAAAGTCGTAATACAGTTTGTCCACGATAGTGATAAAAACGTTGTATGTCAAAGACAGTCATAGTGTAGCATGTCAATAATGTGATAAAAAAGTCAAAGTCACATATAGTATGTCAAAAAAGTTATGTAAAAAGGCAATGTATAGCATGTTAAAAAAGTGATAAAAAATGTAATTTCATAGCATGTCAAAAACGTCATAGTATAGTATGTCATATTGTAGTATGTCACATTATAGTACGTCATATTATAGTATTATAGTATGTCGAAGAAATTGATAAAAAGTCATAGTATAGTATGTTAAAAAGGTCATTGGACACTACGTTGAAAAAGTGATTAAAAAAAAGTCATTGTATAGCATGTCGGAAAAAGTCATAGTATAGTATGTCAAAGAAAGTCATAGTGTGGGATGTCAACTATAATATTCTGCAAAACAACAGACAGTAGCTGGATAGCTCACTTGGTGGAGTGCATGCCCATATGTTGTTTTATTTTTCAACCCAGTGGGTTGTGTTCAAATCTGGCCTGTTGCAATTCCTGTGTGTTTTCCCTTGATATCAATGCCGTTCTAATAAATGAAGGCAGAAATTCACAAAAAAACATATAAAAAAAAGGAATACCACTTGTCGACGAAAGTGATAAGAATGTCGTAGTATAGTATGTCAAAAAAAGTTATATAAAAATTCATATTATAGTATGTCGAAAAATGTGATTAAAAAGTCATAGTATAGCATGTTGAAAAAACATAGTATAGTATGTTGAAAAAGTCATTGTATAAGATTTCAAATATAATATTGTGAAATAACACTGGTAGTAATTGGATAGCTTATGTGGTAGAGTGCACAACCATATGCAAATATGTATTTTTTCCTCAACCCAAAAAGTCATAGGCATAGGATCTTGAAAAAGGGATAAAAAATGTCAAAATAGTATGTCAAAAAAGGTTGTAATACAGTTTGTCTACTAAAGTGATAAGAAAGTTGTAGTACAGTATGTCAAAACTTAGTATGTTTTAAAATGGGATCAAAAAGTCATAGTATAGCACGTTGACAAAAGTCAAAAAAGTGGTAAAAATGTCATAGAATAACATGTCAAAAAGTCACAGTACACTACGTTAAAAAAGTGATAATATATTAAGTTGAAAAGGTCATACGATAATATGTCGAAAAAGTGATAAAAATTTCACAGTATAGTATGTCAGAAACAGTGATTGAAAAGTCACATTATAGTATAACAGTCATAGCATAGTACAAAGTCATAGAATAGTACGTCAAAAAAATCATAGTATAGCATGTCAAAAAAGTGATAAAAAGTCATGAAATAGTTTGTTGAAAAAAGTCATAGTATAGTTTGTTGGAAAAGGTCATACTATAGTACGTCAAAAAAGTCAGTGTCTGTTGAAAAATGTGATTAAAAAGTCATAGTATAGCATATTAAAAAAGTCATAGTACACTACCTTAAAAAAAGTCATAATACACTACGTGGAAAAAGTTGTAAAAATGTCACAGTATAGTATGTCGAAAAAAGTGATAAAAAAGTCACAGCATAGCATGTTGAAAGAAGTGATAAAAACGTCATAGTATAGTATGTCAAAAAAGTCATATTATAGTATGTCGAAAAAAGTGATTAAAAAAAGCCATAGTGGGCAACCGGAGAACTCAGTTGGTAGAGCAGGCGCCCATATGTAGAGGTTTACTCCTCGACACAGCTGGCCTCTCTCTCCCCTTTCACTTCTTCAGATGTCCTGTCATTAAAGGCCTAAAATGCCCAAAAAATAATCTTTAAAAAAAAAGCCATTGCATAGTATGTTGAAAAAAAGTAGCATTGTATGTACTTTTTGACATATGGCTTTTTATCACTTTAGCATATACTGTAGTATGACTCTTTCATCACTATTTCTGACATTAAAAGGATCAAACTTTATTCTTAATCATTACACATACTATTCAATTTCTGCATTTAATAGATGACCTGGGATTGATCTGCCAACCTTGTGGTGGTGGTGCAATCATTTCACCTCCGGACCACAAGCCCAGAATTTTTATGGCATACTATACTATGACTTTTAATGTAATTTTTACAACATACTATATCATGACTTTTTATGTCAGGTTTTATGATGTTATGACTTTGTTATGTAATTATGACATTTACTATCTATTTTCTGATTGACTTGTTTTGTTTAAAAAAGTACAGTATATGTATGAAAGGGGAGACTGAGGGGGAAGAAATGCAGGTCAGGTCAAACCCTGGACCTCTGCATAAAAAAATAAACCTCTATATAAGCATACCAGCTGAGCTACCAAGGGGCCCCTATACAGTGACTTGTAATGTTATTCTTTACAACATGCTATACTATAAATTGTAATGTCATTCTTTCTTTGGCTGAAAAAAGATTGAAAATTGGGATAATAAGATGGGACTTGACATTAATGGTGAAATTTTGTGTGTTCACTTGAACAATAACTTATACTCATAATCCTTTAGGCCCTACGTTCAAACTTAAGCCAAAGTCAATATTTTTACCATATACCATCATTGCAGTAGATATTGCAACATATTCTAATTTGCAGAAAAATAAAGTATACTAGTAATTTTTATTAGTAACCAGGTATTATGGATGGATGGATTAGAAAACTGGTAGTTGAAGTACTGAATCTTTGTTCTTTATTGTTATACACATGCTGCTATACACACGAGGAAAGACAGGTATTCATTTTACAGAGAGCCACAAACCACCTACTGTGGAGTTATCCTGGATACCAGGTCAACAGTAGTCAGAACAGGATCAGGAAGGCACAGTGTCAAGTTGAAATGGCACAGAAAAGGAGTGGGGAAATACAAAATAACAATGTTGCTTAAAAGCAGTGAGGTTCAAGCCTCAACATATTCACATGCAAATGCTAGCCCAATTATTAAAATGCAATGTTTGCATTGTACTTGCATTGCATTTCATCCTTCCAATCAAACATACATTAAGATAATCACCTTGAACCTTAGATTAAATGCATAATTGATACATGGTCATAATATAGTAAATGAACAGTTCTATTTTATATTGCAATAACAATGACAAGATACATTTTTCCAGTAGCATGAAGTTTGCGATATAAAAAAGGCTCTGTACATCAGAATCAAATATCCTGTCTATGGGCTGAAAAGTGTATATTGTAGCATTTATAAGAACACTAATGTCCAATGCAACAAGCAGGCAGCCATAATAATTCAAGGCACAGAGATCTATATGCATGGCGCTACACATACAGGACCAAGTTGTGTAAAGATTGCAGCTACGCAAACACCGGACCCCTTTTTTGCAGCTACATCACATAAGCAGACACTGGCATTGCAACAAAAAGACATCTGCCACATCTACAACAACCACACTTACTGTGCCATACTGAGTCAACATACATGTAGCTGGAGCGTCTATGCTTGTTGCAGGCTTTAGCTGTCTTTGAGTTTAGCTGTAAAGATGTAAATCGGTAGCTCTTATTGATTTTCCAAGTCTTAAATAACGTGCATGTTAACAGAATGTAGTTTCATTATTTTAATATGCAGGTATAGAATTAGAATTTTTGAAGTAACTACACAGTATTCTAGTACAGTTATGATACATAGATATTACATTGTTAGAAATAATTGAAAAAAGTGACATGTAGATGCTTAAGACTGAAGACAACTTCATCACATCATAAATCATTGTTATAAGGAATGGATTATAAACGATTTTGTCGGAGTGCAAAATCACTTCAAATAGACATACAGATATGTACATATGTAATATGTTTTCAAATTTCTGCTCATAACCCAGATCAACCTTACTGTAAAAAATAAGTTCTCAAGTCATTGACGGATTTGATCAGATGAATACAATATCTAAACACAAACTATATTTATAAATTCTTCTCAATTTAGTGTTTAGCAATTGATAGAGTTAATTTAAAATAAGTGTGCTTAAAACCACCATGACAGGTAGTAAAATATCTCTGGAATCCATATTACTAGACCACAACTCTGGTCACAAGACACACAACGGAACACCATCTGACAGTTAATGAAATGTTTTCAAAGCTGGGACAATATATATATATTTTTTCATATCATCAGTCATAGAGTAAGGTACCAAGAACATCTTTGCATCTTTTCTAATTTCAGAGACGCTGATGGAACAAACAGAGTCCTCCCTTATCCTGGTGGACTTCCTTTAAAAAGGAGAATTCCGGACAATTTTCTTGTTAATGTTGATCGCTATAAATATGCAAGTACTTTGGATTGAAAAACCCCCGACCTAAATCGGTGCCGGCAACACTGAGTTGCTGCAGCTACGTGTACAAGCTTCCCATGAGCTAAAAAGGCAGTAAACGAGGCAAGTTTTAGAGTGCCTTTGTGCCTCTTAACAGACACAATGCAATTAATATCTGTACAACATGAACAGGGCCCTTTCGTAACATCAAGATGTGTTTTCAACTCAGACATTGTGTTAATTCATCTACCCTGTCTAGTTCTTGCTGGTGGGTAGCTTGCCTGGTTAGCTGCTAGCTGCTACCTGTTAGCTGCTATTGATACGTGTGTTCAGCCAGGCTTTTGTGAAAATCACAACGCAGCAGTTCCATGTGAATTTGTTGCTCATCCATTTTGTGTGTTATCGATCTGGTGTTGGTAGAATAGGAGGCTTGGCAGTGTCGATCTGTGTGGTAGTTCCCTTAGCCGGGCAGGCAGCATTCGTCGCCGCCTTCCTCGCCTCCCGCAGCGACAAATTGTAGTAGGTAATTGAACACTGTAGTAGTTATGACCATATCAGTAACTATATGGAATTACCCATTTTAGTTTTAGTTTGATGGTTGTCCTTATTTATTCGAACCCCAGAATACAGACAAAGAACTCTCCTCACAAGAGTTGGAAAGAACCAGACAGAGAGGTGCAACAGGCAGATGAAGCAACTTGCCCCATTAACTGCCATTTTAGCTGCAGCTACTCAGTGTTGCCTGCATCGATTCAGGTCGGGGGGTTTCTCCAATCTAAAGTCCTCGCATATTTATAGTGATCAAGATTAACATAAAAATTGGCCGGAATTCTCCTTTAAGGGCCCTCGATGGCGCTAATCACTGAAGCAGAAGACTGGCCTGGAGGGTAAAAGGAATAGAGGGACTGGATGATCTTTGTAATGAATAAATCTGACACTGGATCAGAGTCAGGGGTCGAGGTGCTCATCTTCCAAATGAAGGCTGCTTGTGGGACACAGGAGAGGCTGGCTGGAGCAGTTTGTGCTCTGACTTTTCAGGCTTTCTGTTGACTCTGATGAACCTGGAGAGGAAAAAGCAACAGATAAGCTCCATGTCTCAAAGTTTCCAGTTAGACTTCACATTCAAACACAGATGTGTTAAGAAACAGCAGTCATTCCTGATAAAATAGGCCTATCACAGGAAATTCACTTGATAATACCTGCTGGATCTTTTTTTTCCAACTGTGGTAGATAACGTTAGATCTATTTATGGAGAATGGGATTCAGTAAGAGCAGTAAAGCTCATACACAGAGAAGCCGAGCAGACAGGAAAACCTACATACCACAGTTATTCCTCCATACCAATAGAGCAGGAATCAGGACCAAGAGCTGCCCAAAGTGCAAGGAGACAGGACAGAAGGGAACATTAAGAGTGTTAGGAAACAGAAACACAGGAGCACACAGCTTAGATGCAAAAGCACAGGGAATCACAGCCACAAGTCTTGGATTTAAGAAGAGAAACATTAGAGAACCAGAACTAGGAGTCAAAAATAAGCAAGAACCAGATGATTTTCTCTAAGTCGTCATCAGAAAGTAGAGGTCTATACTGTAAAAGATTACAGACACAGCTCATAATCTGCTTCTTTTCTTTCTTATTTGCATTATTAAAGATTATTCTTCACACTCTAATATTTCTTCTCTGTTCCTGGTAAAGAATGTGTCACCTGGCAGAGACAAGTTGCCCGGTGGGTCGCTCTCTGTTTTGGTCAAGCTGCTGTGTTCACTGCTGCAGTCCTGTAGAATGTCTCCTCCAGAATGCATCCTGTCCTCTGGATCACCCAAGAGAGTACGTAAACGTCAACTATCAAAGCCGACACATTTTTTCCCAGTGTCACATAATTAACTGTTCACTTAGAAAACTCACCATCATCTGGAGACAGGGATTCTGCCACGTCCTCGGTTGCTGTGGCCTGGAAGAAAGAAAAAAGAAAAAATCTGGTTAAAGCTTTTGTTTGCAGCAGAGTTTAAATGTCAGGTAGTAAAGTAGCAGCTTACGTCAGTGGGGGCGGGGCTGCTGGACAGAAGTGTGTGAGGCTGAGCATCAGACATTTCCGACAACTTTTCCTCATCTTCTTCCTGGATGGGAGACGATGGAGACCTAAGGGTACTGGATTGGGGGACAAGGCAAAAGATTAATGAATACAGAAAAATCCAAGTAGGAAAGCTAATTCAATCAACCACAGTTATCAAGTTATTTCACTATTATTACATATCTACCTTTCACAAGAAATGATAATGGCTTCCAGATATTGTAGACATTAAAATAAATTTTAAAAACAACTGGCTTCATGACTAAACTGTCCCATATGGAACAAAAATTTGCAGTAATTTAAAATGTGAAAAATAACTGAACACCACAGCCTTGTATGAAAAAGGTTGTGCTGTAAATCTGATTACTGACCAAGCTTAATATAAAGTGATGTTTGCGAATAATGTTACACATACAAATATATTATCTAATTTCCTGTCCTAACATGATGTCTTACAGTTGTCATGTGCTTGTACACATAAACATACCTGTCGGGTGACTTGCTGACTTTTCCTTTCTGCAGACTCCCATCACTTAAATGCTCTGGGGAGCTCAGCTGTCTGCTGTCACCGCCCACACCCCCTGAGAAGTTGATTTCATCGTAGAGGGGTGCAGTTGGGATGGCAGGAGAAACTGACCGCAGACCATTCAAAGCCTCTAACAGTGAGATGGGTTCAAAGCCGGGAGGAACCGAGTCTGTGCTCTGCAAAGAGACATAGACAAGGACTTGGTAACATTGCACTGTTGAATAAAAGGCTGTATATTCATAACATGCACTATAAAAAAAGATTAAACTATTTAATTCATAAATGGGCTTTTACCAGTTCAAGTGTCAGAGTCATAGCTATCAGTCTATGCTAATATACATTTACACCAAATAGTTGCCGGATAACATGCCTTACAACGCTACAATGGCAATATGAGAAACAATCAAAAAAAGAACTACAAATTCTAGATGTTTGACCATCGTTTGTGTAGCAATAAGTAGACTTTTTGTGACTAATCCAATATTGCATGTACATCTCTGTTCTGCTGCTTAACAGAGCCATTCAGCAGCCTTGTGCCTTGCTTTCATCAGGATCCTGGGAGCAACAAGGCTTTAACTTTGAAGCAGCTTAAGGCAGATTATTACATGGAGATGTTGACTTAGCCACAACCAACTTTCTGCTCAATAAAAGTTGGTATCAGTCTAGATCACATTATGCCTTTTTGACTTTTTTTTATTAAGCTATATTACGGTAGGAATGGACTTGTTTTACTTACATTTTCAATGTTTCTACCGCAGAAGTTCAAATCAATATAGAGATAAAAAATATGTTATGTGGCCCAGATTCATGCCGTTTCCCCTTGATGTTGCTCCACATCTTAGCCAATTATATCTGATTACACACAGATGTACAGTACATGAGACTTACAGAGTGCTCGTCATGGTCCATAGTCTGAGCCAGAACAGGGCTGAAGGACACAGGGGAAAGAGCACCAGGCTTTTTCCTCACAGCTCTGATCTGCAGCAAGGCTCTGAAGGCTGTTTAGAAGCACAAAGGCACAAATTAAAAACAATAATAAAGTAAATGAATTACATTAAACGTTGACTACTCTTCAAATAGCATTGGTAAAGCACCTTTAAGGGCAGAACTTTATTAGAATAATGTAACGCTTCTTACGCAGTCTGCAGATCGGACAGTTGTTGGCCTGGTAACGCAGAGTGTCTGCGCAGGAGTTGCAGAGACACAGATGTCTGCAGGGCAGGATGAGTGTATCTCGCAGGTCAGACAGACAGACAACGCACTCGTTGCTGTTGTCACTGTTCTCATCGTCAGATGGCTGGAAAAATAAGACAAAATCAAGTCAAAAGTCACACAAATAAAAAATTAGGTGGCTTTTACAGTATTGTCTTTCATGCAAACGGTAACATTTATACTGAAACCTTTGTTTCTTGGTTGTTTTTGTTCTCAATCCCATAGATCTCCTGTAAGAGGTAGCTCACACGGTCCACCTGGAAAGATACATAAATTATCTTTTGAGAAACCCATGTCTGACACACACACAATGTCCAGGGGAGTAGAAGAAGCTAAATGTAAAACGTATACTCTTTTTTTCTTTTAGATAAGAATGAGAACAGTGATACACAAATGTTATTTGTATATTTCACCGAGAGGCAAAGATGTGAAATCACTTTGAGGTCCCTGAAAGTTTACATTCAACATCTACTTCAGAGATGTGTGTTATTACCAGACTCCCAAGGGTCTCAGCACAGATTTTTGTGGCTTAATTTTTTCAAAAGCCGCAGGATGCTCTGTGTAAAATATCCTGCATTACATTAACAACATGCTGTAGCTGGTACAGTATGTGCTTCACAATTGAATGACTTGGCTCCATTTACGGTTACATTGCTATGTTTTGATTCAAAACTAATATATTTGCTACATTTACACCTTACATTCACAATGTTTTGGCATTTCAGAGCCGCTAAACCGGAGAAATTTAAAAACATGGCCACAAACGGAGACCTTTGGCAACACCAACAATGACGCCAACGTTTTGCCTCCTGATTGGGTCATGACATCTCGTTCTATGAGACTTAGTTACTAACGTTACCATGGAAACTTGGTGGAGTATACAGTACATGCTGCCTCCTGTTTACCTTGGCACACGCATGCCCAGTTTACAAGAATGTTGATAAGCCATTAGGTTTGGGCGTGTTAGTTTAAATAGAGATTAGTTATTCTATTGGAGCTAAAAATAATTTGCTATTGAGATCATTTTTGGCTCAAAACTGCTTAAAAAACAAAACATAGCAGTGTAAACATAGCCTTAGGAGGATTTAAAAACTACTAATTGATTAAAGCAAAGTGAGGACATTCCACTATACATTCTACTGAATCATTTGTTAATTAATAATGATATGATGATATGAAATAACAACTTTCATAAACTTACAATTTGCTTCTGCTTGAGAGGCTTGACAGAGAAACTGCCATCAACGTGCTAGAGGTGAAAAAACAAAAATGTTTTAGCTCATATAAAAACTGGTTTTACACAGAATTAAACTATTTACTTTTACTTAGCTGTATACATACCCTTTCAAAGGCTGCCAAAAGGACGTGAGCATGTCCAAGGCAATCTTGAAAAGAACACACAATATTACAGACTAATTATAGGTTAATACAAATATTGACCCAAATGTATTTTTAAGCTTACAAATCAACTGCTAACCATGATTGCATTTGTGTAATTCCTTATGACTGTTACTACTATATTATGTTACTATTTTATAAATATGCCTTTATGTTTGTACAGCCTTAATAGTTCTGACTGTTATGCAGCTTTAGGAACATACCGTCCCCTTCATCAACCACAGCTTGGATTACCATGGGAAACACTCCTCGGTCAAGGTCAAAGTTCAGCTTTAAGGGGAAAGATTCATAGATTTTATTATCCAATGCACTGATTTAGACCCAATGCTAAACTTGTGCTGTGTAAGTGTAAGAAGAAAATATTTACAGACATAAACCAACACCAATAGAGACAATGTGTTGTTGTGATGTGCGATGTGATGTTGCTGCACATACTTACATCTTCCTCTTTCCACTCGCAGAAATCTAATTTGAAAGATGGCATGGAGAACTGTTGGCTCACCCCTCGCTTGTAATGCACAGTTTCCGAGACCAGTGATGGATTCTTTGGACTGTACCTGCACACAGTATGGTGCGGAGAAAAATGATCAGTGTGCAGGGGACGAAGGAATCCTGGATGGACTGTGCACTCTGTTCTTTTTAACTGGGCAGCAGCAAAAGTTGACATTTAGATATTTATCAGTAAGGAAAGCTTAATGGCGGTCATATTTAAGTAGTCAATACATGCTTTAGTGTCCCTAGACCAAATTAAAATAAAGAGAACTAAATAGCATAGCACAACAGTAGCAAGTATTATATATAGTATCAGATTTTTTTGATTCTGGAAAAATGTATCATCTTTCTGTCTCATCACATTGTAACACAATTAGTTCAGTACAAACTATTACTTTCATCTGCATCTTCTAAGTCTTATCAGCAGTATCCATAGCAACTGGAGGTTGGTAAGGACCCACCGTATCTATTCTAGTCTTTGTGCTCTAAGGCTTGAATCTCACTAGACATAAAACAGAATTGAAATGTCTCTGCCAAAAGGTTTTCCACTAATATGATGCTGCTGTATCAGTTACATTATCTGCTTATATGATTCAAATCTAAACAGCTCATCCTGTCAACAACAGATACAAATGTGCTCTATGTTAGTTTCAGAAACAGATTTAGATGTGACATTTAATTTTAAATAATAAAAGATTCTGATTCCATCAGGTGAATATTTATGTAGCAATTTATCCTTTGTGCTACTAATAGCTATGGCTTCATCTGACTTTGCCCAATAAAAAAAAGTTTTGACATCAAATCCTTACACTGCCATCCCATTGGCGAACTCCTCAAATGCTTGGCAGTAGAGGGTGATGGCCACTCGAGCATCAGCATCAAAGGTGAACTCCACACCATACTGAACCTTTGGTTTTCCACCTTCCTCCACCGGAGTGTCAGAGTCATCTTTATACCTACAATCAAGAGGTTTGACAAACTTTCGGTCAGCACAATCTTTATAACAGTTATTTACTTTTACTGTGATTTGTATTGTAATTATTGCCTTGCTATCTTTACCTGACCAAACGCAGAGAGTCCTTTCTAATGTTGACCAGACTCCTCAGGGTTTTCACAGGCTCATGGGGTGCAGGCGTCACATATGGAAACTAGTGAAAACCGCAATATGGATGATATTTGATTTTGATATTTGATCGACATACTTGTAGTTTGACTACTCCTATTACTGACAATGAATGTACAACTGCATATTAGTAAAAACTGTGGAAAATTTACTGTACGATGATTAAAACAACCGGGATGAAGAAACATCTGTTTTCACCTGGACTGGCCTATTTCCAAGAAAATTCAGGTCCATGTTTTCTCCAAAAAGGTATCCCTCTGGATGTGGTGTGTCAAATTTCTCTCCTCCCATAAAGAAGTGGCTCGCAAAATAATTACCTGAGGGCAAGAGAAAAAACATGAATAATAATGCCACTGCAAGCAACATCACTGAGACACAGTGGTGACACTGATCCTTTTCTTTCTTTCTTTTTTAAATTTCTTAATAAGGGAATCTCACTGTCTGTGTCAATATAAACAATTACTCAATTTTGATACAGTTTCTGCAAATGATCTGTCTGTAAAAAAAAACGGTTTAGCTGTACAAATTGTTGGCTTAAGTGTAATAAGACTCTTTTGGACAACATGTTTGAGCTCTTGTTTAATAATGCAGTCATTTTAGAGGCAGAGCAACAGTAGCAAAAACAACTTCAGACAGGTAGTAATAACATTATCTTTTCAGGTTTTCTTCTTTGTTTTTTGTAGTGGATGTTATACAAAGGCTGGTTGGTTGACTAAATGGGATCAGTACATAAAACTGAGGTATATCAGCAAGCCACAAAACACCACGCCACTGTTAATTATATCTACATACTGTATAAGTGTGGTTCCATGAACATAATTATTCTGTATATATCTAAACAAGATATTTTTGTTTTGGTCATTTCAACCACACAAACAAGAAAATAAGAGTAAGAGTAACCTCATTATCACCACGGTGTGTGTTACTGAGATGCAGGAGATCATATGACCAGCTGAAAGGCCAGATTTCATGGTCTCGCATTGACATATCTCCATTCTTACTTTTACTGCTAGTGAAAGTGTAATAAAAACGTGACGTAACGTTACTTATTTTAAATACCTATGAAATAGCACACTAGAAATTATGCCTTAAAGATTTATTTATGGAAGCTGAAAATCTTTTGTCTCTGGGTGTCAACATCATTTGTTTCTCAGCTCTTTTAGCTTAAATGTATTGTAAATAAAACACTTTGTCAAAGTCTATACATTCAGATTTGGTGTTGGCCATATCATACAGTGCATGCTTCATGATCACAATGCTGTAATAAACATAACGTCACACCAAATTGTATTACTTTGACAGTCTTTGCCAGTGGCCCGATGATCAATACATAAACTACTGTAAATATCACAAGATGTTCTGAATAACGCCTGACCCAGACAGTCACGTCTGGCTCATAACGCTAAAG
The DNA here is from genome assembly GCA_013375575.1 of Percina caprodes. Taxonomy (NCBI): domain Eukaryota; kingdom Metazoa; phylum Chordata; class Actinopteri; order Perciformes; family Percidae; genus Percina; species Percina caprodes. Next base: position 4,904,987 of record JABXJD010000002.1, on the reverse strand, counting down.
ATTTCCAATAATTATGTAACTGTACAATAATATATCTTTGTCTTATATTTTTGTATACAAAGGTACAAGATCCGTATTTAGGGGGGATCTGGATCAGCTAAAGACAACGCCGATCACTTACCAGATTTCGGGGGAAATCGATAGGCCGAGTTGGCCTGGATATCGATATCCTCAACACCAGCGATTCTGCGACTCAGGATGGACCCCATCTTTCTCTGTTGGGTCGCCGATGTTAGCTACAGTAAGCTAGCAAGGCGCGTCACAGCTCTGCCTTAAAACGTACACCAACGCCAAAACAAAGATTGTATCAACCAAGTGCAAACACTTTCGTTAATTTAACATTTTACACGGTCCGTTTGATCGGTGGCTATGCTGCGGATGCTAACAGGAAATACATTGAGACGATACTGTTGTTTTGCCAGAGATGTGCTAACGTAGCAGGGAGTCAAGCTGATTGGCTGTCTCCAAGTGTTCCAGAAATTAGGGCGTTCGCTCTGTGCATTGGGACCGCCCGGCGGGCGGGGAGGAGGTCAGGAGGGGACGGGGTCAGGGCAAGGGCGTAAATCAAATTTATAGGGACAAAGTAGATAAGTAAACATAACAGTAGAGCAAAATTAAAACAACTTTTGGAACTGTTTAATTTTGTTTTCTCCATGCAATTATGAATCCTAATATGTGATCCTGATATGTGAGGCTATCACAACCCCCCTAATTAGGCTACATACAAAAATGAATGTGCACAATAGAAAAGAAATAACTAAATCAATGTTAATGATGATCTTTAGAAGTATCAATAAGCGTTATGTTAGTACTTTAAGTATTATCCTGACTTTATATTATCTGTAATATTGTCAAACAAAGAGCCCTGCAATACATGCTTTGCTTTGTGAATGTTTTAGAAGTAGTTTCTGTTTTATTCTAACATCAGTGGTATTGTGTTTGTCTCAACACTGACAGCAACACCAGGAGGTGTTGGCTTACTGTTTTATTGATATGTAAAACTCATTATTAGAAAAAATAACAACAATAACATCAAAATGGGTAATTATTGAATTAATATAGCTGTTTTAAATAACACTTTCTGTTGTGGTGGTTGTTGTTGTAGTTGTTATTGTTGTAAAGACGATTTGGTCTACTCTCTTTGGCGTTAGCTAGAATAGTAAGCCCATATTTGTTCAATATCGATCTATAGCTATATCTACATGGCTCTATATCTTTATGGCTCTAGGCCCATACACAGAGAAGTCTTTCTCTTTCTTGTCTTTCTCTATCACTCTGGGAAGGCCTTTGTGTGAATGGTTGACCCGAGTGTTCTCAGAATCAATTGTGTTTACTGCCATCTAGTGGTCACAGGGAGGAACTTCAAAACATTTAATCAAGATAGCGTCAATGTAGACGTTAACGATTTCCGATAGTTACTTCAAAAATAAAAAAATAAAATAAAAAAACAGAAATATGAATAATCCTTATTAATACCATCATGTATAATATGTGGCTTGTTTATCAATATGATTAATTAATGATTGTAATTTAAAAAAAATACCGAAACCTATTAATGTTAACCAATGTGGTGCAGTTCCCAACCGTGACCACTGGAGTGCAGTGAACTCTCGTGTTGAGTTGGGCAATAAACTGTGCTTAGATTCTGGAAAACTCCTCACTTGGTAACAAGTGGCTACAGGGTTATATGATTGTGTTTGACTGCTCATGAATGACCGATGTTACTGTTGAATAAGTAGACGGTGTGTAAATCCCCATAATTGTTTCAAACATCGTGTTTCGTGTTTGATGGACTGCTGTTTGTAGCTAAATGAGAGTAAAACATAAAAAAATAATACATATTTGTATCATTCACACATACACGGAATCATGCTTAAACTTCCAGTGAATACATCTGATCATTACGAATGCAATTTAAATCACATTAAATGTATTGGTTTAAACTTTAAATCATGGTTAGACTATGACGTGGTCATCCATGGTCAAGGCAGACATCATACAAGCTGAACTTCCGTAAAATACTTTCAAAATAAATATATTTATTCATTTGATATTTATTGATTACAGCACTTGTTTAGCTACTTTACAAGGTAATACGTAGACTATATAGGCAAATTATTTCACATTAAATGTACTGGTTTGAATCAAGGAATTTGACGTACGGATTCAGCAGACCAATCAATGAAAAGCACTTGTCTCTAACGTTAACTTGGCTTTTATGTATGCTCAATCTAAGGGTTTCTTAGTAGAGTAACGTTATGATACACATTTGTACATATGTGTTAACAAATTCCCTGCCTGTGAAAATCATTAATGACGTCAAGTGTAAATCCGTCTCACCGGATGTTGATTGAAGAGGGTCGAGCTGCTAACGGTAAAAGCCTCAGTGACACCGCGGGCAGGCTGCGTTTCTCACAAAACCAGGTATCGGTTCATTTGTCTTTCAGCACACTGACAGTTGCATCATTACAGTCGCGACCAGAAACAATGTTTCCCAATGCTATACATATTTAGTTAATTCATTTGCATGTTTTGGGGACACCATTACATCCAGTCTGTGTCTGTGCCTAGAATGGCGACGCTAGCTAACAACAGCTAGCAAACATGCTTTGCTTTCGCTGAACAAACACACCCTTATCTTCCTTTACCAGCTGAGCACAAACAATCTCGCTGGCAGTCGTTCCTCAACCTATTTATGCGCCAGGTAGCTAGATAATTGCTCTGCGATCTGCCAATCCTAGAAACGCTAACTCACGCACACTACGCGTTAGCTACCGTGCCAACGATAATAGTAACAATAATAATAATAATTACAGATAAGTTATTTGTTTTAGATACGCTCCCCAACTTAAGTTAACATCAGTGCTTCGTTGCTAGCCTCCATTACGTAACTAAGTTATTCACGGTTAGTTGTGCAAGTAGCTTTGAGCTGGATTATCTGGGGAGGGATTTTAAAAAAGCAGATAGCTTAGCTACGTTAGCTGAGAAGCGTCAACATGTAACTATGCTCCACAGCCACTAAAGTAACATAGTTGTTATTATTGTTATGCATCTTTTACATTATCGTCATACTACAGCCAGGTTGTGGCACATTTGCCAGATTCCTCGGGTGGAATCTTTCTTTTCTCAGTAGCAGTTAATGGCCAGTTCTTTGTTAATATGTTGACAGTTGCACATATTAGTATTTGTCAGTGGGGAATTTTACCATTAAATGTATTGTGCAATGTGTTGGTGGGGGTACCCACACTACATTACCTCAGTAATCACCACATAGAAGCACAACACCTTACTGACAGTCTGTTTGTTAATAATTATTATTATCATTACTGACTTAAATAATTATTTAGTCAGAGAAAAGTCCCCTTGAGCCCTGAAACAAGACTGTAGAGCTCTCACTTGTGCTGCTTTATTTCTGCATTTAATCCATTCAGACCTCTTAAGTTGGTACATTTTTGTTAATGTCATGTTTACTGTGCTGATGATCATCATGGTACGCACTCATAGCTTTGTGTTGTCAATTGATTTTACTTGCATTATCCTGTCTAATGACAAAATATAATGAAATTCATAGTTCCGACCAAACTATTGCCAGACCTTCCTATTCCACAGTGATGTGGATGAAGGTCTGGCAATGTGTGACCACCACAAATAAATAAATCAAGTTTACACATGTGGTGCAAGGGTGTGTTTTACATAACATGAGTGTAAGTTATCATAGCAGGATAATTTACAATTTCACTAATAACATTTTATTTCGCTTCAGGTCACCTAATCAATTAAATGCATTTGTTTTTTTTGTCTGTTTATAAAGCATTTTAAAAGAGCAGTTTTGAAAAGCGTTATATTATTTTGATCACTCAGTACGTATTATCATCCAGTGCTCCAATAAACACAGAGCAACAAAAGAACACAAACACTGTCATTTCACTGTTTTCCATCACAAAGTTGCGTTCTGATACTTGCCAATAATGTGCAGACTGACCTCAGCAGTTACACCAAGATAGTACTTCATTAGCCTCTCTGACTGTTGTTGGAACATTTCATGACTTGGGATAAGTCGGTGTCAGAGAGTAATGAGCCTTGGGACTCTTCTGGGCATGTGTTTTTTTATTTTTTTTTCTTCTTCTTCACAGAATAAAAGTCCACAGTAGAGTTGTGAGGGTAGCACGGTGTCCAACCCCTTTCCTTATACAGACATCCGGCCAGTATGTCCAGTGATCCTCCCCCTCCATACCCTGGAGGTCCCAGTGCTCCACTCATTGAGGAGAAGAATGGACAACCTGGTAATACAACTAAACATGCAAAATTGTGGTGATTGTTAACATGCGCTCACAGATGCAGTGTGTGACCACATTTTAATCATTATGAACTTGAGCAAACTCACCATGGAGATTTAAAAATAGTCAGTTTGTTAATGGAAATGTTTTGAACACACTAATGATAAAGAAGTGCCAGCTGTCTGGTGGTTGATGTATGGTTTCATGTTGATTTGAGACTGAAATATTAACCAGACACAGTGCAGCACTAATCTCAGTTAACATCTCTATTGACATTAATCTAACACTTGGTTGCTGGTAAAGCAGCTTCAGTGTATCTAAACCACAACACCCATAACTGCAAAAGTGTTAATAGAAAGTCCAATTGAATATTATCTTCCTGAATGTAAGATTCATTATTGCAGTATGAATGCTGTTGACTCAGACTCAACCCTATGGACACCTCTCTACAATGTCATTTTCTTTCTTTTTTCTTTATCTGTCTGCAACAGTTCCTATAAGAAATGCCCCTATACAAGGACAACCCTTGCCTCCAGACTACGGTCCTCCACCCTACGAGGGCCCACACCCAGGCTTCCTTCCCCCACATGTTCCTGGAGAAGGGCCCATGCCTATGCCTCAAGGTGCTGCAATCTGCATAATATAAAAAAAACAGAGCATCAAAACAGGCTGACACACTGCCATAAAATATGATTGACGTATAAAGTGGTCAAGGCTCATTTTTGAGCAAGCAAACAGAGAAACATTAGCTTTTTTTGTTTGGAGTCATGCCTTTTGGCCACATGACATGATTCTCAGCAAAGTTAGTCTTTGTCTAAATGCATATTTATTATATTAAGTGTAATTTCCTTCTGTACAGGCGGCCTTTACCCACCTCCACCCGGTCACTATCCACACCCAATGCCAGGACAGATGGGCCCTGGTCCCAGTCACTTTGTCCACATGGAAGGTCACACAGCGACCGTCCTGGCTCCTCCAGGAGCAGCCACCACTGTGACCGTACTGCAGGGGAAATGTTCCAGACTTCACCGGTGCAGACTGTATGTCCGCACTGCCAGCAGGCAATCATCACCCGCATCTCCCACGATGTTGGCCTCATGAACACACTCTTCTGCCTCTTCTGCTTCTTTGTAGGGTAAGTAGCAGACTGATTAAGGTCACATAACAGCTGGTTGTGGTGGGTTTTGTAGCATCGTGGGAAGGATTCCCACCCTCTTCTTTATAAATATGCATCACTCACACATAAGACAGCAGTCCTAAAATATACGGAACTTCTTTAAACGGGTCTAAGAATTGAGATTTTTAAGGCTGGGCCTCTGCATGTACAAGTCTTTAAACACCTTATGTTTTACATTAAAGAAAATGCTAAAACGGTTAACTGATTCATGATTCAGAACTTTAAGCTGGTCATAACAGACACATTATTGTTTTTATATATTGAAATCTAACTTGATTAAGACTTTAAATGTGTACAAAAATACTATGCGTCAGAAAATAAAGCTCAAACTCCTTATCATTTTGGAACTGTCTAGTTAGTTAACACACAGCAGCATGTCTAAATGCAAAGAGGGTGCACCGGTTTCTGGTTTGACACATGCAAATAAAAAGGTACTGTTAAAAAAAAATATGCAAATATCTGGAGTTACAAGAATTTCACCAACATGTTTTTGTTTCTGTCAGCTCGTTTATCTTTTATTATTCATCTGCATAATTTGAATACAGTGACCTATTTGAGTAGGAGGCCAATAGCTACTCGTCTTCACTTCATTTAAATTCGGCTAAGCAAGCTGACATTGCTTGACCCCAGGCACAGAGAACACATGGGCTACAACGATGTTAAGTTGCTCTTGTCACAGGAGCAATGTTGATTCCAGATGTGTCCATGTTTAGACAAAAGTATCACCCACAGGTGTTTTAAATTTGCAACATAATATTTTGTGTCTCTTCCCAATTTTCAGGTGTGATCTCGGCTGCTGCTTGATTCCCTGTCTGATTGATGACCTCAAGGATGTGACACACACCTGCCCTTGTTGTAAGGGCTACATTTACACATACAAGCGTATATGCTAACCACCGACAGCTATATGCTACAGAGAAATGTACACATACACACAAACTCACAGCTCCTCCTGCTGGTAGTGACAGGCTCCCCCAATTTTGCAAAGTGTTGTGTAGCCCTCTTAAATTGTAAGTGCAGTTTTCTCATTAGTTCACAGAATATTTACTGTGTGTGTGCGTATATATGTATATACATACACACACACACACTTTCATGTATAAACATGCATTTGAAATGTAAAAAAATCTTACGGGCACTAGCACATCCACAAAGATGGGTAGGCAGAAGGTGCATCTGATCCTGTATGGAAACCTAAAAAAAAGGCTTGTGATGTTACGCATGTTAACAGGGAAGTTAGAAATCTGGATAGATGGACAGCTCTCAGTTAGAGAAAGCTGTGAAAATGGTCACTTTATTTATTTGAATTCATCTGTGAATCTTGCTGAGAAGCAAGCTTATTGACGTCAGTCATGCTGGGTTAATGTTTGTTTTTTTTCCTATTTATTTCAAATATTTTATCCACTACTAACAGGTTAATATTGAGAACTGTGAATATGTTTGTCCATGTCTGATCATTTTGTTCTAACAGATCTAGTTTTTCCTTTTATCATTATCCCCTTTTGAATGTGAGCAAACTAACGAACCATTTTCAGCTCGATAAACTGCTGTATTTGCTTATTTGGGAATGCCTACGATTGATGTTACTTGCTATATTTATTAATCTTCTGGGCCTCAGTCAGTAGTCACTAAATGTTGAGTGATTTACAGTTAATGCCCCCTGTCCATGATGTACTTTAGTTTAATAATGAAGCCAATGTTTGCACTTTAAGTTGGAATTCAATTTCCCCCTCTGATGCATCTGTCATTAGTCTGAGAGATTTGGGCTTTACTGTTACTGATAGAGACACACTGAATTCCATCTTAGCAATCTTGTGTCCTGTCTCCCGGCAAGTATGTTGGCAAACAAATTACAGTGATGGCACCATCCTCACATAACATTGTTTAGCCTGTAACCCTCTTAATATGGCATCAGCCCTTTAAGATTACCAACATTGCTCAGATGCATGTTTGATAATAAATACAGTTGTCTATATTGACTAATACTAAATAGCAACCTCTCTCCGCTAGGGATATGCTTCAAATGAATGATTGTATTAGACATCTTGCAAAATGACATTGTGATTCCATTGAGATTACTAACAGTAAGACAACCATAGTATGCCCACCACAGCATGTTCCATCTGCCGTTCACCTTTACTCACAAAGTGCAGTTTGTCTGCATGAGCCACACATCAAAACAGATAATTCTCACTGGCTAGTTCCTTGACTATGTGCATTTGATTACTTTTCTTCTTGAGGCTAGCTAAGCTGTGCAAGAAAGTGAATTTTGAGTTGAAGAATTGCATTTAAGTTTTAATACAATGTACTGTATGCCATTGTTGTGGATAATGCCGGTCTGCATTGCTCTCTAAATGTCTGTGATATGTACAACTATGTAAGTCAAAATTTGACTGTTGTACACAGGTACTATTTTATCAATAAAAATCAGAACATGACTTTTCCTTTAAACTTATTTTAATGTGTTTTGGAAAATGAATTAATACTGTATGTAAATATCGCCTATGCAGCAAAAAGCAACTGCACAGATAACGCCCTTAACTACCCAAGCCTGTTGGGAGGAAATATGGGCTCAAAAAATGATGATGGGTGCATCTTTGCCACATAAAGATTAAATGCATTACAATTTTCAAAGTGCAAAAAGGTTTCAGTCTCTCCATCGGTGTCCACACTGAGCATTGCAGCATTTGTAGAAAGTTGTCATAGGTTCATCAGCTGATCTGGTCTGAATCTGCATGAAATATGCCCGAAGATGACCACACTTGGGACAAGTTTCTGTAAACATAACAAGTAGTAAATGTTAGTTTGGAAATAAAAGTCATCCTGGAGTTGGCCATATATGGTTATACTTTGAAAAATATTATGCATTAGACAATACAGGTGTAAAAGCTCAAATTAATACAAGAATCATCTCCAAGAAAAGTTTTTACTAGAAAGTTCAACAGTGTAGTAATAATAATAATAATACAGAACACTTACAAGTGCTGTGAACAAACAAATTGTACAATTGTATGTGCTACTATATAGACTTTACATTCTGTGTATGTTAGAAAATGATCCTAAATAGAAATAATTTGATTTCTTTTTTTAAGTTGTGTTAAACAGTGCATGCAGAATAATGCACACCCCTTTTGGCATTAGTGTTAGAATAATAGTGATACATATTTGAGCAGAATTCAGCCTAACATTTTATGCTTCAAGTTTTGCACAATCAATACAACTAATAGTTAACCTTACATTTAAAACATGAGGATCTCAACTAATTTTAGGAGATAGATAAGTTTAATTTCAGAAAATATAAGATTTGTGTTGGACGTGAGTTTAAATTGAGGCTTAAAATAAAATGACACCTTGAATCCAGCAATTGTTAAATAAAATGAATTTACAAATTATAATTATTATAAAGTTATTACATGTTGCTCATGATGAGGATACCTTGGCAACACAGGTGATTCTGCAATATACTGCAAAACACTTAATGTCATATGTGCGTAACATGAAGACTTTCACATAATTTTATAGGTAGACAGCAGACTGGCGTGCGCACATCTCTTAAACACAATGTGCTTATTACTTCTGTGTCAATTAGAAAATACTGTACAGATCTCAGAAAACTATAAACAATTTATGTAGCACAACAAATTGTGTAAAGGGTGTCAAGCATAGATAATAGGGCAACACTGAGTGAGCACCAGTGCAACGTTTTGAATAATAACATACAGCACAGGCACAATGGAGGGCTTTGGAGTTGGAGTTCAAGTCTATATTTTGCCAAAGCGAAGCAAATCGCCTGGAATTCATTTAGGTGATTTTGCTCATACAGTACAACACAAGACAGTATAGGACAAAGACTAGATATAGAAACAAAACAGCACATTTAAAACAGAGACACATGTGTAAATACAATAAGTATTGCATAATAAATAGATCAGATAAAGTGCTAGTGCATTTAGTGACCCTGAGGAGGAGGACGTAGCTGTGTAAGCAGAGCAGAAAAGGGTTGTTGATGAGAATTGAGGGCCCTCTCAGCCTTGGGTAAGTGCTATTTAAAAAACGGGTGCTTCTAGATCTGATACTTTCTAGCCTTCTGCCTGATGGTATAGGCCTTAGGGGTAAAAAGGGAATTAGCAGGATGTGGTGAATCTGAGTATTTTCAGGTGTTGTAAATGTTACAGATCTTGGGGAGGTCAAGCCAAATTATTCTAACAACCCTAATCATCTGCTAAGCAGTTACCCCACCTTACAGTGATGGAGAAAGTAAGAGTGTTATCTATCACAGCCCTGTAGAAGTGGAGCATCCCAGTCATGGACACTTTACATTTCCTGAGTTGACTCAAATGTTTCAAGACAAGAGACCCAGGATTACTAGCCTTTGACACAGTAATAAACTGAAGTCTATATCATAAATTGGTTTTTAATGTTACTTGCCAGCAGTTGAGTCCACGTTTTCCCAAGCTGCAGCGCCACCAAGAACATCATCCACCTCTTTCAGCTTGGGATACTTTCTGCTATTTACCTGTAGAAAAGAAAATGATGTCGACACAAAGACATATAACCAAATGCAAACTACAGGGGTAGCATCTTCAGTCTCTAAAATACAACGCGTAGACAGTAACACTGATTTAAAATTAAACTTCGACGTGACAACATGTTAGCCGAGATTTAATCTCAACATAACTCACCTTTCTTGTGATGTTGTGTACATAGGGACAGGTGTTGCAGGCGAATCTCATGCACTTCTGTCCTTCCTCAACAATTAAAACATTTCCGCAAGTTGGACAAAAAAGAAGCATGTTACCCGGGATATATATGTAGCTAACTGCTACAAACTAAAACAACTAACCCAAAATGAGTACTCTATTTTACCCAGCTAGCAAACTGTTTAAGTCTCCGTGTCGTACACGGTCGAACACAGCAGAGTGCATGTAGAGCAGCGGAAGTGGCTGACAAAAGCAGGTGCTACTCTATATATCAATCGGTGGGAAACTAAATATATATAGAGAAGAAGTGATTGTTTATATTAATTGTAACGACCACATCCAAAAAATACTATCACTAATGAATGACATTGAATGACCTAAACATTTATTCTAAACTGTTGTACCACCTCGTAGGTGGTACTAAAGCGATGTCTGAATTTACGTCCACGTATGAGAACCATTTGTTTTGAGCTACAGTTGCCTTCCGGTTTGGTATATTTACTGTACACATTTTTTGTTTATTTCATGGCTCTTTGCAGCGAAGTAGTTTCCAGTTAAACATTTTGTGAGCTGTATTTGTTAAATCTGGGTTTCAAAGTAAATGTATAGTCTTTTATTTAGTTTAGTTTAGTAGTTTTAACATTACCCACCTGGCAAACCGGATTGCTGTTTGTTGAATGCCCGATGATGGAGGAGCTGAGTCAGGACACTGATGGAGGAGGACTGTCTGTAAAGGTTGAAGAGGTGGAAAACGAGGACCTGACAGAGATGGCAGCTTTAGACGCAGATGAGGAAGATGAGGAGACTCTTCCTCACTCAGAGATCCTGGATATCTTTGAGGAGGGACTTGCTCAACTTGTGCAGGACCCTTTACTTTGTGATCTGCCAATTCAGGTTGGTTTTATTTGATGTGACACTTTATTAATATCCTGTGATGTAAAAGCAACATTTCATAACGATATTTTTTTAAATAGTTACTATTAAAACACAGAAATATCACATTTACCTGCAGTACATTTATATTCCTCCCGATTAAATACATCCTGTTTTCTTGAATCGTTTTTTAAAGATATATCTAAACTTAACTTAAGTACCAGTTGCAGTTCCATTTCACTGGTTTAGATTCGCTTTGTTAAATTAAGTTCCCACTTCTTCGCAGTGAATGTCAGAGTCAAAATAAACCTTAAAGTCAAAGATGTCTCCCCACATTTCATGTCTGTCTGATAGAGGTATAGACTTCCTTTGCAGAATGTTTAAAAAAAATATTAAATAAATAATTTAGGCTAATACATTATAGTAAGTGCTATTAAACAAATGTAAAGCTCAGAATGGGGTCTAAAAAGTACATCAAAAAGGAAAAAAAACTGAAATCAATTACTTTTTAAATTTTATTGTAATTGGTTGCATTTTCGGTCTGTTATTTTTTAAATTAGTGATTACTCTGTCGTTTTTGATTAATGGATACATAATTTAGTATATAAAAAGACAGATAATAGTTCAGAATTCCTATTTACAAACTCCCAGAGCCTAACGGTAACAATTACTTATCAAAATGGTTGACAATTGTCTATTGACCAATCAATTGATTGAATGATTGTTTCAGCACTATTTGTAATTTAACACAATTTACTAAATTAAAATTTAAAATTAGCCATTGTTTTACAAGTCAACCTTTTTATTTACAGTACGACGCTGAGTGTCATTCTGTTGGTTACTGGGCAAACTGTGTTTGAATTGTGAATTGCATTTGTGAGAACCTGTACTGATAGATTAAAGAAGTCCTGTGCATTTTCCTAAAACCTGATCATCTTTGTCTTTAGGTAACTCTGGAGGAAGTAAATTCTCAGATTGCTTTGGAGTACGGCCAGGCGATGACTGTGAGGGTTTTAAAGGCAGATGGCGAGATTATGCGTAAGTACAAACAACTTGTAGTTGTATTTTTATTAATTTATTTTATTTAAATAATATATTAACCATTATTTGAAAAAAAAAAAACAATTCCTCCCTAAGCCATAGTGGTGGTCCAAAATGCCACTGTCCTTGACCTGAAGAAGGCCATTCGCAGATTCATGGAGCTGAAACAACAACGTGAAGGCGGAGTGAAACATGTCAGCTGGTAAATACACTAAAGCACACATTTGAAAAAATGGCATTGTTACAATATGTTATGCCACCCCATATACAGTATTGCTGCAAAATATAAATAAATAAAATAACTAGCAAATGTAATAATAAGAGAGAATTGCTGTTGCCGCAGTTTTGACAAGACTGTGAAGCAAAGGTTACATAATTTGTGACCTTATTTTTGTAATATTTAAAAGCTGAACAGCAAAGTGACGCTGAGGTGAGCAGGGTCTACACTCTACTAATAGTGTATAAGTAAATAGCTGACACAAGCTTCCAGCTGTCTCTAAAACTCTCCATCAAGTCTAGCAACAATAGGTGATTATGTACTCTAGTCCCACTGTTTGTTTCCTTTATTTTACAGGAGATATGTTTGGAGAACTTATCACTTAGTATTTCAAGGGGAAAAACTTGAAGATGACAAGATGAGGCTCAAAGAGTAAGTGCATAACATAATCACCTTCTTCACTTGTGATGCTGTTATCATCAGCACTGTTTGACTGTTTGTATTTCTTTCTATCTTTAGCTACGGGATCAGGAACAGAGATGAAGTGACATTCATGAAGAGACTCAGGAAAAAATGAAACGTCATAGGAAAAAAACACTAGTTCCTGGAGTGTGTACTGGTGCTACCGGTCTCGAAAAACTTTAAAAATTAGGTACTGAAAAAAAAAAAAAAAAAAAATCCTTTTACAAAACATTCATGAGTGTATGACTTGTTGTACTTTAAGTGTTTTGGGGCAGTTTTGACTTCTTTTTACACATTACAAACTGAGCTTGCTTTTCAAAGAAGCTACATGTAAATAAGATATCTGGAGTGCGAGATGTTTAGTCCCCTTTTTACTGTCAATTTGCAGTGATCTTGTTATAGTTGTTTAAAAAACATTAAAATATATATATTCAGTATTTTGCTTTTGTGTGTTTTACCTGAATCTTAAATAGAGTATTATGTAACATTTTCCAGAGAGTTGTTATCTGATGATTTGAATATTTCCTGGTAGAAGTTAACACTACATTCCCTTGTTGACCTAGTTTGAATGTTACCTGTAGAGGATACACTGGGAGCAGCTGAGGACATAGGGTAATACACTTGGTTTCTCTTTAATTTAATATTTAATATGTTTGACTTAATACTATAGTAGTATAGTATGTTGTATTACCAACCACCTTTGTCTTTGTCTTTTTAAAGTATGAATTTAATCTAGGACTCAATATGAAATGTAGTAAAGGTACAGTGGACAGTGAATGAGCACTTTTTTGTCTCAGTCAAACTTTAATGGCATTTCAGAGATGCACAATAACTTTGTTCACCATCCACTCACTTTTTTATCCAAAGTCTTCAGCCATACAACAGTGTCTATGTATTATATACTTTTGGTCTGCCATCTTTCATATTACAAATGGGAGAGAAGTATGCCAGTGATACATGTAAATTGATTTTCCTAGATAGAGCGAATGATTCTGGAATTCTATTGTATGCAATGTACATACACTGCATTATTTATAAATAAAATATCAGATAGGATAAAAACAATCCAACAATTCCCTTTGTCTTTTTAGCATCTACCATGACTTCTTCAGACAGTGAGCTGAAGAAGATATCTAAAGAGTTGGAACATATTTCACTCAAGAGACAAGAACTTGTGGAAAGGAAAAAAATCCAGTGCATATTTCAGGAGTTGAGGAATCGTGCTGAATATGGACAAACAGGTGACTTAATCAAGATATTGAGACAGATATTTGCAACATGACAATACATATGCTACCTAATCTTTATTCATATTATACTGTATATTGGCCTCTGGTGTCTCATAGGAATGTGTGTGTTATTCTCTTCTAGCAGAAGAGGCCGTCTCAAAACAGCATGAGATTGACAGCATTGATGAAAAACTGAAACAAGTAACAGAAAGGATGGCAGAGCTCCAACAAAGCCTTGAGATTATCCTCAATGCCAAAGAGAATAAAAGCAAGAAAGGCATGTCCACATTTACTGTAGCTTAGCAAATCATTGCGCCATCATACTTTTGGTTTTGTAACCACCTTTCTTTTTTGTTAGAGGTCAGTTTCACCTCCAGTCAGACGACTGATGTTCCTGGCTTCAACATTGTCTATGTTGAGGCTCCACCTGCTATCCCTGGTGAGTTGGTAATACACAAATGCTCATTTTAACTATTCGCTTTTGTCTTCTAATAGCAAGACTTACAACAAGTCACAGTGCTGTTCTTTATCAATGTAGCATTTGTTGAGCTCCATCAGTGCAAACAATTTTTGCACTGATCAAGTTCTTCATTCATGAACTGGAGTGTAGGTCATTTGCTATTTCACATTTGCTGGACTTTTTTGCTTACAAAGCCAACCAAAGAACAATGATGAATTTATGCTGTTTTAGGGCAAGTTGGTGAACTGTTATGATACTTTCTACCCTATGAGATTTTGCTTTCATATTCTCTCAAAAATTGTGACTGAAATTGAATACTGAAATTTGACCAAAATTTGACCAAGAGTCTTTCTGTTCTCAACAGCCCCTTCAGTGATTCTGGATTTGGAAAATCTTCCATCTTCTCCATGCAGGACACAGTGTCCAGAGTGTCGGCAGTTTATCATAACAGAGACTTTTACCTCTGTCAGCAGTGTCACCTGGCTGGTGTGTTTTATGACAGCTTTGATTGGGTATGAAACCGTTCCCTCCATCCTGATGAAATATTTGCATGAGAATATAATCACACCTTGTTGGGCCTGTTTGTATTTGTGAAAATGATGTTACAGTCATTGGCATATATTTCCACATTTAATGTTGTTCCTGTTCCTTCTTTTGCAGTTGCGTGGCTGGTTGTTGCCTCATTCCCTTCTGTATCGATAAGTTCAAATCTACCACACACCGATGTCCTAAGTGCCGAACGTTTATTAGAACTATTAAAAAGCTCTGAGAGAAAAGAAGCTTGTGAGAACTTGAAGCTCAAACTGAAAGATTTTTACCCAATGGTAAAGTATATCAGCAGCATGACTTCCTTGCAGAGTTTATCTGTTTTTGTTCACTATCATCCTATACCAACTTTGGTTTTAATGGAGCACATGTCAGAAGGAAAGGATGTGGTGTTGACTAATATATTCTGCCTGTATGTAAATGTTTATTAGGATTTATCTGTATATTTAAATTGATATTACACTGAAATAGAAAATCTGATCTACTGTATATTACGACTCAAATATATTGTAGTTCTTCAAAACTCTAAATTGATTGAAATTATCTAAACATTTAGTTATCTATTAAGGCTTACAAATGCGGTGAGCTGTTTGTTCAACTAAAATATACAATTAAAGCCTTTCATATTTGTTAAATTACAACCACTAAAGGGTTAATGACATACTGGGGATGGTCATTCAGTAGGTCTACTGTGAAATCCTAAATAATCTATGTTTAAAGGTAACATAAATACCATGTGTAAAACATGGCATTTAAAGTCAAGTCAATTTAATTTATATAGCCCAATATCACAAATCACAAATTTGCCTCAGGGGATTCATAATCTGTACAGCATGGCACCCTCTATCCTTAGACCCTCAATTTGGATAAGGTAAAAAAAAAATAACTAACTAAAAAAATGAAAGAAACAGCAGGGAGAGAGAGACAAGGACAATATGCATACAGGGCATATATCGAGAGACAATAGGAGAATCTGAATATCCTGGAGGAGGAAGATCCATATCCACAACATCTGAAATGAGGCAATGGCAGCCAGGGAAGGGAGAGAGGCCCCAGGACAACCCATGGTCCAAAACAGAGAAACCTGAGTGAAAAGAGGACAAGGAGGAGAAGCTAGAAAGAAAAGGAAAGACAGAGTGGGAAAGCGGCATACAGCTCAGATATGCATGTGCTTGTGGGACAACAGACAAACAGGGTTAGAGAGATGCAGTAGTTTTCAGAATGTTTAGCTTTGGCAGGACAAATGACCTATAGCACTACTAAGCTTAATAGATTAATTGAGAGAGACTGACCAGCCAGAAGGATAACTGTAACAGCTACACAAGGCCTGTAGTAATTAAAGAATACGTTATAATACATTGTATGTAACAGAGACTTGAATAAGGGTCTCTGCATCAGCCACAGAAGTTTTTATGAAGGTGAAAAAAACATTGTTTAATATTTGAGTCAAAAGTTTCTGAGACAACTCTTTCTAGTAGTTTTGAAAAGCATGGTTATAAATTGAATGATAATTATTCAGTGAACCTGGATCAAGTTGTGGTTTATTTGAATAGAGATTTAACCACAGAAGTCTTAAAGCTAGTGGGGACAATGCCAGTTGTAAATGATAAAGTAACAATATTCAACATTATAGATCCCATAAATGGCCAGAAAAGTTTAGCCGGTCAGGGGTTGAAGAGGCAGGTATTTGGTTGGCTAAACTCAAGTTTATACAGTTTCATAAGAGATGGTCTACAACCAATGCATGCAATGTCTATTGGTTTTGAGTTATACTAGTAGCCTATTAGTAAAGACAAAATATGTCTTATTCCAGCACATAATTCCTTTTAAAGGGTAAAATTTAGAGTGTCAAATGAGGCAATAATGTGCTGACAGGAAAACAAAAAGTCCTTTTTAAAACAATTTACAACATTCAGATGAGTTTGTCAGCAATGCTCCAGATAACCTGCAGAGGCTGACAGTGAATTCCTATTAGAATAATTCAACAAAATAAAACAGACCTTTATGATTAAACACACCCACCCTGCTGTCAAGCAACTATCTTGCTGTGGTGCATCATGTTGTGTATAGTGGTTTTGTATAGTGGAATTTTTTTCTTCTTTATATCATATTTTGTTAAAAAAATAAAAATAAAATCAGACCACAGACTTTGCTTGCTCAAGTTGATTAGATTTGGATGTGGCCAGCAGATGTCACTACAATACAAATAAACTGTAATGCATGAATGCCATTTCAGCATGAAATGAGCAGTGGTTCATATTTATGGATCCGTTGTAGGATGTGTACGTATGTCTGTTACAGAAACCAAGCTAAGTATAATTCAGTAATATCTAACCAGTCTAAGAGTCACTGAATGATGTTCCAAGAACAATTTATCATTTAAAACAGTCTTGACAGAGCACAGCAGATTACTCTTGTGATTCTTACAAAAGCATGTACAGCATGTTTAACACAGTGTACAGACGCACACTGGAGATGCAGGATTAAAGATCTGGCTGATCTGCACAGTGATAGAAATCTTGAGATTGGTTGAGAACAATATTGTGTATTTTGTATTAAATACAGATTAAAGTCAGGCTGTTTTTAAACTATGATCACTCATGGTTCTCTTATCAAATTATCATATACACACTCAATTCAGTTAAATGTCTGATTTATGCGTCACAGTTTACATATACACAGGGCACATTTAGCAGTTGTGTGTTTACAGTCTGTTTTGATAGTGATAATCATTCCAAGACAGGGTGGAGTGAACTACATAACAGCCACCAGCTACATGCCATGTTTGTCCTTTAGTTCTTTAACCAGCATTGCAACATTTCCCTGCTTTTTGGGTTATTACCACTGTCAATATAACACTGTACATTCATTATGATCGGAGGACAAAGAGAAAGCAATAACATGAGGACAGATTGATGACAAATCTGTGGGATAATTGGATTGAAATTTAAAAAGCTACTTCACTTTTAGCTCAATCTGTCAGTAACAGTCCTACTTTATGTAAGTCTCCCTGTACAATCAGTGGGTTTAAAGACCTCAAAGGAAAAGCAATGCATGGACTTCTAAAGGGACGCAACAAAATTTGATTATTACTGAGCTGATTTATATGGCCAGAAGTAAAACAGAGCTGCCCCAACCTCCAAAAGCCCTTATTTTCCCACAAATGCCATCCTCCCTTGCATTAAAAAGTAAGTTTATCTGAAACTGTGTGATAGGTGTAAAAATTATCCTTGGCAATCAGTCCCAGTTCAAGTGCATTTCATGTGAGTCCAGGAAGTCAGAGGAGAAGACGCCCACTGGTGCTGACATGTCCAAAGGGTTGACCCCCTCTGCTGGCACAGACAGGGTGAGGTCCAGCCAATCCATATTGTCCACGTTGGTGCTGTTCAAGCTCAAAGCAGAGGGCAACGTGTTTTCGTTAAAGTCCACCTCCATGGTAACCACAGGTGAGTGTAGCTCCTCCATCAGCTTCAGTGTTTGTGACTCGCTGTGAGCACCCAGCCTGCCATCCAGGAGGGTTTCCATGTGGGTGTCAGTGGTTAGAGTTGCCAAGCTGGCTGAGGGCCTAAGCTGTCCTGCAGGTAGCTGGGCCACTTGAATCACGGGTGGAGGGCGTGATAAAACTGTGTTGATGGGAAGGGTGGTGACACTGGCTGTCACAGGAAGAGGCTTGTCCGGGCTG
The DNA here is from genome assembly GCA_013375575.1 of Percina caprodes. Taxonomy (NCBI): domain Eukaryota; kingdom Metazoa; phylum Chordata; class Actinopteri; order Perciformes; family Percidae; genus Percina; species Percina caprodes. The sequence continues at coordinate 4,886,323 of JABXJD010000002.1, read as the reverse complement.
GGAGGATCCTGTCTGATGAAGGGTGAGATCTCTGAAAAACAAGTACAGAAAGTCAGTATGAGAATCCAATAATCATATGCAGCCTCCTTTACGTCTTATTTGACCAGTGCCACCATAAATGAAAAGTTGCAGAATTTCTCACCACCACTCTCGATTAACACATCAAACAAGTCATCCATCTGCTGACTAGCTGCAGTGGGACCCTGCAGAGAAATACAAATGCCAGTAAATGTCAAAGTGTCTATTGTATCATTAAGGATATACTGTACTAAACTGTGTATTTACAGTATTTGTTACCTGAACAGCTGTTAGCATGCTGCGTGTCTGTTTAACTGCATCCTCATAGCGGGGTGGGTCTTTACACTTTGACATATGATTTGTAAATATTGGCAAGTTCAAAGTTGGCTGGCTGTTACAGGGAGGCTGTTGATAGGAAAAGACAACAGTCCCTTACTCCAAATGAAAAACAGAATATATCTGATTCAAACCATCATTCAAATGCAGTTGACACTGTACAAATAAGTAAATAAGTAAACCAGGGCTAAGCACTTTTCAAAACTGTAGGTATTACGTGCTTTAGAGAAAAACAAATCAAAAACAGAGACTAAAGGATCATCCTCTACCTTAATTGAAGCGTCTTTAGGAAAACTTTGGCTAGAGGAGGCTCTCACAGGACATCCACTCACTGGGCATGTGTGGAGTAAGCTTTGTGCTGTACTACCCATCCTCAAAGTCTGCAGAGAAATTTTAACAGGTTGCATGGAGGCATACATGAATAAATGCATTTATGCCATCACAGAACACAACATTTACACTTATAGTAACCAAGGTTTTTTGAGGGACAACAACTGGGACTTGTGGGCAACCTAAATGAAGATTGCTCTGCACTCCCTGCTTTTTAAAAATGTTACTTTAGTTGAATTTTATGGGGCCCTCTATCAGCACTATGCGGCGTAGCTCACAAGTGTTTTCGCATCAGTTAGTAAGGACTTGTGGCATCTGTTGCTAATTCTGGCTGGTAGAGGAACGACGGAGGGCAGTCAGGGCACTACTATCAGCCATCACTCAGCGCCTGCTCCAGTAACACAAGTTTCCACAAGCCTTCTTTTGATGGGAATAGGGAAGTATTTCAGCACCAGCTGAGGCTTGTTATTACTGTGGCAACAAGAAAGATACATTACCCATGATAGAGCATTGATGTAAAAAAGCTTGTCATGTGCGATTAGCCAGTGCCATCAAAAACACTGCACCAGATGCATGATTTGCAACTTAATCCAAATTTACTGCATAGAAAACAGAATGTATGGTTTCAGGTGCACACACATGTGGATGATAGCATACAATTCAAATTTGAAAGAAATCCAAAACTACTAGTAAATCACAGCTGATAGTGATGACTAATAAAGAGACGGACCGAGGCAGCCTGTGCAAGCATAAGTGTGTTTTTTTTTACCTTTGTTTGAGTCTGAGTGCTGCATTGCTGTTGTAATGCTGCTGAGGCCTCTATTTTCTGTGGTACCTGTCCAGGGGTCTGGATGAGGCCTGGGGCCGTGCTGCTAACAGTAGTGTGTAATTTAATACTGTTGGCATGGAGCTGGATAGTGACTGGTGAGGCAGGACGGGATTCAGGCAGGAGGATCTGAGCTCCAGCTGGCTGCAAGGTTTCAGGTTGCTTAATAGTCTGGTTGCTGATGATGAACTGATTTTGAGGAGCTAAGTGGCTCTGATCTGCCACATCCTCTTGTTTGACCAACACTGGCACACCAGGAGAACTACAAGACGCTGAGCAGTTTGATAAGGTCTTGTTTTCCTCTTTAACCTGGATGGGAGTGAGAGGGCTGAGCTGTGGAGGGGAATCTGCTTGCTGACTCCTCTTCTCCACTTCCAGCTGCAGCTTCAGCTCCTCCACCAGCCTCTGCTCTTGCTTCAGCTTCCTCTTCAACTCCTCAATCTGACGCTCCTTCTCGTGGAGACGTTTGTCCTTCTCAGAGTCCTTCTCATAGGACCTCGTCTCTGTGGGAAACTTGTCCTGTGGAGCTCTCTGTGGGGAGTTCACACAGGAAGCAGTGTGAGTTGGAGAAAGAGCATCTGAAAGCTTGGTTGGGCTGTCTGCCATACTACTGTCCTCTATGCCCAGACGGGACACCTTGGAGGATATAGGGGACACAGGCGGGGATACATTTTTGTTTTCAGACTGTGAGGCTGCTGTGACTGTGGTTTCAATGGCAGTGGCAGTCTGGATGTTACAGTTCTCCTGGTACAACTTTAGTCTCTCTATCAGATCTGTCTTGGTCCCAGAAACAGGCAAGGATCTGAGTTTTAGTTCCATTTTTAGCTCAGCAACCTGTAAAGATAACAAAATATTATAAACTACCTCTCAACATTTAGCTTGTTCCCCTCTGCGGCATGCACACAGTGTGTGTGTGTGTGTGTGTGTGTGTTTGTGTGTGTGTGTATATGTGTATATATATATATATATATATATATAGGTATATGTATATATATATGTATATGTATATATATGTATATATATGTATATGTACATATATATGTATATATATGTATATATATATATATATATATATATATATATATATATATATATATATGTATATGTATATATATATTCAGACTGTGTGCAGCAGCAATGTGTCACCTTCATCTCATCCAGATTAGCTGGTAAATGATCTGTCTTGCGGTTCGTCTGAGTGTGGTGGGGCTGCATAGGGCTAGGGGTAGACGCAGCGTTTCCACTTAAAACAGTGGAACAGCTGGTTTGTACCTCAGTTGTTGGTCTGTTGTAATAAGGCAGAAAGAAAAAGGGAGTACAGATTTGAGAGGGAATCTAAGCTATTATCCATTTTTCACAATCAACAGCTTCTGTTTAAGAAGCCGTGAACAGGAAATGTAAAGTATTTGAGACAAACAGCAGCTGTGGTTAAAGTGTTATTACTCTCTGTAAAACCAGGTTCAAACTTTTGATTCAGTTCACTCAATATTCATATAACTTAACTTTAAAAGGAAGCAACATTTGTACTTTAGATCCGTTTAAGTAGATTAATTAATGCACTCAACACAAAGTTATCAGTCTATAAAATCCTTTTTTGTGCTAAATTGAGCCATACTTGAGTGTGGCAGGCAGGACGGCCTGGTAGTTGTACTGCTGCTGTTGCTGGTTTAAGATCTGGAGCTGCAGGAACTGCTGCTGCTGCTGCAGGAGATGGGCGTAAGCGGAGTCCATTAGCACTTCATTGAGCTCCTGCTTCTGGTCAGGGGGGATATACTGATGGTACTTTAACCTTTTCACCCGTGGTTTGGGTTCTTTGCTCTTTTTGCTGCGGCTTTTTTCGCCTGGTAGCTTGGACAGGCTTTGCTGCAGAACACAACACAACACACAATAGGGGCATGTAAAAACTGAGAGGGCCGTCTGGAAGATATTTGATCCTTGTGACTAATCTCAGTCCAGTTTATCGGGGAATACAGTTAGCATTGCCAGTGACAACACTGCAAGACTTGGAACTGATACTGGACTTTTAAAGTTTGAAGCATTAAGGTAGAACATTGTTCTGACACCAGAGGAGAACTGCAGGATGAGGAAACGGGTAGTGGAAAATGTGACCTTTATTGTTTTACCACCTGCAATTACAGGATACACATGAAAAAGGTTTGGCATGAGAGCAGCATGTTCTAACTATGAAACCAGAAACTCAAGCTGGGATAAGAAAGCACACACCCTCCAATTTGTCAAACTCATTCTCCTATTGTATACCAAGAAAGGAAGAATTCATCGTATGCTCAAAGGATAACTGGATTTTGATAATTTTTTTGCTTCACTCCCATCCTTTAATATTGGCCTACATTTTACATAACCTGAATGAGGAAGGCCAGCCTGTCATTTGACTATAATTAAAGAGAAATTGCAGCTCGCACAGATTTTAGCCAAAAGGATGAGACTTTAAATGACTTTAAACCTTCTTGTTCTTTGGGCTGCGTTTAACTTGGCTGAATGCTGACTTTTAGTTTAACATAAAACTGATATGACTTTAGTATGACAAAACACAGACTCTGTGTCTTCTAACATCACATCTCTCGTCACATTTCCAAAGGAAACAAAACAAAATGAGAGAGCTCAGTCCCAGAGGTCTATTTCATATAAGCTGGATGTAAACATTAGAAGACTGTAAGTAAATAAACTACTTAAATGAACTCATCATTTAAAGAAAAATCAATACTCCTACTACACTTTCACATGACTTTGGTAAAATTTGGAGCTATTAAAAAAGCTCACCTTCACAAGAAGCAGCCCCGGTGTGATGCTAGGGACACCGGTGGTGATTGGCTTAGTTGTAGATGCTTGTTGGTTGCTTTGTTCCTCACTAGTAGATACAAGGCTGACTACATCTGATGTGGACTGTGAGTTTGGTGGTGGGGAGTGATAAGAAAAGCAAAGACAGAAAGACACCACATTCCACAACTGGAATTACATAACCAAAAACAGGTTGACAACATTCAAAAGTTTCTACAAATGATAAATACATTATACTCGGATTTTAGTTAAATAATTATATTAAAAAAAAAAAAAATAAAAAAATAATTGTATCATTGTGCATTTGTGTTGACAAAACTAGCCTTCCTGAAAAGTAATCAAGAAGGCTAGTAATTGAAATAGGTCAAGGTATTGGTGTACCTGTATGGGAGAAATGGCGTCAGTTCCTCCAGACTCCCTTGGAGAGGCAGAGGTGGAGCGGGGAGATTTCTGGCTGGCAGGCTGTTGTGGTGATAAGACATCACCGCTGTCCTCATCAAAGTTGTAAATGTCTAGTGGCTTAGAGCAGTTAGCCTCACCACCTGTGGGGCCAACATCTAACATAAGCAAGTACAGCTTATTATTTACTTAAAAGATAAATAGATAAAAAAGCATTTGTCAAAGTGAAGTTTGTGAATTGCTGACAACGTATATGTACAGTGAATGCTGTCTGTGCATATAGTACAGTATATACATACTATATACTGTTTATGATTACAAAAGGAAAACTGGAGTTATCAGTGACTACAGAGTAAAGAAGCCATCACTTGAATGTACACATGCCAATACAGTAGAGACAGTCTACAGCCACACTCTGTGAGGCTTTATTTTACAACTACAGCTAACATGTTAATTCTAAGCGTGTATAATGTTTAGCAAGTTCTTCCATCTTAGTTTAGAATGCTAACATTTGCTAATTAGCACTAAACACAAAGAACAGCTGAGGCTAATGGGAATGTCACTGGTTTTGTGGGTCTTTGATCATCAACCAAAGTGTTGGACACATTTATATTATGACCTGATGGTGGCGCTAGATGAAAAGTCAGGGGAGTTGACAAAGAGATTACAATTCATCTTGAGAGTGAGCTCATCTGTAGCAAATTTCACAGCAATCCATCCATTACTTGAGATATTTCACAAATAAATAAAAATGTCAACTTCATGGTGGTGCTAGAGGAAAAGCCAGGGTATCACCAAAGTCAGCAGGTTTCATGCACCAGTCTCCATGAATGTGTGTACATTTCATACTAATCCATTTCAAAGTTCTTACATTTCAGTGTGGCCTCTCCAACACAGGTGTAATAACATAAAAACATGTGCCTAATGTGCTGCAATGCTGGCTTGAGTTAACTCTCTGGCTGTCACTGTAAGTGATAAACTGTTGGTGGTAAACGTAGCACCGAAGAGGCCTAAAACACTTCTTTTTTTTTCAATGGCTCAGGTCTTCTGATAGTGTGGATATAATGGCATTTATAAGTAGCTACCATCTATGTCTTCTTCAACACCAGAGTCAACAGGCAGTATGTTCTTCTCCACTAGCTCCATGGGTCCAGGTCGCTGGGCAATCTTCTCATTGAGATCATCAGCCAGTCTGGCCCTCTTCAGCTTCATCTGTGTGGCCTGCAGGGAGGGTTCAGCCTGCGTCTCTGATAAATACACAATGTATCACTAGCTAACTACTTTGTCAGGGTGAGTCACTGCAGGCTCAGCCAGACATCACAAACTTCTGGCAACCTCAAAGACATTTATTTGCTTCTAACTTTGTAAAACAAATTTAAACAGGCAATCAGTGCGATTGGATGAATAAGCACCTTATTCATCTCTGTTATCTAGACGCCATTACACAGTAACAACACACAGGAAGAAGATTACCTTGTAGGATGTGCATACGGACCAGCTCAGAGCGCTCAGGTCTGCTGCATAGTTTGTGCTTTAAGAAGCTCCCAGTCTGTTAAAAACACAAAATAAATTAAATATATTTTGGGGACATAATCTAGATTTAGATACATAAAGTCATGAGCTGCAGTGTGATGCCATTAGGCTTACCCTGGCTCTCTCCAGGCTGCGAATCTGCTCATGAAAGGCAGCAGGTGTTTTCAGAGCTGTGAAAAGGTGAATCAACAAAATCCGTAACTTGTCTTTGTCAATATACCATGTTGCCACACAAGAAGCAATTGGTTCTTCTTCCATTTTAAAATAAGAGACTCTTTATTTAAGGTCTCCTTCTTGCTAATTCCTAATGCCATTTCTTTTTGGTTGGTTTTGCAGTAAAGAGTTTAATTAGCAAACCACCTATTTATAACAGACAATTATAATAATATAATATATATATAATGTATATCTATATATATATATATATATAATATAAAACAAAAGAAAGATGTAACAACATAAGTGGAATAATGTGTTATTTTGACTGTGATGGACTTTGGACTAATGAAAGCAGGTTATCAAAGTTACTTCCTAAAAAAAATACTACTAAGGCTACACCCCTGTTGAACACTGCTAAGTGTATACCTACTGTAACGTACTTAATCATGATGTCCTTTTTTTGTTTGACTAGTAATTCACTGAGGGACAGTATAAATTGGCCTGATGTACAAGAGGAAAACACACAGATCAGTCATCAGCAATTCTACCATGCTGTAAGTAGTTACCCTGAATATGACATCAGCCACTTACCACATTGACTTGAGTACAGTGTCATTCATCTTTCATATCATTATTTCCATGTTTTAGTCTATCTCGTTTTGCATGAGTGTCATATTAATAAACAGGAGCTCATAAGAGTCAAACAGGAAGTTCCAGCTTTACTGACTCAAGCAGAGGGATTGTTGCAGAGTTACTCTTTAATCTCGCAGAATAAACTTGTCCTGCTTAAAGGAGGGTCTGTCTCACACTGAGTAGTCACCTCTGCGATGACCAGCGCTGTTTGGCTTAAGAAACACTGTTCTCAGGAGTGTGTCAGAGGAGCAAAGTAAAACATTCCTTCTCTTCACCTAAACCTCACTGCATACCTACCATAAGCCTATAAGTGTGGGAGCAGCAGAGTGCTTTAGTGGAGAATGACCTGGGAGGTTTGGTGTGCAAGCCACGCTTGGACAGGCCACTGGCCTCCACTGAAGGCTCAGTCGTTGACTCATGTGGCTGTGTGGAGCCAGAGAAGAGCTGAAAGCCTGACTGCAGGAGGCTTCTCAATAGAGATCAGGACAAAGAGAAGACATTTTGTCTTTGTCTTTTTCTCTTTCTACTTTTCCTGCTATCAGCATGACTCTGTTACATATTCCTCTGATCCACTTTTGTCACATCAAAGGATGCACGGTATAAAGTAGGAGCTAGTTCTTTCTGTTATGACACTTGTGTGCTTACTTATCTGCAATAAATCTTTGAGTCATTTTCATAATTGGCTATGTTTACATAAGTACAATTATGCAACTATTGGCAACTATCTGAGTAGGACAATACACTTCACATTGTCTAGAATAAAGCCATTGATTTATGTGCAGATAAACACACAATGTTATTAAGCTATTTTTACAATTCTATGACATAAACCCTCCCCTATTTAAGCTGTTTGATGTGCAAAAGATAGCAAGTGTAATCTTTATAACCTTTGACAGACCAGTATGAGCACCAACATCATCCCTTAAATGCAACTAAAGCAGAAATACTGTACATGTTGCTGTGAATACACTTGGAAGAGGATAATCGCAAATAATGTTATTTACATGGGTCTCGCCTTTGTCACATTGTTTTACTGGCATCAAATATACCCTGCAAAAGCCATGAAGAAGTGTAGTTAATGAAGATTCTGTGGTTGAGTTATATGTAAAAAAAGTCGAATTTCATCTCTGATGCTATGCTTGTGAGAGCAACAAAATAATGTCAGTAATGAGAAAAGAAGAGAATAGTTATGTGAAAGAAAGGCACTCTGGGTTCTGGACATATTGGTTACTGTCATAATTTTCATAGATGCTTTTTTTTCAAAGCACAAGATGTGAGTTTTGTTAGTGTGTGATGTAAATACTCACGCGGCATGATGCCTTGCTCCACAAGCTGCTCCCGAGTTCTCCTCTGCTGCAGACAGAGCTGGAGGACTGTGAGAGTGCAGAGACACAGAGGTCAGAGTTGAACTTTTACCATTCAGAGCCAAGTCTGCTGAGTCAACTAACATCGATCTCTTGCTTTAACTAGTCTTCAAGACTTTAAATTAAACAAAGCACTTCTTATTTCTCAATTAATATGCAAGCCCAAAGGCCCAACAATAAACCCTGTTCATCACCACAGACATCCTATTCACTTCCTGTATGGTTTTAACTAGGGTTGTTAGGATTACCACAAGTTTTATAACAGTTTCTTTCAAACAGTGCAATTCGATTGGCCAAGAGCCTTCCTATTGAGAGTCAATATCTATATGTGGCATGCAAATACACAGATAAGTCAAACAAAGTAACTACAGCACAGAATAAAACCAGGTAAAAGAGGGATTAATGTTTGGGCTGCAGTCACACGATAATGGGCAGAACTCGTGACACAAGCAAAAGTCAAGTGAGTCGTGTCTGTTTAAGAAATTGTTTTTAAAATGTAATCTTGCTTTGGGTGGATACGTAGTGATCAGTTATGTTATTGTAGCACATCAAAGACATGATTATCATCCAGCAGAACTTGTTGACTCTTGTATGCAGGCCCCACATATACTTGGACGGTCCTCAGTGTTATTTTCCCATTAATATAAACTGTAGTAAGATCCCAGTTTAAACATTTATAAACAATGAGCGTGGCCATATTACTTCAGTAGAATAACACCACTCTGTGCAGAAAATGTTGTTTGAAGAGTAAGGGAATGGGTGATGGTGACGAATGAGGTGGCGGTTTGAGGTACATGAGTCTTTTATTGTCACCAATGTAGTGAAGTGAAGCTGGTTTTGCTAGTGCTACTCAGTGGTTCAGGGGAAACAGCTACTCCCCCACACACACACACACACACACACACACACACACACACACACACACACACACACACACACACACACACACACACACACACACACACACACACACACACACACACACACACACACACACACACACACACACACACACACAGACCTGCTCAATTCTCCTGGGAAAGGCGCTGGGTCTGAACAAGCCTCTGTGACTCACTCTAGCAAAAATAAACCGGGCAGCTGTGAGAACAAGGCCTGGGAACCATGAAATTTAGGGGTAGTTAAGGGGGTGGGGTCTCCAGTTGTATGCAGAGCCGAGGGGACGTTCACGGGCTTTCACTGGTGGGCAAAGGAACACAGAGTGACAAGTGCTGAGGCAAAGGGTGGGAGGCTGAGTCTACTCTCACAGCAGCCCATCAACTCTGGGGCAGGGAACACAGTGTGCCTGCCCCGCCTGCTGTGTTTCCTATTACAAACCCAGGCCAGGGGGGTTATAGTCAGATCATACCAGGAGATTGTAACAAATTGCCATTGGTTTGTCTCAATATTAATATCCACTGTAACTTGGAATAAATGCCACAGGCAAGCCAATTCATGAGTGCATAGTGCTGCATATCAATAACAGCAAAAGCTGCCTTCCAGCGCCACAAAAGAATGAAGAGTTTAATTTGAGCATCAGTACTGGGGTACACCTTATGCCTGGGGTCCTTCTCGCTTTGTATCATCTTATGTTCAACATGAACCCTGGCTAACCTCTCCATGATGCAAACTGGCTCCACTCTCCTGCTCACCAGCAGAGCGTAAACAGAGGTTGTGGAGAAACACAGAGCTCTGCTAAAATCCCTGTCTACTGATGTAATCTCTAATCTCAGACCCATGTTGTTCTCAGCAAATCCTCCCTGAGGGTCTCCTATTAGACCTTTTATTTTATTTGACTTTTCAGTTATTTTTTTTAGACCGTACAAATAAAAGAAATCAGTTTGGTGTGGCTTCAGATACTCTTTGCCCAGACAAAGCCAAATTTAGTTTAGAAACAATCTGACACTGGGTTATGTTGACTTTACTGTTAGAAATACCAAATACTCGAAACAGAATCCCATTTTAGCAAAGATTGGGGCATCTATAACAAGAGATAGACTAAACTATGAATATACAGATTACATTGGTTTATCAAAAAGTGTGCAGTGCCCGATTCAGATTAATTTTTACTATGTTACCTTCACAAATTGCACTTACAATTGGGAAAACAGTCTCTGGGAATTTAATTAAAGTGATAGACTTTGTATTGTTTTGTAAAAATATTTTTTTAGTATTGTATAATCAACTTATGATTATTTAAAATGTCTATAAACATACCACTGACATCTTTTTAAATTACACAATCAGTACAGAAATATACTAAGCACATCTACAACATGAGACATTGTCAGCGGGGGAGAAGCAGGTCAAAAGTTGCAATGAAAACTCCTGCACACGGTCTAACTTACAAAACATATAAAGTTTAATAGTAGGCAATGTTTTGTACTAGACCATCTTCAGGCAAAAGACGAGGGGAAATTAAACTATACCATTACTCATTTTATTCTAAAACAGGCTTAAGCAGCGATAATTAAGTGTAAGGTGTACGTTGAAAACTAATGTCTACATGAAATGCTGATATGGGTAGTCAATGCCTTTCTGAATTTATATCTGTATCCCAGTGGGGAGAAAACATGAGTTTCCTTCCCCGTGAGTGGGCGTGTCCACAAAAGCTGTGTTGGCAAACTGGTCTGGGTTTGGTTAAAGAGTTATATTTAGTCAGGTCATGAATAATAATTTATTGATATGGAATTTAGATAAAATGTTAAACCTGCAAACTTTTGCATGATGGCCCTTACAGAAAGGAATTTACATTTTACTTTTGCTTTGCTACTTCTTGCATGCTATACATATCCAGTATTATATACTTTTGCCATGAAATTGTTATGCATTCTCTTCTATCTAAAGACACCTTATGGACCTGGGCATTTTTTCATCAAATGTGATTTCACAGATGCAACAATAAGATAAGTGTAAGTGTAGAACCTTAACACCAGTAACATAAAAAGTATGTCACTCAAGGCCTGGTCTAATCTAAATACTTTTTTTGCTGATGATGAATGCAAATGAGAAATTAAGAATGTGAGGATCAGAATAATGAATAACAATCAGAATCTTGATTAGCAGCACATCTAGTTATTGCCCTTCATCTAAATGAAGCTCAGGGTGTGTACTTACATTACAGGTGTGACTTCATGGTTATATTATGTGACAGGTAAATAGTGTTTCAACAGAGTGCCAAAAACAACAATAAAACATAGGCAGTATAAACAGGTCTGTTCTTTCCCTCACAACCTCTTGCTGTTTTTCTACAGCAACTTTGATTTATGATCTATCTGAACACAATAGTCTCTCCTGTAAGAACGATAGGCTACTTGGCATGAGTCATTGTGATGACTGTTGCCCTGTCATTTCCTGTTGGGGCTGTGTCTACGTCACTACAACCCCCCTGCCAGTTCAGCCAGCATCAGTATAAAATTTAAAACTCAACTAATTTCATGTAGACATACCAATAAAAGAATGAAAAGTATGCAGGTTAGGCAATGGAAAGAAAAAGCACCTGATTTGAATTTACCCCTGTAGATGGAAGGGGTCTCCACACCAAGGCAGGCCATAGAGTAGAGCGGTTGGCTTGGCGGCCAGGTCTGGAGTCCCATGGAGTGATGAGGCCAGTGGAGAATGAGGGAGTCAGGAAGAGAATAGACCCAGTCGAGAGCGAACAACAGCTGGCTCTCAGAGCTGCAAACAGTCCCTCCTCTCTGGCTCTGTGCTGGCCTCAGCAGAGAAAGTGTGTGTATGTGTGTTTGTGTGTGTGTGCTCAGTCAATTTCAGGAGGAGGGAACACAGCGCTGCTCATGTTAACCCTCGCTAGGTCATTTTGCTCTACTCACAGAGGGCTCATCATACTATGGCGCTCGGGAACTTTTGATATTCTCATTTAAATCATCATCATGAGACCAACTCTTTTACTGGTAACCAATCGATCAAAACAAGATCTTTGGAATTTTAAATGGGCACCTCTCCATGAGAAACATGAGTGTTTTTTTCTCCAGAAATGTTTGTAGCACTATAAAAGAATGACAAGAACAAACACGCTGGGTCCTCAGGGACAGAGAAGCTTATCTTTAAACATTTTTTAATAATTAGTGAGTTTTCTTTGTACATGACTATTGTTTTACATTGCAACCCCATTGATTTATAGCAAACAATTTCAATTTTATATTAGCTATTGTATTAAGCAACTCCAACTTGTATGTACCGGTAACTATTTTTGCATGATGAGAAAACATCAAACTAAACAGAAGAGTAGAAGTAGAATGGGAGCCAGAGCATTCAGCTATAAAGCTCCTCTCCGTTGGAACCAGGTTCCAGTTTGGGTTCAGGAGGCAGACACCGTCTCCATATTTAAGAGTAGGCTTAAGACTTTCCTCTTTTATAAATAGTTATAGTTAGGGCTGGCTCAGGAGAGTCCTAAACCATCCCTTAGTTATGCTGCTATAGGCCTAGACTGCCGGGGGACTTCCCATGATGCACTGAGCACCTCTCTCCTCCTCCTTCTCTCCATCCGTATGCAACCTCATCCCATTAATGCATGTTACTAACTCGACTTCTTCCCTTTCCCGGAGTCGTGTGCTCTCTCGCCCCTCTCTCCTCGACACCCTTTGCTACAAATCTCTCTCTCTCTCTCTCTCGTCTGTCTCTTGTCTGCCGGTTGAGGCAGATGACCGCCCACCCTGAGCCATGGTTCTGCTCGAGGTTTCTGCCTCTTAAAAGGAAGTTTTTCCTTGCCTCTGTCACCTAGTAATTGCTCTTGGTGGGAATTGTTGGGTTTCTGTAAATAACACCACAGAGTATGGTCTAGACCTGCTCTTTTATGACAAGCGCAATGAGATAACTGTTGTTGTGATTTGGCGCTATATAAATAAAATGTAATTGAATTGAAGATGTGTGTAAAAATTCAAGAGGAGAAAATGCAGTGGCTCATAAAAACATGCTTAGTTGTGGCTTACAATGGTGTTTAGATGCCATTAATGACTACAAAACGCACCAACAGGAAATGAGATAAAAAGGTAATTAAACCAATTTTGGTGAGTTCCGTGTGTCTCAGTGGTTCCAGGAAAATATGTCAAAGCTAAAGAGCCAGTGTCTGATCCCGCAGAGGATCTGCTCTCAAGGTGAAGCTGCAGAGACACAGGATTCTGTGGAGGACCTGACCTCTGTGTTTTGAACTAATAATCCAGAAATATACATGTCAAACAGCATAGGGCAGGAAAAATATGGATTTGATCAAGTAAAAGGGTACTGGTACAGTCTGGCACAATATGTTATGACAACTCAACGCAGGGATTGAATAATGATGAACAAGACCATAAAAAATAGCTGAGTATAGCTGGAGCATTTGGTATGTGGAAAAACATCTTTCCGCATGTCACACCGTCCGTAAATACTCAGAATTCTTTTGAATTTATATTTCAGTATGTTGGCCACAGAAACAAAACAACAGATTTAATGAATGTTCATACACCTGTTTTGTCCTACAATCAAAACCTCTCTCCTGCATCAAAGGCAGCTGTGGGCTCTCAAATTCCAATCCAAGTCCAGAACAATGCTGTTTCTCATTTTCAGTAATAATTTAAAAGTCTAATTCCTTGTCTTAACCCACAACGTGTATTCATTTAATATGTTTTACATTCACACAAAAACATATTTGAAAATATAAACCCTCTCTAGACTATATTTAGTTCAATGGGATTTAACATCTTCTTAGCACTATAACAATGTCACTGCATTGACTATTAATAGCCATTTCAGCTTAAGGCTTATCACACTCATTAAACATCTGCTTCCCATTGGCCAGCTGTTTTTCATTACTGATTACTCATTCAGAATAGAGTGAAAACACACGTATGAGCAACAGTTCACGATTCATGATGCATGTTTGTGCTGAAGAAAGATACAATTCTATAACTTCACAACAAACACGTCAATCAATTTGTAGACTAGCTCAGGTTTGCCTTGGACCAGCACTTAGTTACGCTGCTATTGTTTTAGACTGTCGGTGGAATTTGTATGACACACTGAGCTCTTCTCTCTTTTCATCTGTGTGCATTCATGTCTCATTAATGCTTGTTACAAACTTAATTCCACGGAGCTTATTCCCCGGAGTCCGTATGTTTTATAGTCTCGCCGTTTTCCTTGGATTGGGGTGGCACCATAAATTATGGTTGCAGCTGCTGCCGTGGTCCTGCTTGACGCCTTACGCTCTGCTACTACCATTATTAATGTCATAGTTCTATTATCCTTATTGTTACTATATCTGCCACTGATCATCATCCCAACTGCTATAATTATTATGAATCATATTTATGTATATCTGTATCATTGTCGCTGTGTCCCAACCACCAGCGGCAGATGGTGGCCCACCAAGAGCCTGGTTCTGACTGAGGTTTCTGCCTGTTAAAAGGAAGTTCCTCACCACTGTAGCAAAAAGTGCTTGGAAGGAATTGTTAGGTCTTTGTAAATTATAGTGTGGTCTAGACCTACTCTATCTCTAAAGTGTTCTGAGATAACTTCTGTTAAGATTTGACACTTTAAATAAAATTGAATTGAATCACTGTCAGAAATGTTCCAACAAGTATGAGAAGATCAAGGGTGCTTTCACACCTGTAGCTCTGTTCATTTTGTCTGGACCAAGGAAAAAAATTAGCCATTGACTTAACCAACAGCTGTAAACACACTGCTATATGGACAGAAAGACAACTTATCCATTGGACTGTTTTAATGACTGTCATCCTGCATCAGTCAGTGCTACACGGACCCACATCCAGAGACTGACAGCAAATCATGTTGTACAGTGCTGCCCATACTTTGTTTATTTAGTGTATGTTCTCTGGTGGTTACAAAGAAGAAAATGATTATGATCCTAATTAGTCGAGACTGCAACTCAAAACATGTTAAAAATAATGCTAACACTGTAGAAATATGAAGCAAAAGGGGCTTCTTTTACTATGATATTTAGGTACAGGTTGCTACTTTTCACTCATTTTTTTTAATGAGGAACTGACAAAATTGCAACACCTTATAATGTTAATTATGTAAATAATGTATCATAATATTCCTTTAACTATGTAAATATCCACATTCCTTATATTTCTTTATTTATATTTCTACTATTTGTGCAACTGCAATGCAGAGTTTCCCTTCGGGGATCAATAAAGTATTTCTGATTCTGATTCTGATTCTCGCTCACAATCACCACATGGATTAATTAGTAAACACTTTAAAATGTCAACCCTTTTTTCTTCAAGAGCACTAGCATTTATTTGTTTAGTGCATCTCAAGATTTACCCACTGAGCACACTGTTATGTATTTTGGGTAACTATAAGATCCGTAGTTTAAATACACCTGATGGATTGTGGGTAACTTTAGCATCCATTGTTGATGTTAGCCATGCTGCTGTAAAGACATGCTGTTGGCCTAATAAATGGCTAATATTCCCTCGTAGTCAGGTTATCATTGTTATATCTAGTATCATAAAACAGTGATGAATATAACACACATCACTATCTTTTTGGACAGGATTAAATAGTAGTTTAGCATTTTTAAATCATGCTAAAATCACCTATCTGCTATCATAAAATTATGTGGTTGGTCCACTTTGCTTTCACACCCCAAATGAACTGCCCAACTTAGTCCCTCCTTTTTAGGCAGTGTTGGTTGTTTACTTCACACCCGAGTTTGATTGTAGGGCTTGGGCTTGGTTTAATTCCAAACAATGTCATAAAGTAACCTATACATAACACACAACACTTTTAAACCAGCCTAAAACAAACAGAACAAAAAAAAAAACAATACACAGACAAACAAACACACCAGAGTTGCTAAACTGAACCTGAATAGGCTTAGATGTGAAAAAAACATGGTAAAACTTACATTATAGCCCACAAATTACAATGTAGTATTTGTACATATGTGCTAAAGTGCCTATAAAATACTGACACTACAAGGGAAGGATAATAACAAGTGTATAAGAGACAGAGAAAAGGGGTATTGGGTAATTACTAAGACATGTTGGAACTTTAATCAGAAAACTAGTTCTTCAGAATATCAATTCTGTTTTATCACATTTTCTGTGTCAATTACAGTGAAATATATTTCTATATCCCTTCTACACACACAATTGATCCCCGATATTTATAATTGTTGTCGCCTTCCTGTGTACCTACATATTTGTACCAGCAGTCAACATGGGCAAAAAGGGAACTGTGAATTTACAGGATGAACACAGCAGAAACAAATCAAGTCACTCCAAGCAGTTACTACATTAATTTAAAAGTCTCAGTTGTGTAAAGGGTACTTGCCATGAAGAGCATTGCCACATGCTCTACCAGAAATGCGTAAGCCACATTATTAATAATCCTAATTCATTGTACGTCATTTTTAAGAGTGATCATTTCTGGCCAACTCAGTAAGAACCATGACACTTGCAGATAGAAAAAAGTACTTATAAATATTTGTAACATTAAATCAAAAGTAAAATATTTCAATGAACGATAAGGAAAAAAAGCTGTGCTGTAGACACATAATAAATCCATATTCCCAAGAAAAAATCTTTGATTTCAGTTAATGAATGTGCGTGATTATGTGTAGGCTTCCAAAGGCAATTTGATCTAATTCCTAACATCATTCCACAAACAAATCACTCAAAAGTGTTTGTTTTCCCAGAGTGGCCTTGCTCTTAAATGGTCAACAGTATGTGCTACCAAACTGTTTACGTCTGCTCACTGATTCTGCACTCCTTGAGGCAGCAGAGGCTATAGGGAGCGAGACACTCTTGGACGTCAGTGAAACACAACTCCTGATCATCCTAAAGCTGTGATACTGCACGGGGAGCAAAAATCAATATTATTTGCATGATGGGGAGTTTATTTAAAATTAATACATGGATATTAATTGGCCATATTAAGTAGTGCATGAAAAAGCAAAGTGATTAAGTTCCTATACTGTAGTAAATTAACCGTTAATCTGAGAGATATGTATTTTTTTACTTTTGTCTTCAAGTAATTTCTGTGACACAGAGCCAAACATTGCACAGGCCTCCCCCACTAGATGAGAATTGCTGTAATTACAACATTCCCCAAGGGTAGAAAACATCATTCTCATCTCTCCCATTACCACAATAGAAGTTTTTCAATGGGGAATCAGCTGCGTTACATGGTTCTTGACAATATCTCCTTCAAATGTTGAGAACTTAAACTCACATTTAGTAGTAATTAATTAATATAGTGCATGACCTAGCATTAAGGAACAAAAACCTAAAACTGCTGTAATGTTGGTGTACACTGCAGTGTTGGTATTGTAGGGACATGTGTACCATGAGCCTCGAATCTCAGCCAGGAGTAATGGCAGCCTTCAATGTTATGCTGTTAATATGAAATCCATAATCTTGTTTCCAACATCAAGGCTGTTATACAGTACCAGGGCACAAATGGAATATTGATTACTGTATGATTGCCAGGTGTGTTTCCATTTATTTTACTGAAGGTAAAGAATAACTGTAGCCTTTTTATTCACTGTTCTACTTCATTTCATCTTAGATACAGTATTAAGTAAAGTAGCACTCAAAGTCATGACAGCACCGTGCCAAAAGCCACACTACAGCTACAACAAATATCTGAGATTAAATAAAGTTTGCACAAATTAGTTTGGTTGCAGATTGTTCATGTGGGTGATTAAAATCTCAGGCACATTACTATTCATTATACTTTACATTTGACCAAAACTTCTGACCTGAAGGTATTTCTAACAAAACAGTTGTTTTTTTGCAAAAAAGATGTAAATAAATAGCAATACGAGTGATTCTTTTAGATTTAAGTTGATCTTTATAATTATAAACTTTAAGCTTATGCAACTTTAGAGCATATGTAGTTCACTCATTCCTGCAAAACAAAGATATTTCTTGTGATTTTGCTTGATTTGTATGTATAATTTGTCTGGCCCATGATTTTGACAGAGTAAAAGAATTAAGTGGAGTTAAACTATCAAGAACTGAATGTTACTGACGTTAGAACGGTTGTATCAACAGGATACTATTTGATAATACTATGAATTGATAGCTCTTTTAAGCTGTTGTATTAGGTTGTTAAACTGCTTCAATTTCTGGACTTTGTACTACTCACCTGTGATTTTACTGACAGCTTGATGTAATCCTTAAAAACCGAATTTAAAACACATTCACTCCATCAAAATCTTTTATCTTGTCCCCTTTTTATGACAAAAAGTGTGTTCCCTTTGTTTTGCAGTCTATTTAATGCTTTAATGGCTCTTTCACACACTATTTTAAAAACAATATGGACAATGCAATACTCTTTTGTGACTTCACATACTGTCTTTTTAATCCACCTATATTTGCTTCTAATGACAGCTCACTGAAGTGATTCTCATACAATGTTTCCTTTGTAAAGTGAAGGATAAAAAGCACAGCAAGTTCTACAAACAAATGACCATTGCTATTTAGCTGCCCACATGTTCCCTGCAATTATTTAGCTATTTATCCCAGTGATGTCAGATAGATTGTGCTGGTGTACCGTCATACTGTTGTCCTGCTGAGAAAGTGCACTCCAACCCCATCACTGTGATAACGACAATCTCATTAGACTCTTGACCCTTGGTGCCAAAGTATTCTTCACAGCCAAAATCCACACTTTTTTCTCCAGATGAAGTTTATTTAAACATCAAAGCACTCGTTAAAATCATGTCTTTCTACTAACACACATACTTAGATTTATTAAATCATGCTCAGCCTATTATTGCTCACAGTACAGCGTAACAAACACTGATTTTAAACTTAAAGTACATCACATCAATAAAAGGTCAAAAACACTATTAAAGGACCATAAGCAGATTTCATACCACTTAAAGGCATTGGGAGTAACCCTCTCTTTTTCTGATGGTGCCTGCTGATGAGCACATTGTAATCAGGTTTAGGTAGACAGTCATGAAGGAGTCATCCATATAGCCCTTTTCAACTGACATACAGTTGTATCCAACATCACTAACCTCATAAATCATATTTTTTGGTGGAAGTGATATTTCTACATGGCAAATAATTTACTAGTAAGTGTTGTAGAGTCATAGAAAACCAACAGACCCAACAGTCATGACATGCAGTTAGTGAGGGGATTGACTCTGTGAATTAACAGGTGTCAATTATGGCCCATATTTAAGGAAGGAAGGAAGCAAATGTTGTGCATGCTGGTTATAGTGCATTTCACACTGAAATACTCAGCCACTGGATCGTTCCAGACATTGCTCTGAGGAACAGCGGACTTTGATTAAAAAGTTGATTGGAGAGGGGAAAACATAGAAGTGCAGAAAATTATAGGCTGCTCAGCCAAAATGATTTCAAATGCCTTGAAATGGCATCCAAAGCCTGAATGACGTGGGAAAAAATGGTCAACTACCATTCAAATGGATTGAAGAATTGCCAAAAATGGCAAAGGCTCAACCAATGATCAGCTCCAGGAAAATCAAAGAAGACTTACAGTTACCTGTGAGTACTGAGACAATCAGAATAAGGCAATGTGAAGCAAAGCTATCAGCTAGAAGCCCCCGCAAAGTCCCATTGCTGAAAAGACATGTACTGAATAGGTTGATATTTGCCAAAGGACACACTGACTGGCAAAAGGAGAAATGGCGCAACATTCTGTGGACTGATGAGAGTAAAATTTTTCTTTTTGGGTCTAGGGGCCGCAGACAGTTTGTCCGATAACCCCCATGCACTGAATTCAAGCCACACTACACTGTGAAGACAGTAAAGCATGGTAGTGCAAAAATCATGTAATGGGGATGTTTCTCGTACTGTGGTGTTGGGCCTATTTATCGCATACCAGGGATGATGGATCAGTTTCAATACATCAAAATACTTGAAGAGGTCATGTTCCCTTATGCTGAAGAGCAAATACCTTTGAAATGGGTCTTTCAACAAGACAATGACCTAAAACACACCAGTAAACGAGCAACGTCTTAGTTCCAGATGAACAAGATTGAGGTTATGGAGTGGCCAGCCCAATCCCCGGACCTCAGTCCAATAGAACACTTGTTGGGGGACATTTAAAGTAAATTAGTAAATGCGGTTATTGAGGAAAAACCCAGTAATGCAGAGGAATTGTGGAATGTAGTTAAATCGTCCTGGGCTGGAACACCTGTTCTCAGGTGCCAGAAGTTGGTCAACTCCATGCAACACATGTGAAGCAGTTCTCAGAAATAATGGTACCCAAATAGTAGTGCAGTGATTCAAAGTAAAGCAAACCCTTGAGAAATTTTCAGTTTATACAGTAAATGTTTGAGTTTGTAAAGAAAACTGCAAATCCTGCTATTTTTTTGAACAGCCTTATATTCCTGCATTGATATTATGGAATTAAAAACTATTCTTTTTTAAACACACTGCTATTATTCTGAACACAACTGCAGGTATTTCCTATAAAACCCAGACTGCATCAAATTCCTAGTGGATTTTCACTGGGGTGGTTCCAGAAAGAATCCCAGGGAAGGTCAGGATAAAACGCACATTTGGAGTAATTTGGGTGCTGGTATGCAAAGCAGACAGCACCTTTCATAACACACAGCTCATTTTTGTCCCTATCAGAATCAAGATGTCAGACTGAATAAGACTGCAAGCACATTTTTTAACATGTTAAAAACATGCTGCTTGTACACCAAAGACAGATGTTCAGTTTAATCAACATATGAATCTGTTAATCAAACTAGTTCTCAGAGTATCAGGTGATGGGCTGTGTATGACTAATTGCAAGGTTACAAAACACTGACATTTCAAGCCTTTGAGTACAGTTATTTATCATGATAGTGAAAAGTCTGGATGGCTGCCATGGCATTATCTTCAGTAAAGGCATTAGTTGTATCATATTACACCTGGACCTAAATTTAGTCAAAGACAATATAAACCAAGAATGTGCTTTATTGATGGAATGCAAGTCAAATTGTTCTGTATGCCAGCTGAACATTAACCTGAGAATGGATATAAAAAGTATATGATTTAAAATCATGTTTGTAATCAAACATGAGCTTTTTCAATGATGTTGAGAGAGATTGCATGTGGTGAAATTTTTTGCAGTAAAAGTGGATATTAATTTTCACAGGGGAGTCTCCACAGCAATTACAACCGTCACAACCCATGAAAGCCTCTGCAGATGGTGGGAAAGCCAAAGGGAAATCCCTGTAGGCCTCCAGCTTGCTTTGAAGCTGCGATACATGCAGTTGCTACGCTAAAAAGACAGGCCTGTGGCAGCTTGGGCCACATTAACATCACCAAAAACAACTAATTGCACACACTTACTAAAATGTAAACATACTCACAGCTGCCCAAAGGCAAACTGTAATTACATTTAAGTGCACACTTTAACACACATGCAACCACATATCATTTGTATTTGCTCTTTTTTGGATAAACCATGGGCACTCAAAGACATTCCTTCCCACGTTAAAATATTGGCAAGTACTATTGTTACTGCCAATCTTTTCACCAAGATTTATAATCAGTCAATAACTACAACTATTGGAGAAGCTAAGGCTTGCAAAATGCTGTTTTTCTATGATATCCAAATACCATGGAAATTCACTAGATGATTTACCATTCCTATGACTAAAACACAATGGTGCAATACATCCTGATAATAAAACTCATTCACAACATCAAATGGATGCATTTATTTAATTGTTGGTAGCATTTTATTGAGAAACATGCCATACTTTATTTTTGGCATATTTTTCATTGGTATGTAAATTCCTTTACACTCAGACAAACTAAAATAATTAAAACTTAAAGATTTTATCTCCAAAATGTTCTTCTAAACTCTCCATATCCTTGACCAAGTATAGCAAAGCTTATTACATATAACAGCTACAACACCAAGATTACTGATTAAATTTTTATTTTTGTGTTTATTTTTTAATTTGTTTATGATTAACATTTAATTTATATTATTGAGTATGTACTTAGTTTTTCAAGTATATTGCAGACAAGAAGACAAAGAAAGTGTGTCTATGATAATGTGGTTCTGTGTTTGTAAAGTCAAACTGTACAGGTAGCCTGACTGAGTCATCATCAAGTGTATTTGGTTACAGGTTGGAACAGGAGGAAAATAGCACAAGATAACAGTTGTTGGGAAATGTTTTAGGGAAATGTTTTAAAAAAGGATGTGCAAAAACCTTGCCATCATGAAAAATGTTTCACATTAACTCAGCACTATAAAGCAGGCGCAGACTATGCAGCTAAAAATAGCTAACTATATAGCCAGAACAAGCAGCAAAAAATAATATTTTCCGTTTCTTACGTTCTAACCATTCATAACGGTATCCCCACAGTCTCGACATTTGAGAAAACAAAATGTTGCTACAGTGATGGGCGGGCAACTCCTTCACACTTCCCCTCTAACATTCCCTGATTTCAACAACCATAACTTTCCCATAAGTCTAATTAACCCTTGAGTCGCTGTTACTCAGAGCAGATGCACACAAAACACGAGCCCTCCCCTCTCATCTCCTGGTTGGACCCAACAGGCTGTGTGATTGGCAGGGGGTCGGTTAAGGGTCAACCACAGACAGAAATAACCTCTTGTTTGCTCACTGACATGCTGCAACTCGTGGTGTTGTTCTGGGAGCCAGACAGGGCCTCTGTGTTTTTATCTGGTATCACAGTGGATTCTTAAACTGAGTGACAGTGATACTGTATGCTCTGTGGGTGGCAGCATCAAGAACATGGATCTAAACCTACTTTAACAATTATATTATTCATGGCTGCAAATGGCTTTGAGTCAAAACAAAGCCACATCCTCTCTGAATGGTCATGTTTACTGCAGTCTTGGATGTAATCTCAGCCAACATTACCGTAGCGGGTTCCATTTTGAAGCTAGAGTGAAAATATTGGTATCATATTAATCGCACCAATCTTGTGAAGCTAAAGGTGGCTAAACAATGCACCAAATGTAGGCACAATTTTGGCGATAGAAAAACGGGCATGGCCATTTTCAAAGGGGCCCCTTGACGGCTCACCTCAAGAGTAAATGAGTAAATGAAAATGGGTTCTATAGGTACCCACAGGCCACCCCGTTACAGGCATGCCCATTTCATGCTAATCCCAGGCATTTTGGCAAAACCATGCCTTTTTTTGTATGTGTTATTTTCACATAAAAATTATGAATTTAAAATATTTCTGCATACTGGGGTTCCTAAACAGTCTTGGAAACACATAAATTGGGTATAATTGGAAAGCTGAGAATCTTGTTGAATCCATAAGCCCCATTTTATTCATGTTTTATGATGTTAGTCCCAATAGTAGCCATTTCATCGTAGTGAGACCATTTTTGAAATGTGACCCCACTATGTAAAATGACCTGTTGTGACCTCTAGAATAATCACAGCCTTATGAAACATTACAACCACAAACTAGAGACCGAGGGCATTCAGAGTGGCTTTTATAGGTATATTAACAATAAGGGAGTTTCTTAGCAGTTTCCAGAACAAAAGTGCTCCACAGCCAATCGCCAATAAAATGCAATTCTTGTAGAAATCTCCAAATCACAGCATGGATTTTTCTCTGGTGTTCCTCAAGATCTTAGTGTGGTATTTGGAGGGATCATTGACCATTTTTATCAAATATTCCATCTTGAGTGGTCAAAATAGTTAAAGTTTACACCCATGTGTATAACAAATGGTATCCAACTCAAAACGGCTTATGAGACATAATTGAGCATGATAAAAAAGATGGTCTATGGTGGGCCTCTAAGAGTTAAGTAACTTAAGTAGATTTTGCATTAAAATTGTAGTAGTGCTTAGTGGAAGATATGTTATACTTTATGTAATACAATCAGATCTGCATCTCTGCTGACTCAAAGGGAAAGCATCTTACTCCATGTCATGCTCTTCACATTGCATTAGATTCATGTGCTTTTAATTCTAATGCCATTAGCAGAAACCTGGGTTTAGCATTTGGCATAGTCATAGACTGATATCAGAAAAAAACATTTTGGGAGTTCGAGAAGAGTGAAAAAAAGTAATTAATCCAAATCAGTGTTAATGTACCGGGCTTACAAAGAGGCGAGGTGCCAACAATTTGCACCACATCACTTTTCCATGGAAAGTGAAAACCTCTACCTTATTCAGTTTGGTATATTATGACACAATTTTGTTGTGCAACTAAAACACTTTGGAGACATGAGTGGATCTTAATTTCAGCAGCTTTACTCCAGCATGCAGATGCCCTCCACTGTTTCCGGAATCTTAAATTGGAACATTTTCTTCCTGAACTCGCCAACAATATACTCTCCATCAAGTGGTATTCATACCATCTTTGTGTCCCCAGAAAAAGATCAGGAATAACATTTGCTCATTGGAATAACAGGTAAAAACAACAGTGTAGCCATGGCCTCAGGAGAGATGGACAGTCAGAACAGCGGGCTGCCAGAACACAGTCTAGACCACAAGGGAAGCATTAACTGCTCTATAAATGCCAGGAATATAAAGATTGCAGTGTTGTTTTCTAATGGACAATGCATAATGCAGCATATACACTAAAGGCAGCACAAGGTCACATTGATCATCACACAAATGTACTTCCCAGCAGAAATGTGTTGTGTCAAAAATGTAAAACAATGTCCTATTGATTATGCATGCAGGATAAAATATGATACATTACACTGTCTGAGCTGCATTTTATTGCAAAACTGGAAAGAAATGCTCCCTCTATTTGTCATCTCCCTGCAACCGATTTACGTCCTGCCTCAGCTATGGGAAACAGTGAAGTTACCCTGATTAAAGACATTTCCTTCCTCTACCATTCACAGTTATGCCAGGAATGGCTGCAGTATTTACTCAAGCCTGAAGCGGTAAACTGCAGATCCCACACGGCAAATGCATCATAGGCTACAAAGGCCAAGGGTTCTTGGGAGAGTAGTTCTTCTTAATCCAGACCAAAACAAATATTATATTCTTTCGCAAAATACATGATGCAATTAAATAATGTGATCAAGTTGGTTTATCTTTTTAAAAACCTTCTGTACTGCATGCATCCATGGGTGTCTTGACGAAACCCAATGCAGGATTTGCTGCCCCCCTTCTGGGTTAGGGCCCCTGAAAGTCTCCTTTCCCCCAACTAGTGACAACTATGTTTATGATATTTTATTCCCACTTCTTGTGGTTTCAAACATGAAAAAAACACACGTCTAAAAGCTTCTCTGAGTCCTGGAAGTTATAACACTATCCCACCCATCTTAATGTTGAACTAACCCAAACAAAACAAAAAATAACTCTGCTATGCTCCTTAAATGTAGGCTGTACTTACCAGGGAAAATAAACGACCTGGCACATGATTTTTGCCTACTATCACAGAGAGAATGATCAGCACTGGTCTAATTATGTCCAGCACTACAAGCTAGCCAACATTGCTGGTGATAGTCTTGCCAGAAGGGGGCACTAAGAGCTCAGCATGATCACGTTTTTATTACACATATACAGGTATATCAGGAAGGCATGGATTACACTGCCATCTAGTGTAATGATAATGGACAATTATAGGTGCCTTCTTCCATTTTCCAGTGTAATGTAAACCCATAGATATTTTCCTTTCCACTCCAAAAAGTGACAAGAGGAGTTAGGTGGTAGTCATAATATCTGCCCTGTTTTTACTCAAAATACATAATTCTCCTCCTCAGAGACACATAATGACAGAGGCTTAAGCAAAAGGTGACATTGTTTATACAGAATTAATTGAGGACAGAAACCAAAAGCAGCTGTTACCTATTAGCTCCTCTACCCATCGGAGAAACTATAACCACAAGAGCCAGCAAGTGGCCAAACACATTTTTCATTTTGCTATTTAAATTAGAATGCTAAGAAATCATGTACTATCATCTTCTGCGTCTAGCAAAAAAATCATAATAGCTCCAGCCCGTCGCCCTAAAGATGGTGTCATAAATTAGTGGTGGGCGCATTGATCCAAATATCAATAATATCGCTACCAATGTTGGTATTGATATTAATCAATACCAGTGTGATGAGATTGATACTTTAGTTTTAGTTTCAGGCCAAAAATAAAACAAGGGCAAGCTGTATAATTTGTAAAATGGCTGTAAGATACAGTGTTAACACAACAAACGTAAACAAGCATTTGACAATTCTGTCCTGGGTTTTAACGTATTAATAATCTAAAGGAAAAATCACAAAAAACACTTAAAAGTCATGTAAATTCATTCAGATTTAGGAATTTGATGATGAATCCAACTTCATTTTTAAAAAGTATTGGTATCGTATCGGTAATACTGGCCCTGGATTTACTTGGTGTTGGATCAATACCAAATTTTGCTGTATCGCACACCACTAGCATAAATTACCAGCTGTGGCCTTTTTGTCTACGTAGCATGTTAGCCAAACAGCACTCCAAACTTCTGCATGCATGAGTGTAATCAAATGTCCAAACTGGCATGTGTAGCCAAGATGGGCTGCCAGACAGTCTGCACACCGAATTAATTGCACTAGTAGAAGGGGACCTTAGTCTTGGAATCTAGACACAACCTAGCAGCAGCAAATGTAATTTGCAGCTAGGGTCAGTCTAGCAACTCTCTGTTGGCTTGCAAGCAGGGAAAAACAAATTCTGGCCAATCACATTGTGCATAGAGTCTGCAGGCTGAACGTAATGCAGCAGAGTTGCGATGGTTCTGCGTGACTTAACCAAGGGGGCGAGTCAGCCTATACTAAGCATAGCTTCTATGGCGCCATTTTTATGCTACCTAGCACTCATCCGCCATTAGCATTCTATTGACTCACTTTGACAGTGAATAACTTTACATCTGAAGCATTTAAAGACTATTTGTCCATTGTTTATTTTTAAAGAAACAAAACAATGTATAAAAGGCTCCATTACCTTGTATCTCATGTTATGGCTCCGACATTTTGTAAAAATAGACTAACAATTGTGTCATAACCACGTGACTTACCGTCACATAGTAGAGGAATTACTGAACAGTACAGGAAAAGCTTGCAGGCAGTTTCGACTTACAGAGCTGTTTAGGTTTAATTACTAATGTTAACTAGCATTTTAGTTAGCAATAAGTAGCCTGTGCCTATGTTATCTCCTAACATATACCTATCCTCTCTGTCTCTGCAAGATTGGGAATTAATGACATTTCTCTTGGCACAGCTACCAGAAGACTTACAACTTTCAGACTGGTTGCTTACATACCATCTAGGTTTTCAAGCTCAGCCCTCACCGGAAAAGTGCTTCTAATAACCTTTACTGGTCTCCGTCCAGAGCAACGGGATCTGTTGGTCCATTTCTTTAACTGTCTATGGACTTCCCTGCTACTTGAAAACAAAGAAGATGCCTGCTGCTGGCGAACAGCAGTCTTTCAACTCGGCTTTGGCCGCGACTCTGGAAAACTTGGAGTTAAGCTTTTCTTTGAGAAAAGAACAAAGAATGGCATTGAAGTCATTCTTAAAAAAGGAAGATGGGTTTGGATGTGTTTTGCCAACCAAATACGGCAAATCAACTAGCATTGCTCTGGTTGGTTGTAGTACTATCCTATTGCGTGCAGAGGGAATTTGACAGACCATTTATGCCGCCCCTCAGATTAAGCCTTGCCAATGATGAGTTTCCAGACCCAAGATCTTGATGTTATTTCAGTTAGCTTAATAGCTGGTTTGATTTGCATTGAGAGATGATCTTATGGAAAGTTCCTCATGCCTATCTTTATGCATGGTGAAGGGTATGTGATGATGTGGGGTTATTTTAATTCCAAAGGCCAAGGGAAATGTATCAGGATGCATAGTATCCTGGATCCATGAAATAACTGAATGAAAAATATAAAATGTGCCTACCTCTATGGGAATTTAACATATGGGTGTGTATACTTATACCCCCTGTATTTTAAAAGGAAGAACATTTATTTATATACAATACATTATTCATTTACAAAGAAAATTGGTGTCCTTAAAAGGTTGGATTTTCCTACATTTTTTGAATTAAGGCATTAAGATCAATTTCCAAAAGATGATTTTTATTCCTCATTTTAATCAACTTTAGCATGGGTGTGTAAACTTTCTCAAGCCACTGTAAACACGTCAGTAATGGGCAACTATAGGCCAATATCAAACCTTCCATTTTTAAGTAAAATCATTGAAAAATGCAGATTTCCAACAACTCAACCTTTTTTGTCACTAAACAACAGTTTTGATGCCTTCCAGTCAGGTTTTCGAACAAAAAACAGCACTGAGACGGCTCTTGTTAAAGTATTTAATGACATTCACAGATAGTGGCAAAATTTCAGTCTTAGTATTACTTAATCTCAGTGCTGCATTTTGAAACAAATGGTTGACCATGACATATTACTAGACCGATTGGTAAATCGCTCAGTGGCTCAGTTCTAAACTAGTTTGAATCCTACTTAAAGAATAGGGACTACTTTGTGTCTATAGGTCATTATACATCTGAGTATATAAATAAGATGTGTAGAGTTCCCCAAGGCTCCGTTCTGGGTCCTCTTCTGTTTAATATTTGCATGCTTACATTGGCCCTTATCACCAGGGGACTATAGTCCAATACAAAAACGGAGTGCATTGAACAAATTAACGACTGGATGTGCCAGAACTTTCTCAAATGGTTTGGTTAAACTTGTCCAAACTTTTATCTTCTTAGAATTGATTACTTTATTAAGTCAATTGGACAGCTGCAGCTGATTCAGAACGCTGCTGCTCGAGTCCTCACTAAAACCAAAAAAGTGGATCACATCACTCCAGTTCTGAAGTCATTACACTGGCTTCCAGTGCCTCAAAGAATTGATTTCAAAATACTTTTGCTGGTTTATAAAGCTAATCTAAATGGTTTAGGGCCAAAATACATTTCTAATCTGCTACTACACTATGAACCACCCAGACCTCTCAGGTCATCTGGGACAGGTCTGCTATCTGTCCCCAGAGTCAGAATTAAACATGGTGAAGCAGCGTTCAGTTTTTATGTTCCACATATCTGGAACAAACTCCCAGAAACCTGCAGGTCCGCCGCAACTCAACTTTCTTTTTGATGTTGCCATTTCTTATATTGAAGTCTATATTTTTAACTGCTCTTTAGTGTTTAATTTCTTATACTGAACTATAACCACTGTAAATTCTCATATTTTAATTGTTTTTATGTAAAGCACTTTGAATTGCCCTGTTGCTGAAATGTGCTACACAAATAAATCTGCCTTGCCTGCCAAATATGTCACAACACAAAATAATTGTACTTTTCATTACATTTAAGAAAACCCCTTGCTGTTTCAGAGAGGATTTCTAAAGAGTTTTCACAGATGGAATTAGCAGACTGGGAGGCTGAGTATATAACTAGAGAACTAAGAATCTAATCTTAATATCTATATCTCAAGTAGTTATTTAAAAAGACCTTTAACCTAAAAGATGCTTTGCATAGACAAATGATGATATAAGATTAAATTATTAAACCTTTATACTTTACCTACTTACCCTTTTAAAGTAGGAACCAGGTACTAGCCCGAATTTAATCCCAAACACCAGAGGGCAGTGAAGATTAGCTTGTTGCAGCTTGTCACTTGGCTCCTTTAAATTTGGGAGGTTAAAATTATGTCTGAAGTCAGGCTTCAGTACCACACAGTAATAATTTTAAAATCTTTTCAGTCCATGTGCCCTCCATCAGATCTGTCCAAAAATAGTCCTAAGTACGAAGCTACAAGAGTGTTATAATATTAGTCAGTGATTATCTCCCTTGGAGGTGAATCGTTGCGAGTGAATCCATCATGATTCTGCAGGATGTTATCTGTTCTCAAATGTACAACAATGGTTGGTAAATTTACATTTATTTCACTCATTTCAAAGGCGATGAATAAAAAGTTTCACTGACGTACTGTATTGAAGTCAGTGTGACTCCTGTCATTTAGAGGGGCTCCTCTTAGCACACTTTGCTGCTTCACTACATCAAACACAAAGCCAAAGTAATGAATCTGGGCAAGACAGTTTCTGCGTCCCTGAGTGTCTCAATAAATCAAATAAAGTTGCTGCTTAGGGCATCATGATTACTTGGGGCCGCAGCAGAGTTTAAAAATGAAAGTGTGGGTATAAAAGCGTTAGATGTTCAGCTGTGTTAGTAATAATAATGCTTAAAGTTCATATCTCCGTCATTCAACTTTTGTTGCACAAACACCATGAGAATTTGGCAACCAAATAGAAAATATGGCAAAATAAAAACACACAAATAACTTCTCAATGCCTAAAAATATGGAATTTGTCAAATTTGTGAAACATTCTTTTGAAAAAACTTTGTAAAAAGTCTGGAGAACATGACTAACACTAAACTTTTCTTTGGTCAGAGGCCTAAACATTCATCAAATTTCATTGAAATCCATCAAATTCATCCAAGTTTTTTTGTAGATGTCCTGCAAACAAAGAAATAAGTAAACAGAACTGAAAAGATAAAGTCCTTGGCCAAGAGAATCTGGTGTTCTGAAATCACAAACTGTAAAAAAAATTAATTTGAAATACACTCTTTACATGCTTGTTACATTAGGCAACAAGTAAAATGTATTTATAAAGTGCTTATTACAGATAAAAATTCACAAAGTGATGTCCATAAAACATACAAAATGATACATGTTAAAAACACAATACACAGTTTTTACATAAAAAATAAAGTGCAGACAGGTCAACCAAAAGCCTGTTTAAAAAGGTAAGTATTTAACAGATTTTTAAAAGAGTCCACAGAATCAGCAGAACATAAGGGAGAAGGCAGAACATTACATAGTCTTGGTGACTCAAAAGATTATCGCCACGGGTCTTAAGCAGGGTGTGTGGAACAGAGAGTAGATTTACATACTGTAGTAGATTGTAGAGAGTGAGCTGTCAAATATGGTTGCAGTAGGTTGGACACATACAGTGGCTTGCTTAAGTTTACACACCCATGCTAAAGTTGATTAAAAAGAGGAATAAAAAAACATCTTTTGTAAATTGATCTTAATGCCTTAATTAAAAATATTAGGACAATTCAACCTTTTAACGACACAAATTTTCGTTGTGAATGAATAATGTATTGTAAATAAATAAATCTTATTCCTTAAAATACAGGCAGCAGAAGTATACATGTTAAATTCCCATAGAAGCAGGCAGAGTTTTATTTTTAAAGGCCAGTTATTTCATGGATCCAGGATACTATGCATCCTGACAAAGTTCCCTTGGCCTTTGGAATTAAAACAGCCCCACATCATCACAAACCCTTCACCATGCATAGAGATAGGCATGGGGAACTTTCCATAAGATCATCTCTGAATGCAAATCAAACCAGCTATTAAGCTAAATGAAATAACACCATGCCAATCCCTAGATGAAGGGTATGTGATGATGTGGGGTTATTTTAATTCCAAAGGCCAAAGGAACTTTATCAGGATGCATAGTATCCTGGATCCATGAAATACCTGGTCTTTAAAAATATAAAAGTGCCTGCCTCTATGGGAATTTAACATAGGGGTGTTATGCCCCCTGTATTTTAAGGAAGAACATTTATTTATTAACAACATTACATGCATTATTCATTCACAAAGAAAATTGGTTTCCTAAAGAGGTTGAATTTTCCTAATTTTTTTAAATTAAGGCATTAAGATCAACTTCAAAAAGATGTTTTTTTATTCCTCTTTTTAATCAACTTTAGCATGGGTGTGCAAGCCACTGTATGCAAGTGCAATACACCTTGTCCTCAAACATACACTGGTAAACCTTTCAACTACTACTGAAATCATTTGTTCTGTTGCTTTGTCCAAAGTTATGCCCTCACATTTGTTTTTTAACAATTATCTCATAAGCTGAAGTGCTCAATTTCCTTTGTCTTATTTTTGTAAGAAATATTCATAAGAAATGTAGAAAAACATAAGTGATTTTACCATGCACCTAATAAACATGTAATTGTATGACAAACGTTATGAGTGCAGTATGACTAATTAGTATTACGTCAGTTAGGATAGGAGGCATATTTTGAATTTAGTTTTCAGAGTAACTGACCAATCCTAATTAAACCAGTAACTTAATTACTCATAAGTTATTTCATTTCCAAACCGTATGCTGCTCTCTCAGTATGACTGCAGTTAAGTCCTCAGAGTCTGCAGCTGTGATTAAGGCCCATACAAATAATCCAGCCTTGCCTTGACTCTCACTGAATATAAATGTCAGAACAATTTGAGAGGTGGGACACTGTCATTTGGCAAAAAAAAATCACTGGAGCCACAGAAGCTTCTGAGCCCTATCATCGGGAGAAGCATGACATTTGTTTTAAATAGATAAGAGTTGAAGAGTTGATATGAAATCCCCCTGGGTACTGTAGCTGAAAAGCTCATTAGCCTTTTCATTTTTTTTTCTCATCTATAGCATTTAGTTTATAGTTGTCCATTACTGTTTTCATAATAACCCAACTTTGACACAAAAGGACAAACTCACATTGTAATTAAGCAGCTATTTAGGGGTATTTGTCAAATTGCAAGAACTTTTCTGAGTCATTTTCTTTTGCTAACCAGTAATTTGTATTTAATTGAATTGAATTTACTAAAAAGTAAATTAAATCCTCTCTAGCTGATTCCAAATAATCACAGCTAATACTGGAAGCTGCCCTTGAAAGCAGCGTTTTATGGCTTTTTCTTCACTATCAATACATATTTGTCCACAATGGTGTAAATTCAATCATTTGGTCATCATATGGTCAAATAAATAGACCTCCTCTAGGATGTGACTTTGTTACATACTGTAATATATACTTAAATAATGTGGCTGTTGAAATAAAAATTGATTGCGAATTCGTAATTCAAGTTTTCATATTTCAGTGAACAAGGAGAAAGTGGAATCTGTGGGTATAAATGCCAATAATACAACACCACAGAAAGACTCACACTCAAATCTGCATGTTGTTTGAGTTTGATGTCACATAAATATCTGAGTCTGTCAGAAAACAAGTTCCAGAAACACAAAATGTATAGCTGTGATGGCGACAGTTGTCAGTTTCAATTCAGCTCCACCAAACGACTTAAGCAATAAAGCTGTGAAAATATTGGGCAGACGGAACAGCTTGGAAAGATTTGGGGAAAGTAAATTTGCAGGGAGAAAGTGAAACAGCAGCAATAAATGTCCATCCTAGTTGCGATTACATACAGGCAAATAAAAGCACAATTTGTCATAAATGGAAAAGTCTTCTGGTCCTCACAAATTGGGCAGTTTGACTATGTTGTCAAAATAGTCACAAATGTGGCAGCGTGCTCATTAAACAAATCAACGTATTGTAATTCAACATGACAACATACATACTTGATTTTGAAAGACAAATCTGCAAAATTAGTGACAATTTTTATCTGATGATTGCCTTCAAACTGATACTTTAGACTGACAGAAAAATAAACATACATCCGCTCAATGTGTGTTAATGTGACAGGATGTTTTCACATCTCATTGCAAATGAGGATGGGCAGACCTGAGACTTTCCCTCAAAGGTCAAATTTAGCAAATTGTGTGTGTGTGTGTGTGTGTGTCACTCCTGCCAATCCATCCAGAGTGCATGTTAGGGAGATCAGCTTTTGCTCCAGCAAAATGTGTGGGCTGAAAATAGGCCTGATCGAATAGTGTTTCATATTACATTGCACAGGAGACTCATGCAGCTAAAGCTCTTACCGATGTCCTCTTCACTTTTCTAGACAGAGGTCTCCACTTCTCCTGAACAGCACACAGTAGACTCTTATAAGTCACCAGTCAAGGTCACATTATCAACACAGGCAGGAGCCAAAGACAGTGAAATGAGAAAATATTAAATGTTTTGTGTTCTTATAGATTATTTAAACATTAACAATGTTTTTCTCCTGGCTCCATTTTTTTTTTTATTATTTTATTAATAGAATAATAACATATTTCTATGTTTTTTGTTGATGAGATTTAAGGCTTAAATAATGTAGCCTTTAACTTTTGGACTATTATTGTTCATATGAAAGTTATAAGTTTATTATCACTTAGCTCGAAATTGTGAGTCATAATCATCTCGGTCCCTTGAGCAACACAGTGCCTGTTTTTTGTGACAATTGTTTTCTTCTGGTATCAAAATGTTTCGAATATGACTTTGCCTCTTACGCTTGTGCTTTGAAAGCTAAAAAAATAATCAAAGAAGCCACAAGTTCTGTAAACATAGTAATGGGTGTTTTGTGGGTTGGCTCACCTGGGAGCACACTAGACAGTCAAAAAATAATGTTAAAGTTAAGTCACAATTCTCTGGGATATGTGCCAAGGCTGGCAGCCCAATTCTGGATATCTCTGCTGTGGCAGGTCCACAGTTTGTTTTCCCTCCGAGCAGCTAATGTTCCCAGCACCAAAAGCATTACGCCCCCACCCCAGACCCACATATCTGAGTCTCTCACACATAATGCATCGCCTACAGCAAGAGGGTTTTTGAAAGGCAAGGTGAATACTCAATAACATCTGAAAATAACCTCCTACAGCGATGATTCTTGAAATGGAAGAAAAAGTCTCTAGAATAAAGCTACGATTATACATCGTTTTGTTCTGCTGAACTTTCAAATATACTGAACAAATTGCAACACTTTTGTTTTTGCTCCCAATTTTCATGAAATGAACTCAAAGATCTAAGACTTTTCTATGTACACAAAAGGCTTATTTCTCTCAAATATTGTTCATAAATCTGTGTTAGTGAGCACCTTTGCCAAGATAATCCATCATCTCACAGGTGTGGCATATCAAGCTGCTGATTAAACAGCATGATTATTGCACAGGTGGGCCTTAGGCTGGCCACAATAAAAGGCCACACTCAATTGTTTTGGTACATGTGGACGTGGCCCTAGTCTCATATTTAATAGACAGATATAAGTGTGGCATCGATCTTCTCATCTAACTCCCTGTCTGAAAGTGAAAAGGTACAAATCCCAAAATGTCAAATGTTTGCTTTATGATTACAACTATACTGTAATCAAATAACAATCACAGTATTATATTAACATGTATATAATGTATATAATATTACAGTAAATACAATTTTTAATACAAATGTGAAAGCTATGAAACTAGCAAGTTAAGGGTGATTTGCAAGTTGACATGCATCACAAGTACAGTGGTGCTCAAAAGTTTACATACACATGCTTAAGTTGACTAAAAAGAGGAATAAAAAAATCATGTTTTGGAAATTTATTTTAATACCTAAATTAAAAAATGAGGTAAAATCCAACCTTTAAGGACACCAATTCTCTTTGTGAATGAATAACGTATTGTAAATAAATAAATGTTCTTATTTAAAATACAGGGTCATAGTATACCCCTATGTTAAATACCCATAGAGGCAGGCAGATTTTTATTATTAAAGGCCAGTTATTTCCTGGATTCAGGATATTATGCATCCTGATAAAGTTCCCTTGGCCTTTAGAATTAAAATAGCCCCACATCATCACATACTCTTCACCATGCTTAGAGATAGGCATGGTTTTATTTCAGTTAGACTAATACCTGGTTTGATTTGCATTGAGAGATGATTTTATAGAAAGTATCCATGCCTATCTCTAAGCATGGTGAAGAGTATGTGATGATGTGGGCTATTTTAATTTAAAGGCCAAGGAACTTTATCAGGATGCA
Source organism: Percina caprodes (assembly GCA_013375575.1). Lineage (NCBI taxonomy): Eukaryota > Metazoa > Chordata > Actinopteri > Perciformes > Percidae > Percina > Percina caprodes. The sequence goes on along the minus strand of JABXJD010000002.1, from coordinate 4,850,322 downwards.
TAATATCCTGAATCCAGGAAATAACTGGCCTTTAATAATAAAATCTGCCTGCCTCTATGGGAATTTAACATAGGGGTATGTATACTTATGACCCTGTATTTTAAATAAGAACATTTATTTATTTACAATACGTTATTCATTCACAAAGAAATTGGTGTCCTTAAAGGTTGGATTTTACCTCATTTTTTAATTTAGGTATTAAAATAAATTTCCAAAACATGATTTTTATTCCTCTTTTAGTCAACTTAAGCATGTGTATGTAAACTTTTGAGCACCACTGTATGATGATGGAATTCAAGAGAGCATAAGAAAAACAGTGAGGAGTAAATCTCCACTGCTAGACGTAGACAGACTGAAGCAGCCAGACAAGCATTTACTCCCAGTGGTCAGGAGGCTCATTATCTCCTGTGAAGCCCACAGTTAGAGCAGAAAAGAACTCTCATCCCGCTATAATGAGCCTAGCATTCCACTGGAGACTTCGGCATGATACTGGCCACCGTGTTGCTCTGCAGCTGACTGAGGGAAATGAAAGGAGCCTCTGATGGGGTCCTATATGGGCTGTTAGGTATCTACTGCCAGGCGTCACTGCTTTCACTGCTCTTTGTGGGGCGGGATGACCTGACTTTCAACAGACACGCACATTTCTTTTAGGGTTTTTCTATGACAAATATATTTTTTTTAATTTTGCAAGATTAGGTGACTAATAGAATTGTGTCTGTTATATGCCTCCTTGTTGATGTTGTTCTTTTTGTTTTAATCCATTTTACTCTCCAGGCTTTTGCAATTCATCAGCTGCCCTGTGTGTATAGTGGCAGGCCTGAAAATGATCTTTAGACCAGAACATGTCAGATTCCCCACAACCATAACATCAGCCTTATTTGGATTATTGTGTATTATATTAGTATTATTATTTTCATTTCTCTTTTATTTTGGATGAAGGAATGTATCCTAATGTGTTGTTTTATTGTTTTAGTTACAGTATATTCAGTATTTTCTTGTTGGCTTCTTTTTTTTAGACTTAAGGTGTACTACATCTTTGGTCCTGATGCCTCATATATCATACATTGCATGTATTGTTTGTCTGAGATATTGTTTTATAAGTTAAACATTTACTTTTTGCACTTAAATATAACAGTAGATTCAAGTAGTGCTAACCTTTTGTGGTTCTAGCTTCTGTTTTCCCTGATTTTAATTATGCACAATGTATTTATTTAATTTCTGCATGAACGCTACTTAAAAACATTCACAATAAGTAAGCTGTATAGTGTATATGTAAAGAAATTAGATTCAAATGTCTGTATAGTCTAATTTGTTAAGGGTTAAAAAGAGAATTTCAACATGATGATTGATGTGATCAATAAGTATTTTCTGCACAGTTTTCTTTCAATATGCACCACTGTTATTTTTAGTGTGATTCAGACTTGTCCGGTTGGCATCAGAGATGTCTTTTCTAAGTAGAGACTTGACCACAATAGCAGAATTACACTGACTTACAGACAAGACATTAGATAAATGAAGAGAGGACAGGAGAAGAGATGTTTCTAAAATAGCCATTTGTAGAAAAATAACTCTCCTCACATTCTTAGAAAAGAGTTTGAAGTCTTTCCGGTGACTATTTCCAGCTATAGAGGAGTCAGATCTTATGAAGTCTTTCTCTATCATTGTTGTCAGAATAATAAGCAAACATAACTGCAGGTATGCCAGTGACCAAACTTAGCAAAGTTCAACTGTTTCTGTTTTGAATATTTTTGTCTACATGTATGGGCTGAGAGTGACCAATATGTTTGGGTTTGTGAACTCTTAAGAGCAGCGGAGAAAAATATACCAATACAGCATCTGAAACATCATGAGAGGTTCAAAACTAATCTGCTCATGACAACATAGGTTAAAATCTTCAAAATTAATTCTGTACTACTCCTGAAATATGAGTACATTTTCAAAAGTTCCTCCTAAGAATGTACATCATTTTAAGATAAAAGTTCACGTTATCTTAAACCCTTGAGCTGGGGGCTTAACTGATCAGATTTCCTTCAGCTTCTTCCTGCTTTGAGAACACTTCTCAAAAAGATTTCAGATGCTCAATTTCATAAGGTAGACCACAGAAAGCTATCAGTGATTAATCTATAAAAATGTTTTGGACCATTGTGAGCTGCCGGTCTATCTATTGAATGGTTTGGTCTACACAAAAAACAAATTATGCATTTATCAGCCAGTTTGAAATAAATTTTCAGAAGACACATTGGAAACAAAAAAATAAATTAAGTTTTTTCCTTTGATGGCAGTGACTTCAGTAAAGATGACCCAAGCTCAGAATTATGCTGCTCTGCAAAATTCACATTTAATATCTTGAGCAACATTTACATTTATTAAAAATACATCTCAAGGCATTGACAATCTTAAAAAAGCCAGTTTCCAATAGAGTAGTGACCTTGGAGCTCATACTACTGTCTCAATGTCTCAAGCATCTTTTTCATCATGTAGGAAATCTCAAAGTAATATCCTGCAGCTGTAGTGTCGGGGCATGAAATACTTTGCACAGTACAGTGGGCTATCAGGTCTGTCTCACTCATGGTCATCCTGACTATATCATGTTACCATGACAACACTCTTCACTCCTCAGTCTTTTGGTTGTGTGGAAAATGAACAAGAAGACAAAAGGAAACATGTCAGACGCACAGAAGCAGCGATTGAACATGAACGAACAGTCACCACTGACTGGCCTACTTTGACTAAAAATTGCTTAAAGGCTCAGCTTGATGTTTTTGAGATGTTGAATATCTCACCAATTTTAGTCTCAGTGTTCTCAGCTATCTATAGTAATGGAAAAGTGTGTCGTTCCATCTTACAGGCCAATCCTTCACTGTCATCCTACATTAATAAAACCAGTCGCATGGTGTGAAACTGGTCTGGTTTTTGGAGTTACAACCAACCCCTGATCTCATACAGTGACAAACTGTCAGCTGCACTATGGTGCAGCTCTCAAAGTTTATACAGAATACTGTAGTTGGGTGTCATTTCTTTCACTAGGTTTTCCATATTAACCCTAGTATCTGCTGTAACTAGGACAAAAGTAAAATTAACACAAGCACACTGGCAATTCACCAAGGCTTACTTTGAGTCCAAAATGAAGGGCGTAAATGTGCTGTATTTATATAGCGCTTTTCTAGTCTTAACGACTACTCAAAGCGCTTTTACATCATACAGGATACATTCACCATTCACACACATTCGTACACTGTGGCCGAGGCTGCCGTACAAGGTGCCACCTGCTCATCAGATAAACATGCACACACATCCACACTCCGATGCACAGCATCGGGAGCAACTCAGGGTTCAGTGTCTTGCCCAAGGACACTTCGACATGAGACTACAGGGCCAGGGATTGAACCACCAACCTTCTAATTGGGAGGCAACCACTCTACCACTGAGCCACAGCCGCCCCACAGCCGGTGTATAGGCTATTTGACCAAGCATGAATTGATCAACAGTCCTCAGAACCTGTTAGGACGCAGAGAAAAAGTTGAGAATGAAAGCCTGGATTAGTTTTCATCAAGCGTCTCAGAAACCTTTCATCGATTACACTGTAAGTTAAACTAGGACCAAGACACTAAACTTAATTCAGAGACACAATGTGCATTCATGTTTCTTAAGAGTGGAGGGGGAGGGAGTGTGACTTGCTCAGGTTGCCATTCCTCCACTATATCTTTACATAGCAAACATTTGTTGACTGCTAATGTTAATGTTCTGAATGTTGAGTACAGCCCCTTTAACTATGTGGTTGCATCATGGGAATAAATACTAATACTATTCCCCACAATGAACCGAAGAACCTTTCAGATGAACTGCTAAATATGTAAAATATTTGTCCAGTGATTTTTCTTTAGATGTATAGCACCTCGATGACTGAGGTAAACTTTCAGATGTTTTGCTCTTATTATTACCATGCTGCTGAAAGAAGGTGCACTGGAGATACAGAAGTCATTGCATGCTTTCTAGTAGTAAAGCATCTGCCTGTAACCAAAATACCATTTATTTTGATCAAGTAGAGCTCCACAATGTAAACATTTTGGGGGGGGATTCGCTTATTCACCTCTTTCCGAGAGTTAGATGAAAAGATTGATGCATTATTATTAGCTTAGCCTACTATAAAGAGTGGTAACAGTTAGTCTGCCTTTGCCCCATAAAATACAACTCACTAATTAACATGTTATATCTTGTTTGTTTTATCCATACAACAAGTTGTGGTTTTGTGGTTTTACGGGAGGCTTGGCCAGGCACAGTCTGGAGTCTCTGTTGGTTGCAGCCTCATTTTGATGACAACATTTTAGTAATGTGATAAAGTTGATGTAATCCACCCTACTGGCTTAAATCCGTCCTATGCAAGAAGACTGTTGCTTTTTCTCTGGCTTGACAACAAAGTATTATTCCTCTCTATTCATAATAGTATTTATCTCCCACTAAGACATGTTGTCCCATAGCAGTACATGCAGTATCAAGAGGAAAAAGAACTCACAAAGTTGAACATCAATTCAGAAGGTTATGTTTTTGTCTGTGTCTCACCTTGAAGCGGAGAGCTTCAAGCCACGGCGTCATAAATCACTCCTCCAGCTGTGAGCTGAGGCTGTAACACTGTGACAAAAGACTCTCGGCATGCGACTTCTGTTTATACTGATGTCACAACCTTCGTCATGGAAATGCTGAAATTTAGCTGCAAACAGTTTACTGTTAAATCCTGCAAATCATTAAATACCATGGGTCAATTTCACTGGAAAATTATTGAAATGTTCAATTATTCCCCAAAACTGGGCTAATAGTACATGATGCAGTATTTGTACATGTCTATATTTGTAAATATTAATACACTGTATTTTTGTTGGACTTTGATGTTTTTTCTTTAATTAAAGGATTAATGTGGTTATCTATGGATTTATAACATGTACTTAATAAATACTATTAAGTACATCTATAATATAATAAGATATCATTTTATGTATACTTTGATCTTTGTTGGAAACCTCATGGTGCTATACTCAAAAATCAAATAACTATTAGTTATTTCTTGTACAGCAGGATTGGGTATTTTTTTTAATACTTTACTAATCCCATGAGGGGAAACTACACTTTACACTCTGTTATTACACACAAGCCTGAATTACACGCACATGCTCAGTACCTACACATGCACTAATGGAGAGATGTCAGTGTGAGGAGGCTGCCCATGGAAAGGCACCCCGAGCAGTTGGGAGTTCGGTGCCTTGCTCAAGAGCACCTTAGCAGTCACCTCCTGGGCACTGCATCTCTCCAGCTACCAGTCCACCAGCATAGTTTGGTCCGTTTGGGGACTTGAATCCATTTCCCAGCCCAACTCCCTACGGACTGAGCTACTGTCACCCCCATAATAATAATAATGAAGGAAGCAAATGTGGATTTTGTCCAGTGAAAATCTTATTCTGGAAAGCACCTTTTTGAAATCTGATTCCCCTTGTTGTTAAAATGACATGTAGAAGCAGTTGCTTCAAAAAACAGATAACTATGGAGCCCTAATGAACAGGATTGGACTAGACCGGATGGAACAAATGTAACAGGAGCAGTTCAAGTATAGCTCAAAACCACTGTCCCAGAAAAGTTTAAGTATATGTAAATATGCGGCTTTTTCCACTTTTAACAAGCAGCATCAAAGTCACTTTCGTATATTGTCACACTGCTGATAACATTTGTTTTTACTGCATATTTATTTATTTTTCTTTTGACTGGGCCAGATTATTGACTCTATAACTAAAAGTATAATCATTAAGCTACTTAAAGAATAGAGAAAAAAATGTCTTATCTTTAGCGACCTTAAAAGGTGTATAAATGTAGCCTCTTAGAAAATTGTACATGTAATAAAATATATTAAATGTAGTACAATGATAATTTAAATACTTTTGGTCAAAACAACCGTCCCATTCCTGCAAGTGAACCATAAGCCCACCCACAAACTTTTGTATAGATCTATACAGATGGTTTATGGGTTTCTTTTGTGTCAGATCCACCCCCAACACAGTGGAACGGTCTCAGGCCTGAGCCGATTCAGGTGACAGTTGCATTGCTCCAATGTAACAGAGGGATTACTATAAACTCCCCTCTGTGTGAGCAGTTTATCAGGCTATCTCCCTGTCTGAGCAGAATTACAACACTCTTGCCTGCCCACCTGCTGCCCCCCAAAGCATGGCATAGAATGCCACTTAAAAATTGACAAAGATTTACCTGCAAGAGTCATGCCGTTGTCATGTGGGAACCCTGTCACGGCTGAACTTTATGCCTGTATATTTGATTAGTTTCTGAAGAATCCTGTAGAAATATGTCACTAAAAACATGACCGCAACAGCTACAGCCCTTGCTATTTCAGTGCTGGGTATTTTTCATTGGTGCACCATGCCAAGTAAATCTTTTCAAGTGCAGTTAAATATAAGATGAAAGATTATTGGGACTATTTTTCAAGTCTGTTTTTTGGTGTTTTTGTATAAGGTGTATAACAAAATCAGCATCCACATGATGAAGCTGTAAAGAACAAAGATTCTGTTAACTTCACTGTATGATTCATCATAATATTAAAATAGTTACTCATAGACAAGGTTTCAGAGGGTGTCAATGACACTAAGCAGCTCCTCAGCGAGCATACCAACTGGTGGAGGGTATAAACAGCAACAAAGCAATAGTGTGTTTGTTTTACTTGGCAGTTATTCACCATTTCCTTTACAATCAAACATTGAAATGAAATGACATCGTCTTGTGTTTCTCTGGTCTTAATAAAGCTGGAGTGTTTTCACTTCAAAGGAACTCTGAAGTTTCATTGTTGAGTGCTCTGCAAACTGTTTATAAATATCTTTTAAGAAGCACAAAGACAAGACAAGCAAAAACTCCCCTGATGATTGTAAATAAAAGTAGCCTTCCATGGCTAAGACAATTCAACATCAAAGAAAAAAAGAGTGAGATTTCTCAAGTGGCAGATGGAGAGCCTCCCTCAACTAATCATAATTTTAGATAAAAAGGTTTCTCTAAAAATAAATAGCCAACTAGCTTTTTTTTTTGCAGATCCCTGCTTGTCAAGGCCCCTTCATCATCTGTTCATGTTTGTAAATGACCAATAAATAATAGCAGAAGGTGCATGGTTGACACGGCTGTTGATAAATAAACACTGGAAAAAAGACCTCTGCATATGATTACTGTACATTTTAGAAGACAATTGGAAGGTTAATCAAACTCTAACCCAGATCATAATGGTTACATAGAAACATTCTAATAGCAGTTATAATAATCAGGTATTTTACTTCCTAAAACAACAACTTTCAAAGCCTGTGAGCAGTTGTACCAGTTGGTGTAGTATGTATCTCTATTCATACCAGGACAAGAGTACATTTAAATTTGACCAACACAGGTTTTTGAACGCCATGCAGTGGCTATGATGAGTTGCCATACTGTGTGTCCACACAGCATCATTATATAATCCCGTATTATGTGTTTATGTTCTGGATATTTGATTTGACCCTTCTAAAGAATTGCAAAGAGTAATGATCTACAAACTTATTCTTGTTGTGAGTTAGCTTAGATATCACTTGTGTTACAACTGTGTGGGAGAGGTGATATTAACACTGGCCAGAAAGGTTACAGCTTGAATTAAAACAGTCAACATATTCTCATTATATTGATTTCTAAGTGACAACTTGTAATATGAGATACATTTAACAAAAAGTGTTGATCAAAAAGTGTTGGCGCAACATGAAAGGGCAGGGGGAGATATTAATCATCAGAAAGGATGGTCATCTTGAAACCAATAATATAAAATGAGGTTTTTCTATGTGCCTAAGGACGTTTGAATGGACAGAAATCATTTTCTTAACGCAATATTGTTTTATAGTTTTATTTGTAGGCTATGTATTTCTTTACTCCCATGTACATGTAAACATGTGTAAAGAGATAATTGAAATAAATTATGTAAGTTATTGCTAGTGCCTTTATTAAAGCCCCTTCAATCAATTTAGAAGTGACTCTCGATAACGGATTGTACCTCTACAGATACTTTTAAGACTCAACACAATAATGGCAGGAAGGGTTGTAATTAGAGCTATTAGAGCTCTCGCTCTCCTCCCATGATTATCTACTCTCTCTCTCTCTCTCTCTCTCTCTCTCTCTGTGCATGACGGGCTCTGTGGAGTGAAGCAGCTTCCGAGGCGTCAGACACCCTCCAGTACAGACAGGTGCATCTCTGTAGTGATGCTACACCTCTCCAACTATTTGCTCAAGTAGACTGCCCATTGGAAAGAGCCTGAACTATAACAAACCATTCGTTTTCCAATGAGTGAACAGTACTGGGGCGCACTGTGCATGGAAGTTGGAATTAGCCTAAATAAATTTACGCATGGCTGTGTCTCCTCTCTTCGGAAGATGCTTCTGGGCTTAGCTTCACAGGGCATCAAGAGCGGGGTAAAAAGTCAGCAACAATGCGGGGCACTGAGCTGCTACTCGGTTACTTTCTGGTTAAAGTTATGGTGTGCAACGCGGAGGGCGAGCCGGGTCAGACCGTCGACGACTTCATGCTGGTGACCGGGTTTACCGACTCAAAGGAAGGGGATAGAGGAGTCACGGAGAGCCCGCATATGGAGGACAAGTGCCGCGGCTACTACGACGTGATGGGCCAATGGGATCCGCCGTTCGTGTGCAGGACGGGAAGCTACCTGTACTGCTGCGGCACCTGTGGCTTCAGGTTCTGCTGCGCGTTTAAAAGCTCCCGGCTGGACCAGACCACCTGTAAAAACTACGACACCCAGCCCTGGATGATGACAGGAAGACCACCGCCAAAGGTAGACGTGTCGCTGGACACCGCGAAGGATAAAACCAACATCATTGTGTATGTCATATGCGGGGTCGTGGCCATAATGGCACTGATAGGAATTTTCACCAAGCTGGGTTTGGAAAAGATGCACCGCCCGCACCGAGAAAATATGTCAAGGTAGGTCATCATTTCACCAATGATCGTGTGTGCAAAACCTCCAATTTGATCAAAAACTAGTCACAAAACACGTTGTTTTACTAACACTATAAAAAAGAAGTTTAACCGCACGTAAAGTGATCAATCTGGGGTTTTATAGGAAAAATGGATTCAGTTGTAACACATTTTAGTTTAACATTAATTTCCTCAGTTGGACACAAGTTTGATGACACGTTGCATCGTTGCAAATCCTCTATGCCCAATAGTAAGTCACAAGCCCATTTATTTCAGTGTTAAAGACAAAAGTGTGATTTTTACGTTTATTGCATTTCCCTTGGCCTGTGACTTTAATTTAAAATGCCTGTATTGTAATGGCCAGTGGTGTTGTGACATGTGTTACATGTGTGCCAGCCCAAGTTTTTTTTTTTGGTCCAAATATAACTCAGAAAGTGAAGATGGTTACCCCAAAAATGGTTACATTCTACTTTGGGCTGAGCAATTAATATGTCTATTTATCTTCAGCATGGTCCAATTGAAACCAAGCACAAGGGCCGCTGTTGCACTGTTTTGATATATATTTTTCTGCAAATCAAATTCTGTAATGTATCACTAACAGATATGTATAGTTTGTTAAAAAGGCACCATGTGCTGACTTTTGTTTTTAAAATATGTAAAAATGTTTGAAAAGAATTGCACAAAATTGCATATGGCAGTGTTTGTGAGCATCTAACACTTGCAGATAGTTAGTACACAAAGACACTCAATCTTTCCTTATACACATCAAGCATATAGTATGCATGCACAGAGGATTATTACTCAATCCTCAAGAAACTGATTTTGGGCTTAACAATGTCTGCACTGAGCACTGCGTTGTCATTGTTGTTCAGTGAAAGAGCCTTTAGCAGTCCATCTAGTTCTCCTCCTTTAAAACATTAGTGTGTTGTGTTGACATTGCACCATAACAATTTAACTTGTACACTGTAATTTAGATAAGGTGGATTCCAACGCAGCATAATGTTTTTTAATAAAGACCATGTTTACTTGAATCCAAGCTGACACCTGTGACAAGTTAATCACACAGTAACTGGTGTTGAACTTATGTAAAAAAATAAAATAAGATTTTGAAGTCAACAGGCCTTAGAACATACTGAGAACAGCTATCATAATCAACTTAAAACCTGAAATGTATAACTGTATACATTTTTTTTTAATCTGCAAATACACTAGAAGTGTACTCAGGGTTTGGATCGGTACATTCTGACAACACTGTTGGGTGAGTGTTGCTAAAGGTGCAACATAGCACACCTTTGGTTACCCACAACCACACCCATCAGAGATGGTGTCAGTTTTTAAAACTGCAGGACAATGCGCGATGGAAGCCCTGTATTCATGTTAAATTATGTTTTGACCTATCATTAGGCCCTGCAGTTGGTATCTAGGTTGACACCAGACCCTTCTCAGTTGTAACAGAGTGGGTCTGGGGAAGGTTCAGTCACAGCCTATTTCCAAAGAGGCCGTCACCAATGGATGCTGCTCAAATGCCTCTGGGCGCAATTGGATAGACCTAAAACCAATCAGAGCGATGAAGGATATAACGTATGCAGAGAAACGGAAAAACATCTCAACCAGCGAGCATGTTGCAGAGCTATCGTCATGGTTGTGATTGGTGCCTCGATTTGGAAAAATTGGAAATGGGCTTGAATGGGCTCTTGGCCATACATACTTGCAATGCTCAAATTTGCCGGAAGTTCGTCAAGGTTTTCCAGGCAAGTGGGTACCAGGCTGTGCAGTCATAAATCCACTGAGCCCTCTGATAAGCAAACCCTAACCTGACGTACAGTAAGCTGCCTTTAAATCCTACAATCCCGCAAGCAAAGAGCAGATACACAGCGACATGACCCAGTCTTATATCAACATTGTATCTGCTCAGGTTTAACTACAGTGGCTGGCCCAACTCACTTGATAGTCAACTTCATCTGAATACTATGCTTTGCTCAGTTGTCCAACCACCATTGCTGTGACAGCCTTACCAATACCCACTAGCTAGCAACCCCTCTGGTATGAGAAACATTTTATTAATTATGTCCACTGATCTCTCTTGCCAAAGAAAAGAACATGGTTTCAATATGAATTTTTGAGCGAGTGTAAGAGTGCAGGTAAGTCAACAGGGTCAAACTTTTAAGGGGCATTTATGAGAAGAGAAGTTGTATAATGTCTGTGGCATTGGAGGAAGGTGGCATTGGAGGTGTCCAGTTTGAGAAAATAACTGCAATGTCGTCATGGTGATTTCATGCGGGTTATGTCGAATTGGGGTAGAGATTTTTTTTTATCAGAAACTTGGCATTAATAACTTGAGATGTGGAGCATGACAGATATGGTGATTCATGAGGCAGAAAGGGTCTAAGAAAGACTATTTAGTAGCATGATATGTAGGATCCAGTTTTTTGGAGTTTGACCCATATGAAAGACTTAAGGTCAAGGAAATCTCAGACTTTGCTTCTTAAATGTTAAACTATTTGAATTTGTATGTAATGAAAAGGAGAGACTTGTGGGTACCCACAGAAACGATCTTCATTCAGATATCTTGGGGTGAGAGGTCAAGGGACCCCTTTGAAAAGGGCCTTGCCAGTTTTTCCCTTTCAAAAATGTAACCTTAATTTGGAGCTCTATTTAGCCCCTTTCCAAACAAGCTAGCTGGTTGGTACCAATGAATTCCTTAGATTGTCTAGCTTCATGATACTAATATCTTCATTTTAGAGCCTGTTACCGCCTCGTAGCGACAGTAATGTCTGCTAAAATCACAGATAGTCCTGTGTTTCTTTAAGGTATAACCCTGGTCTGACACTCCAAGCCTACTGACTAACTAGGCCATTGGGAGTACCGGAGGATTTCCCGGTCCAGGCCTGCCGCAGTTTGTGTTCCTTTCTCCTGATTTTTGTTTACCATGAAGATAATCTTTCCCCAACCTTATCCAAGTACATAACCTGTGTAGACTTTGAGCTGGAAGATAAAATATGCTCCTATCATTTGTTTTTCAAACTGTTACATAGGTTATTTCATGGGACACAGACAAACGCTTTACTTTGTCATTTAGGAGGTCTTGTTGCACTGCTGGCCCAAAATTAATCTGTACTTGTTTTTTTCCTGAAAAATTTAAGTGCTATCTCTGAGATTGTTTTTCATTTTTCCAGAGCTCTTGCACATGTTATCCGCCATCCTGCCTCAGAACATACGGACGACATTGGACTTGGCCCGCACTATGAGAACATACAAACCAGAGTTACAGTTAACAGTCTCCGTAAGTACTGACATCAGCAGCACACAACACAGCTATACACCTACATATCGTATATGACAGATCAGGTTTTTGTCAAACACTGGGTAGCATATATGTATTTACTGATGCAGCTGCCACATGCTTTCACTAATGTCACACCACAACAACCAATCTAAGAGATACGCATAAACTCAGAGATTATATTTTAAACAAATATAAACCTAAAATTGTGAGCCCTGTTTATTTGATTGCGTATCCTAAATTAGCTGAAGTGGTGGAAGGAAAAAGGTTGCTCCCTCCACAATCCTGCTGGTGAAGCAATTAGTCATGCCCTCAGCAATCACTTAACATATACACTAATTACCATGGACAACCTAGAGCTCTGCTTCTTAGCCAATACTTATATACAATGGCCTCACATATTATATTCCACGCTTATTCTGTAGGTCATAAACATCTACATACACACAGAAAAGATGTCTTATTAATGCTAACCTGCTTACTGCCTTTACAGGTACAATCAAAGATCCCCCCAACTTCTCTAGCTGAATAACTTAAAAAAGAAAATGTTAAATTATTTGGTTAAGTTAAGGATAAACTATTGATTCTGATTAGGTACAACACAGTATAGTGAAAGAATTACACCTTACATGCTGTACAGTTGAAGTTAGAGGCCAAGGAAGCAAGAAAAATTAATTGAGCCCAGTTATGATTTAATCTTCAGTTACAGTATAAAAACAATTAGAAAATGAATAAATTACATTAAGTGATGTACTGATATCCCTTATTCTAAATGCTTCTCAAGACGTCACATTTGAGGCAGATGCAAATCCATAATGATTATTCACATGATATGGAAAGCCAGAAGTTTGCATGTTCTCATTACAATGTAGGCGTTTAGCGGGTGATTTCACTGAGTAGTTTGGAAGGTTTGCTAATTAGTGCAAACACCTGGTGTAATCTGTGGTTGGAATGAAAACCTGCCTGTTCTTGGCACACATGGCAGATGACTGCCCATTTCAAATATACATAGCCAGGCTTTAGTGGTGCAAAAATTTAAGCATTTTTAATGAGCAGACTTTCTGTAATTAATTCAAATTAAATTTTATAATTTAAATAAATGCATACTTCATTACAAATCAAGAAAATGAAATCCACAATCTCCAGATGCAAAATAATCTCAGATTTTGCAAATTACAAGTATAAACGATCTTAAACCCTGAATTTCCAGGCAGTCAAGACAGACATTGATAGTTTTCTATATGTGCTGTTTAACTGAAACCTAAATGTGATCTTTTACCATTACTACCACAATGCCATTGTGCTTTATTTCACCTTACAAGTTTGTATTCACATTTTACCATCCAAGTGAGAAATGCAATTTAACTTCAAACATAACTAACCTCGGACATTCTATTTTAAGAGCTAGCTGTAATTTTAATTTGTTTTAACTGAGCTTATTTTTTTACTCCCTAAAATGAGCTGAGGTAAGGTGTCAGCACACTGACATAATTAATCATTCTAAAGTCAGAGTGCTTGCCTCCTCACAGAATAATTGTCATTTCATTAAAACCAGCCAACATGTTAAGACTAATCTTCTGAAAGAGATACTGTATGCTATCTTTGGTATGTACAGTTTCATAATTCTAATCAGCTATTGTAGTATAACAAACCTGGATTAATTTACTTTCTAAGTGCACATAAGGAAATTGTTTTATACTGTTATTCTGCCTGTATATTGTGACGTTCAATACTTGAACAGTGCCGGTTAGAAATAGTCTGTTCACAGTGGAAGTGTTTGTCCACAGCTTTTTGATGCGGTGAGCAAACAAACTGTAGGTCGACGCACTAAGGAACTTGTGTCCTGTTAAAATCCCATTTTTCCTGCCTGGAACTGGAGTAAGTGAAAGAAAATGATCAATGATGTGAGATAACATTGTACTGTAAAGCAATTGCAATCTCACTGATTTAAAGGTTGTCACTTTTTTAAATAAGTTAACATTTTTTTGAAAAGATGCGCAGTTGTCTCAGCTCACCTGCCTCTTTGAGTCAGAAAACAAAGTTCTACCAGCTGATTAAATATTTAGTTTTACTTTAAGTCTGTCATCTGTAGTATTTTTCCAGATAATTACAAAATGCTTCTTGTCCATATGAATGTTTCTAATTATATTGTATACACACTAACTTTGCAGTGCATTATAGCATTCACCATATTCAGATAATGTAGATTTCCAGGTGTATGACTGGGATATCAAAAAAGAGAAGGCACAAGACAGAAGATTGCTTTTGTATGATGGATACCTCCCAGTTGATGGGCTTCACTAGTTGCTATGAAACACTGTCAAGTTCTCCTCTTGTTCAATTTCCAAAGGACACAAGTACAACTCAAATTTCCAACATAATCTTTTATTCTTATTTGGCTTTGTCAGAGGATTGTTCCGCTAGTAGATTAGGTTCTAAACCTTTAAAGACAGAATCAAAGTTAACCTTTTAAACATTTGTGCTTAAATAACTTAAACATTACACATTGAAATAAAGAAAAAGACTGTTTCATGAATCTTACAAAGTTAATAAAGTTCTAGCATTTAACAGACCCTAACAATATTATCCCATTTTTAACTTTTCATTTTTTCCATACTCAAAATTAACTATGCCTTCAGCACAAACCCATTTAACTCAAAATCCATTAATTAGGTCAATGCTGCAATGTGTCTTAACAAAGCTACACAGCTGTTAAACATAAGAAGAAGCATTTCAAATGTCATGAAAGTGAATAAAACATTCCACCAACCATTGGCGTCTTTGGACTGAACTTGTGAGTTAACTTGGAGCGTCTTCTCTCTGTGGTTTGTTTGTTGTTTGTTTGAATGACTGAGCACCTCAGTATCTTAACAGGTGCTCCAAATCATTGCTAATGACTGATCAGGTGCAAACTGTCAGTGCTGCTGCTGCACTCTGGGAAGTGCAGTTTTATGAGAGAGCATTATTCCTGTGCTTCAGCTTAACAAACACCTTAGACAAACACTTTTACAGTATACATGTTAAAAGATGTTTTATTTAAGATGAAAATTTGCTATTTAATTCATATATTACTACAGTGAAGAAAAGAATGATGTAGCTCTCAATTGTTTGGTGACCTTGGATGTGGAGAGCCAGGGCACAGTGTTGCTGCTGTATCTTACAGGGATGTATGGGAGGGATTCTGTGTAATAGAGTTTGCGACAGCACAGGAATGATTGTTGTTTTCTTGACAGCAATCCTTACAAGGTTATAAGAGGTGAGGTGATGTTTCTTGCCACATGGATCCGACCTGTACTTGTCCTCTCCAGATGTCCTTTCTAGTGACAGTTGTGACTATGCCCTTGCTATATTAGTCCTTGTATATTACGGATAGTGGAGCAAAGCAGTGACTGAAATACTCCAAAGGGAGCCCCTGTTTCTCATCTATTGCCTGTCAAAGATAACAAAACTATGTTAAACTTGGCTATGAGCTCTCATTCTCCTCAAGACCCCAGTGTTTCAGTTTTGTGAGCTATACTTCTTTAGCTATGGTGGCCCAATGGTTAGCACTGTGGCCTCACAGCTAAGAAGGTCCTGCTTTCTAGCAATGTTTCCACGCTGGACGATCCCCACTGATGACGGTCCGTCTGCAGGACCTGGAATTGGTATTTAAGAATTTAAAAAAGTATTTTGAGAGAGATTTTTTTCTCTCAGAAATTAAAAAAAATTAAAATTTCAAATTTTTTTATTTATATTGAAACTTTTTTTAGTCTCAAATAATATTATTTTTTGCTATTGGTATGAAAACTTTTTCTCTCAGATCATTTATTTTCTCACATGTAATAAAGAAACAAATCTAGCGCCATAGCTGGCCATGTGCACACATGGGGCAATTGTGAAGTGTGGCCTTTTTTTTTTACTCCATTTCCTCACTGCCAGATAGAAGTGTATTTCAGCATTATTACTCCTAACAGCAGCTGAGAAATTGCTACCAAATGTAGAGTCTACCTATGGTTCTATTTTCTACCTGCCATATAATGTACTCTGAACTGTATAGTGAAGCCTCATATCTTTAAGGAGACACTTACAAACTGATAATAAAGAGAGCTTGAAAAAAAGTTTGGGTGGAGACACATGGGTTGTTTCACTCCTAGTCTCGCATTGGCAGACCTTTCTCCACAGCGCTGCCGAGGAAGGTCTGGCTAGTACACACAGCATTCCTGGACACAACAAAAACATGCTCTTGTTTATTGGCATTTCTTTAAACCAAGCACAATCACTTGGGCGGAGCTAAGTGCAATATGCAGTGGTGCCTCTGCAAAATTTCCTTGAGAAGGAACTTGTTGGTATGTATAAATGTAAGGATGAGAGTTCTGGAATAAAATGGCTTTGGAGAATGTGATGAGAATTTTACTCAAAAAATTGACACCATTCCTTTCTTAGTTGTAACTGAGAGTGGGTCTGGGGAAGGTTCATTCACAGCCTATTTCCAAAGGGGCGTCACCAATGGATGCCGCTCAAATGTCTCTGGGCGCAATTCATACTTAGCAGTCACTTGATCACCATGGATACTTGGCAGGCAAGAAACGCCGACGTTTGCTAATCTGTTCCATCGTGTGAACGCTAAAATTTTATTTTATAACTGATATCCCGATCGTTAACTAAACCCATGAGGAGAAACTAATAAAGCATCCAGCGTGTGATTTCAACTGTGCGTGTGTGTGTGTGTGTGTGTGTCAGTTAATCATAGTGGTCTGCGTCTGTATAATCTGTGCAGCCAGAGTTACAATGTAGCCTGTATTTGTAGACATTGTTGCCATGCCTGTTCTTATCGGTCTTGTTTTAACCAGTCCCTCCAGGATTTTTCTGCCTTTTTGAGATTTGAGGAGCTTTTTTTCAGTTACGTTTATGGTTAGTGCATCCAATTACACAACTATCTAGCATGTCTTTTTCACCTCAAAACACCAACTTTCGTACAGTAAAACTGGTGACACCCTGGCAAGATGATTATCTTACTAGATTTCGTTGCTAGGAGACTGATGTTCTTTCCCGCCAGCTAGTAGTTGTTGTCGTCACGTGCAAAGATCTAAAACCAATCAGAGCAATGAAGGAGACGACGTATGCTGATATATTAGACATTTGCCAAATCCAGTCAGCAAGACTGCAACATCTTTTTTAGATGTGAAGGCTTCTAGTGTTGTTGTTTAGTCAGTTTTTAACCACAGGAAACGTTTTTTGGAAATCACTAAAAAACAGATGCAATAGCTGATTCAAACGAGTGATGTTCCGGTTGTTCCACGGCGGCAGCCATCTTTGTAATGTACAAAATCTGCTTCAATGTTACTGCGCTATCGTCATCGTGTAAAGCCCGCCACAACAGTTGTGATTGGTGCATCGATTTGGAAAAATTGGAAATGGGCTTGAATGGGCTGTTGGCTGTTTTATCAAAAAATTTACATATACATTTAAGTATAACTTGGATTAACTGATAATTATGAATAATGCACACAAATAATTTAAATATAGTGTTTGAGTTTCAGGAGTCTGACAGAAATGGAAAGATATTGACTCAGAGATAAAATAATATTTTCATCACTAACTTAAAAGTAAGCTGCCTGTAAATAAGAGCGCCCTTCTCCATGTACCATTTATTTTGGGGCATACAGCTCCCAAAATACTCTTTTAAATCTTTTATGAGTTCCAGGGTGGTGTCTGTGTCTGGAGTGTTAACTCACTTACTTCCCGCAACAACCATGGAGTCTTTAACCTTACAAGTCTTCAGAAGTGGCCTACTTTCTTCCAGCAGCTGACATAAAAGCTGTGACTTTGACAACAGTACAAGCACAATTACACTCCACCAACACACAGTCACATAAACACCAAAGAAAGAGATAAATAAGTACATATCAGCACTTCAGTTAAAATTGAGTTTGGCATCCTGAAAATAGCAAAGTTGCACCAGATGTTCACAAAAGCACTGTCCTTATTTATTAACTGCAGTGAAATCTTAGACTAGCCTATACATAGAGGAAAATTGAGACCCGGAGACTACAAATAAATGTTTTTGACAATTTTAGAATACCAAATAGTTTGGTTAAAGCATTCAAAGTACATTAATAATATTTTAAATGATTTACTTTCGGTGGCGTGGCTTCTACATTAAATGGGATACCCTGACATTGACAGTAGTATCAGATAAGTGCAATGGCTCACCCAGCAGAGTGTGCGCCCAATGTAGGCTGAGTCCTTGGCGGCGGACCAGATTTGATCCCAACCCACGGCCCTTTGCTGTATGTCGTCCCCCTTCTCTCACCCCTTTACTGTCTTCAAGTTATCCTGTCAATTAAAGGCCATAAAACACCAAAAAGTAATCTAAAAATAAGAAGAAGAAACATGCAATAGTGACCACACAATGCTAATGGCTAATCACCCTATATATACAAGGTTTAATGAGCTCATCTGAAAGAACACTACATTTGATCTATATATTTTATTGTTTGGTTTTTAACAAACATACTGTGGATTTCCTTAAATGAGTGTTAACCATGTATTATCTGGTTCAATACATTTCAAGTGAAGTACATTCTATGTATTCTATGAAAGCATATCTAATTTGACTCTAATTTAGCTTGAACAAGATCACATTAAATGAGTGCCTGTGTACATGGCCCACTTACGATATTGTATGAAACTGAAACAGGTCAACAAGCCCAAAAAGGAACCTGACAAGGTAACACAAATAGATTTGATGCAGATATCTCCTTAATTTTGTTAGTAAAATATTTTTAAAAGATTTAGTGAGGGTTTATGAAGACAAATCCATAACTGAGTTTAATGTTATCCGTACATGACGTGAAACTGCTGTGCTGTCTTTCTCAACTTTAGTTTATAATAAGGCCTTCAATAAAAGAGGATAATAAAAGGAGGTTGTTATAAAGCCAGCCTTATCATAAGAAGAACACAGTAGCACCTAGTTAAATTACCTCAAAATCTGATCTTACTCATAACATTACCTCCTTGAGGTGTAGTGGAGTGAAATAATTGTCAAAGCTGTCCTCTGCATCATTTCATGAGACAGCATTGACAATTTGAGACTTTCCAAATTAATTAGCACAGTAATAAAGTTTCTTGCTGACCAGTTGGGAATAAAAGCCTAATTAACCTATTTTCTGTATTAATGATCTGTTTTTACCAGACACATTATAGACCAAGAATTAGACTCAAAATTTAAAGTCTGTAAACTTGAACCATTGACAATGGCTGTGATGAGTTGATGGACATCTTTTATGTTCATAGTCAAGTTATTGGTGTTGGACTTACAATAGTTTATAACTTTTCTGAGTCAGGTTAAATTAAAAGGAAACAATTAACATCAACAGAATGAGTGTTGATTCACAATCTGATTATATTTAAAATGACCATCATTGTGATTTTGTTAGAGGTCAAGCTTTAAAGGAGTAAGTAGTTAATGATCAAAGCTATCCACATCAACTATTAGTCAATGAACATGTATCTCTCAGATATATGTATATAACACACATGCAGCAGTATTCCTGTGAATTGTCAAGAGAAGAGAAGACACTTAACATCTGTTTGCTCTGTCAAGCCAGAAGGCAGGGGGCCAGTCTCTTTGCTGTGCACCCCTTAATTTACCAGATGTCTACTGCAGGATTAGTACAGTTCCACAAAGAGCAGTCATGACACTCCAGCTGGGTTCCCAGAAAAGCCTACTTAAGGGAAAGTGACACTACTATTCCACAATTCTATCTCCATATCCATCCATCAAGCTGATTTATATCCTGGGATCACATAACAGTCCCTTAGAGAAAATCAAGTTTAAATGAATAATTGTATTTTTTGTAATCATTTATTTAAACAAACAATAATAAATAATGAATCACATCTTGTATTAGCTAATGCAAATGGTCACATACAAATTTTAACATATTACCTTACCAATTAAAGGGAATTTGTTGCTGCAAACAACAGAAACACTGAATTTTGGCATTAATGACTTTTGTTTTTCCTCCTTTAGATAGCAACCACATAAACAATGTGGCTCAAGCATCAACTTTGATAACACAGCTTTACCCGGCTGTGGGACACATTACCAGCCCCTATGAACAACAGGAGCCTGTCAAGGATCTCAACAAGTATGCCACGCTCAAGGCTGTGGGTAAGGTTTGATCTGCTTAAGTAGCACAGTACATCCTCTATGAATAAAACATACTTAATCAGGGTTACCCTTCATCATGTAAAGAGGAGTAATCATTAGATTTATACATTCATGAGGAGAAAATTGATCTGAAATGTTTTTATAATGCTCTACAGAATCCCAGTAAAATTAAATTTGGTTAATTTTGAGTAAAACATTGATTGTCTCAACAGACAAAAACACGTCATTAACATGTTCTACTAGCTGTAGTTAGAAGTGCATCTCTCGCTTGGCATTAAAATGATATAAGAAAATGTTGCTTTTGCCGTTTTTCAGTCTTTTATTTATCTAATTCAGATAGAGGAAGAATCATATTTACACAATGCATGGTGTAAGACATGTAATTATGTACAACATTATATTTTTCTTTAAATAGGAACCCAGTTGGTTTGAATCTCCATCAAATCTCTGGCTGACAGAAATCGTTGTCAGTTAATCCATGGTCCCTCATTGCCAACAGAGGGGAACTGAAAGTTTATTTATAGAAGGAAGTTTGTTGTCCTTCTCATGTACTAATTTTGGAAAGTCTGCAGCAAGTACCTGGACAAATGCCTGCCTGGGCATTTGAAACAAGAAATAACAGAAAATACTAAAATAGTATCACTCATCAAGATGATGCTTAATGATCTTTCAAAAGCCTGTTTGTAAAGTACGTCAATAAAAATACATTGCTGCAAATCATAAAATGAACAGCCAACAGGTGATGTTGACAGTCTATGTTATGATGAAGTGGAGCACATATGTTCAGGCACACCTCCAAAATGTAGAGGTCCTTTTGTAATATAAAATCCTAACACATTTAGTATCAGTTTCCTTTTTAACTCACTTGAAGTGAAAGTAATTGATATTCCATTGCTTTTCATGTTAATGTCTGTTTCAAAAATAATCATCACAGTGCCATTTCGAAGAACAAATAGTCTTACATTTCACTAACCTTGACTTTTGGCCAACCGTTATCTCTGCCTGAATAACATTTAAAAGTTTGCAGAGAAAAAACAAATGAAAGAAATGTGCAGAATCAAAGTGTGGAGTGAAGGTATTTGTAGATCTCTATTTGATGGTATTTAGCACAGTAAAACGGGAGTCTTTTTATAGATTAATCAATTAGCTGTGGCCATGGACGGGATGACAGCTATCAGCATGCGTGTAGTATGTACAATCACATAAAACAGCTTACTCTCTTTGTAATTTACCGTCTATCAAACTGATCACGAGGGAAAATAAAAATAGAGCAAATCTTAGCTAATGAGACTGGGGACAGGAGACAATCAAGAGCAATCAAAACATAAATGAGTTGAGGAGTGGTGATTAGATGCAACTATACTGTACACGGTGAGCCATTCAAGCCATTGTGGTCCTAATATGTGTTATTTACCAGCACTGATTAGGGTTTTGCTGAAGTAGCTACTGTAAAGGATATGCTGTTCATCACTACATCTTTTTCATGTACCATTAAGTGAACACGGTGTGCTCTGACTCAATTATTGCTCAAGTGAATACTGTTTTTATACATTGTAGCACCTGATTGGAGACAAAAAATCTTTAGCTTTATACATTTAAATATAAATCAAATCATAAAACATTTGCTAATTTTTTTGGCAAATTACGAGCAGCTGATTATGGCAAGACAAATACCAAAAGACAAGATATAGTGTGCAGTTATCTACTGGCATACCACCTCAGCCTTACTGAGTTCCAGGTGTTGTTATAAAATGATTTTGTATACTGGAACACCAGCAAATATTCAGTGAAGTTGGAGTACAATTATTAACTGACCTCTCATACAATATATTAGCTTTTTTTTAATTAAATGTTATTTTACATGATAGCTGACAGGAAGGCATAATTAAGAAATATATTTTAGCATGTTCTGGTTGTGTGAAGCTACCACAATTTAGTAAACACTATAAGCATTCTACACTACATTACTGTGCACCAAGGGCATAATTTCCACTGGCGATAACATGGTGTAATGACATGTTAATGGGTGGTGTGGCCGGCGCTTAGCAGTGCATGTATGTGTATGCCCTGGGTTTCGGTTTGTTAGCGCTGTATGCAGCCCAAAAATAAATACCTGCAGACATTCACAGGGACGATAAAGTACCTCTTCTTCCTCTGCTTTTGCTGCTGTTTTTCAGATAAAAAATTGTTTATAGCCTATAGTAGTATTAGTAATTAGTAATATTGTGAACACTATTCCAGCCAAACAGTAAAAGCCACTTCCGCGTGATTGTGCACACTTAGGTGTTGAGTTCACATATTAACAATCTTTCTCCAGTGTAGCTGTAACTAAAAATACAGGTTTAATACAGGTTTATACATATACCTGTATGGTTACACAGACACACACACTATCATGTTGTTTATCTGTATTTGTTAGCAGAGAAAGCTAATGAAAGCTTCTACAGCCACCGACGGCAAGCGATTGAGATGACATCCAAGGGCAGCCTTCCCATGGAAGCTGTGGAAATGGAGGCAGAGCCGAGAAATCCTTACAGCCCACCCAGACATATGTCTGCAAAGCAGAATGGACATAAGTACAAAAGCCCCAAGAGCCACAGCTCCCAGCCGCTGTCCTACGGCTCCAATACTGCTGCCAGCCCGGGGCAGCTAAGATCGTGGGAGAGCAAGGACATGCTGGGACTCCGACAGAGCTATGGCCAAAAGAAACTGTGCAACATAGAAAAGGAGCTGCACACCACTCGCTACATGCCCCCACAACCATACTTTGTCACCAACAGCAAGACAGAAGTGACAGTATGAGAGACTGTCTAAGCACCAGGCTTAAAAGCAGTCTGCATTTAGGGAAGGCAGTAGCTGCTGACTGTGGGTGGTGTTGTAAGAAATCAGCATGGACTATAGTATGTGCAGTTGTGCATGCGATGGGCAGCATTTAAGTCGTCACGTAAAAGTGAAGTGTACTGCAATAGGACTCGGTAGCAATCACTGTTTCTCAAGAGGGCACAGTGATGAATATGCTGTCATCGATATTCATAATAATAATCCAACAACACAAAAACAAAAGTTACACAACTCATATATAACAGTGGTGAGACATATGATTTACTGAGATATCAATAGACCTTGACACTTAAGTATAGTATATCATTTCTATTAAAAGGAACCATTTCCACCTAATTAGTGTTGATGGTAAATGTAGTCAATTCCTGTGCGTGCTGTATTGACTCGGCAAGCTGAGTGTCCTGCTCATGGGGCTGTGTCGGCAGTGCCTACATGTACCAGGATGCATACCCAGCCAAAACATAGTGTAGCCAAGTAGTGCCTTTACTTTGGCAGGTAATACCAGCGTAAACCAAGATGGCAACAATTCTTTATTTTCTACATTGTCAACGGCATTGCTTTACAGCTTTGCTACTTCCAATTTTACCTTTCACAATAAAAGCCCAACTTAAATTCACTCATCATTTCACTAATCGACAAGTCAACAAAATAGCTTACAATAACGTTAGGTGACGAACATACTCACTCAACTAATCAGTTGCCCCAGGATTTCGTGGCCTTTTTATTAGATTGTTGCAGCCCAAAATGCCTGATTTTGCATATACCTGTTGTTGCGATGTCTTTTGTTACAACATATATAATGGTATAATTCTTGAAAATAAAATGGAAACTTATTTCAGGAAAAATTAAACTACTTTGGGCTGAGTTTTCCTAGTAACCCTACCAAAAAGGCTCAGGATGCTGCAAATGTTGGTATAATATGAAAATGGCTGATGGATTTAAGACAAAATAATAACTTATTGAGTTAATCAAATTTAAACATATCTGTGAAGTGGCTTGTTGATCTTTACATTGTTAGTTTATTTCCTATCCTGGCCTGGATTGGGACACACATTCATATGGTTTGATAAAGTAACGTTAATTATTGAACTTTAGCTATCCTCAATTTAGGTCATCCTGTACGTCTCATCTCAGGTTTTTCCTGCATCCACCGTGTGTTGTGTGTGTGCGTGCATCAGTCGCGGGGGGAACTGAGCAGTAGCCCCGCCTGCTGCAGATAGTGGACAGGATTGAAACAGTAGCAGCTTTCAGCAACTTTAAAGTGAAAAATTGTTACAGCGTACATTGATGTTAAAATGTATACAGGTTGGCAGGACGGTCTGAAATCTTTGCACTTTCGCTGTACGTTTTGTTGGTAAATGTGAGATTTTCAAGTCACACAAGTCTCGTCTTTATATCCAAAACAAGGAAATTAATTTGGCGACGTTCGTATGTTACGTCAACCCTTTCTCACTCCAGCGTCACATACTGACGCAAAGTCCGGCACTTGGAACTGCTGTGATTGGTTGAAGTTGCAGGTTATTTGTCTAAATTGCGAGTCACCCCGAATTCACGGTGATTGGTTGAATTTGCGTGAATTGTTACAATCGCGAAATTGTAAATTCCTGGAGGGACTGACTAATAAATAAATAAATAAAACCCTGCTGGTCTTCGTTGTCTTTTCCAGTTTATCTTTGGAATCCTGAAGAAATCTCTAGCACACCTTTGTTCAAGTGAGGAGTAAAACTTGCATGCATAGTACACACACAGGCTCTCTTGGGGTTGGCGTCTGAACAGCATCCAAAAACAAATGCCCATGCGGACATTAATTGCAGCAAAGTGATTTTGTTTCTGTTGGCTGTTCGGTTGGCAGCAGTTCAGGTTCTGGAGGGTCCCCGCATCTCAATCTTTCTCCGCTGCAGCCGTATACTGTGGCTCAAATATCACAGTTAGCAAAAACACTGTAAAATGTGTCCTCGTTCATAACATCCGTTGCAATCATATTTTCGAATTACATTTTCACTGTTGGAAATGTAGCAATAAGTTTGCAATACAAGCAAAGAGAAGAGAGTTCTGTTTTTAAGCAACATCTAGAGTACGTCCCCTGGCCAACTGTCACATCACAGGATTCAGGAAGCAGCTGGTCAATATAACACGCACTGAGGAATTAATTGTTTCAATAGCCTACATTTAGCATCAACTCTGATCATCCACATAAAAGATGGAAGATTTCTATTTTAACTTGACTTTGTCGAAATGAGAAAACCTTCCTTATGTGTCTAATCAAGTTTGAGTGGCTTGTAATTAATTGGCTATTCATGAAATGCTTTACTAAACCATTTATATACAGTATACTGTTCATATTTAAAAGGGGAGCACTGCTATGTAGGTGTTGAATCAAGTGCAGTGCTCAGGAATAATACAGTACATTAGAGATACAGTAAATTACCTTTTAACCAGTCCAAATTCTAGCTAATTTGTTTATTTATTTAAAATGGAAGATCTAGTTCTTCTCAGTACATCACAAAAGACCCTAAACTGTAAATAATAATCTAACTCCAAAATATTACTTACATTTGTATTGTCATTGAAAATGTCTGAAGTCCAAAAAAAAAAAAAAACATGAGTGATATCAGTTGGTCACACACAATTGGCCATGGCCGATAGCAATGACTATTACTGACTTAAGAACTGTATTAATTTAAGAAAAAGTCTATGAGACATACATTACATGCCCAAATGTTTTCAGGTTTGTTTCCAAAATGTGCTGCACTGCATTCATTTTGAAGAGATTTATAAGCTAAGTCTATCATTCAGTATTTCTGAAATATAGCAGAATCTAAAGTCTGTGAAAGTGTTACTGTTGACCAAAATGACATAAAATCCATTAAAAAGTCTATTTAAATGTTGTGAATGTAAGGCCACTTTTCAAAGATGTCTCATTTTGAAGGAAACCTTCCAAATGCATTCAAACCAAGTCACTGCCAACTGAAATCCTATATAGCTACATTTCCATGATTAATAGGAAAAGTAGCAGCAGAGCGTTGAACCAGCGTGTATTGGTTTAATAGTGCCTCTCATCAGTACCAGCATGTGTATGGTTATCCTAGAATTTACTGTAGATGAAGTCCCAGTATTAGGACTGTGATTGATCTTAGTTATCCATTATGCCAACAATTAATGTAATTTTCAGTCACTGTGTTTACCATACATTGAAATATTTGTGGCGGCCTGCCACACAATCAATGTTGACCGCCTCACTCTCTCTCTAACACAACTAACACCACAGACCTCCTCCGTACCGATTAATTAATGCCATTGATTATTCTACACACTCCAATACAGTGTTGGTGGTGGCATGAGCCTTAAACCTGGCTTGCAATCTGCTACATAACACACAGAAGAAGACATCTTTTCCCCCGCAGAGAAGAAGGCTATAGAGTCGATCCAGAGTATATTCAGTATCATGAAGTTATTACCGGTATTTATTTAGGTTTTATACCAAAACATCTGATTGTCAGCAGCCAGCATTTGCAGAGTCAAACTGTACCGGAACCATGCTGGTCTGGGGACCGGCGGTGCAGCAAGAAACCGCTGCTGTTGGACGCAGAGCTCTTCCTCCGCCAGAGCTCCGACTGCTGTCAGCTGCCGTCTAGTATTAAATTGAGACAGGTTCATAACCTGTAAAAATAAAAACGTGTTGTATGTCGTTTTAAATACTTTTCCCCATGTTTTGGTAGCAGCCTACGCATGAAAGTCTAAGTTTTGAGTGCTTTAGCGGCATTGCCCTGACTCCCTGAATGTGCAGAGACGTCGTCTTGCTCCGCCTCTCTGCTGAGGCCCATTCACGTAACAGCCGCAGCTAAACTGTATTTCACCCTATGATGGTTCCATTTGCAACAATCTGCGGTTCACATGTATGCCAAACTGTAGGGGCAGTCTGTTACTCTCTGCACAAATAATGTATTTATCAATATTTCAAAATAGAAAACATTACACTTCATGTTTTGTATTCATAACACTATTGAATTATTGTACACATTAGCAGTAATAGCAGTTACCTTCAGTAAGTTGCTCCTACATTTTTCAACTGAGGAGAAAAACATGCTCCTTGGGAAAAAGATACGGTTGTGCCCTGTTCATACTAATCAAGTGAACCTGACTTTGTTGTCAGGAGTAGTCTGATGCCAAAGCCCCCTTCCCTTACTGCATTATACAATAGAATTAAAAAAATAGGGTTAACCCTAAATTAGGCTAGCCCTAACCCTTGTTACCTGCATAATTTTGTATACAAATATTTGCAGTACAATTAATATAAGAAGTCTGCACCTCTTTCTCCGCATGCACCCCCTCCCCAGGTCAGCTACCACCACTAATAGAATCTAATTCTTTGGGAAACACAGTCAGTGTAAAGATAAACTCTTTACTAAAAATGTATATGATTTAATTCCAAAGCTCACATTAATAAAAAATATCTGTACTGGACAGTCTGAAACTAGTGATACAGCAGTTGATGTGTCCAGTGTTGGAGGTTACCAGTTAATAAACTTGGAAAGAATGTAAAAGATGTTATTATTTGTTACTACTCAAATAAATGGGTCAACTAATATACATTTCAACATTTTTTCAACTTACTACATAAAAATATAAATCTGCTGGGATATTTTAGTTAACTATTAAACAGATATGTTTTAATATTGGTCACCACTTTTGATCTCAGCTACAGCACCTTACCAAGAACTCATTAAAAAAAGGACATTCATGCCACACTTGGCCAAAAGTTTTTAATAAAAAAGGTTCTCTTGTGCAATTGATAATTTGTTTGACTGATTTTCCAACCAAGCAATAAACTGTAAAAAGATGCTATTTCAAGCAGCTGATGACAAGGCTGCACTCATAGCTGATACATAAGTGGGAAGTGGGGTGTATTTGTGTATTCTCAAGTCCAAACTTTAGCTGTTAATATTCCATTCCATCCATAACACTTCCAACCAATCTTTATGCACTTTCAAAACTATATAGATCTAGTCCTCCAAACTGTCACTATCACTTAATCAACTGTTTCACCATTATAAGAAATCTGTTAGTCACACTATTCAAACTTGACTATTAATTCAGCTGAGATTTGTATTCATGCAAACAATGTTGTATTGTCGACAACCATTGAATGTTTATGCCCTGTTAAATACTGTATATTCATAACTTCTGTGATTGACAGTTCACATCTTTCCATGCAGTTATTGGTAAATTACTGAGCATTTAAATGTTTTCCATACGTTTGTGCAGTAAAATATAATCCCTGTGTTGCCAGTGTCCTGCAAAAACCTCTCTAAAATGCCACATTTGTTGGAGTAAATTACATTATAGTTGAACCAGTGATTCCGTTTTTTTGTGGTATTTTACATACTTTTAGTGCAGTCTGGAAAAGTACAAGGTTCATGAAACATTTTTAAATGTGGAAAACCTCTATGACTACCTTTTATGGTGATATAAAGTTTCTGCAACTTAGTAAACGGCAACTATGTCAACTTATTTTCATGTATTAGATATACCATCCACGTGTAGCAAACCTTGTACAAAGAAACTAGTCAATGGCAATGAGCAACTGTAGCACAATGTAAGTGGACTCTACCTGTCCAGCTGACTGGTGAACAATGTCAGTAAAGCTACTATGGCTTTTAGCATTTTGTAATTGGTAACTGACTTACCTCTTTTTTTTAACTAAAAGGAAAACAAACATTAGGCTGATAGTAGAGTTTAGTGTGCCGATAGCAGAGATGGGAAGTAAGGAAGTACAAATACTTTGTTACTGTATTTAAGTAGATTTTTCAGATATTTTTACTTTACTATTTAATTTTCGTGGCAACTTTTTACTTTTACTCCTTACATTTTAACATGAATATCCGCACTTTCTATTCCTTTCATTTTACAAAACTGGCTCGTTACTTTAGTTTTGTACAAAAGGTTGTAGTGTGATTGTGAGTGCATGTCGGAGAATAGCGGAAACGCGCCTCACACCACGAGTGGGCGCGCACAGCACAAGGAGAAAAAAGTGAAAAAAAATAAGAGACATAGCTGTCCGGAGAATAATCAGTTGAGATTGTGTGTGTGCATCCTTGAGAACTGTAAGTCGTATAACTTAGGTTGTCAGTTAATTTAAGCCTGTTGTTGTATTGGTCTAGTTCTTGCAAATTTAAAAGTTAGCTAGTGCTTTTGTTGTTTGTGTTCTTTACCTGTTAGCTAGGTTGCACCCATAGACAGTTAAAGAAGTGGACCAACAGATCCCGTTGTTCTGGACGGAGACCAGTGAAGGAAAATAAAAGCACTTTTCCGGTGATGGCTAGGCGTTACTGCGCGGCCTCCAACTGAGCTTGACCATGTAGTTGTGACGTGGGCAACGTGTCTGAAAGTTGTAAGTCTTTTGGTAGCTGTGCCAAGAGAAATCTCAATCATTCCCAATCAGCAGAGACAGAGAGCGTAGGTGTATGTTAAGAGATAACATAGGCACAGGCTAATTACTGCTAACTAACATGCTAGTTAACATTAGTAATTAAACCTAAACAGCTAATGGAAGTCGAAACTGTCTGCGAGCTTCTCCTGGCAATACGGTGATTTGTCGACTATACGATGGTAAGTCGCGGGGTTATGACGCAATCGTTATTTACAAAAAACTTCTACTACGGAGCCATAACGTGAGATACAAGGTAATGGAGCCATTTATACATTGTTGTGTTTCTTTAGAAATAAACAACGGACAAATAGAGTCTTTAAACGCTTCAGATGCAAAGTTATTCGCTGTCAAAGTGGCGCCAAAATGAATGGCAGTGAATGTGATGCTAACTGCAGGTGATGGCTTCGTAGCATTAAAGTGGCGTCATGGGAGCTACGCTTAGAGAGGAGAGGCTTACCCCCTTGGTTGCAACTGGCTGTTGATGCGATATAATGGTGATTGTTGAATGCGCTATGGTATGGTATGGTAGCTTTTACAGTGTTATTTCTTTGCAGAACCACACACACACACACACACACAAATCTACACACACACACATCTACACACACACATCTACCCATGCAGATGTTTGTACTGTTGCTTGATTGTAATTAAGCATCAACTGAGAGAAGTTGTCTCCGCCCGTGTCTTAACAGACACACCTGGGGCGAAGTTGGAAACCAGAATCAGCTTTAATTACAGTCCTAATCTAGTCCTCACTAACTTTCAAATAATTTCATTGCAGTTACCGTTATTATTGTTTGCGTCATCAATACCGAATTTAATCTAATTGATGGGAGTATACAGTACTGTGCGTTGCACTTGACGCACCGCTACGCCTCAACATATTCGGCGGCCTTCATTTGCGGCAAATCATTGCGGCTTGATGGCGCTAACGTTAGCACATAGTAGTATGGACAGCGACATGATTGAAAATGAAGAAAAGGGAGATCACAGAGATTCGGCAGACAAGCAGCAAGACATTTCCAATCATCCTCGTCCTTATCAGAGAGATATGTTTGAGATAATAGGCATCAAGAACAACTCCTAACCAATGTGCTGCGTAACTCTAAAGTATGGTGAACTTCTTAATTAATGTCTGTTTAGTATTTTATATTTCATTCTTTATTTTCTTTCCAGAAGCCATATTTGAGCACACACACATACATGTAGATTCATTTAAATGTTAAGGGGAAGATTTAAAAAGAGAAATTGGATCTGTGAATTCTCACAGAATCACAGCTGAATTAATATCTTGATGCTACTCAGTCGTATTAACCTGGAGTCCCAGTCTCTGTAACAATAATCATATACGTGATGTTTTATGGCTATTGGTAGACATCTATTTACAATGTAGCCAATGGCATATAAAGAGCCTTTTTCCATGTCCACTGAAGTTTCTCAGCTTGCTCTCTGAAAAATGGTTGTCATTCACAAGGCTACTTTTACTTTTATACTTTAAGTCAATTTCTCAGCCTGTACTGTGTTACTTTTACTTGAGTAAAGAAGTTAAATCAGTGTTTCTACTTTTACCAGAGTATTTTTTAACACAAGTATCTGTACTTTTACTTGAGTACTGGAAGTGAGTACTTTTGCCATCTCTGGCCGGTAGCAAAAAAAGAAGATGCATGTAATCACAAAAACAGAGAAACTAATTTTGACAGAAATAAGTTGTCTGTAGTAATTTTGGTGTTTAATAAAACTCTATTGTAGTTTATTATTTGTGTTTTTTAAAATTCTGATTGTAACTGGCTCTACTGGCTACCCCTTCAGCACCATACAGATGGTATGATAACATGGAAGAGCACTTGAGTGTGGCCATAGGATTTCTTCTGTATAATATACTACAGTGTGTGGGACATTATGTTTTAGTGTGGTCCAGCTGTAAGAAGTGAAGTGTCATTATACTGTCTACATTAAATGTATTTTTAACAACTCTGTGTCTTCTCCATACTTTCTTAAGCCTTGATTATTTTGTCGTAGTTATAATATAACTTACTGACTTTTTTTTTTTTTACTAACTGTAAAATAATTTCTCGTGATAATTTGAACATGAAACTAGACAATGTAGTTATTCTTAGCAGCAAGATGCAGCTTAACACAAACATGTACTGTAACGTTTGTGTTAAGATGCATATTTAGAAAAGTAATCTTGACAAAAAAAAAAAGTGGAAATCACATTAACATTTGGAATTCAATGGAATTCAAATACATGTTTTTGGAGAAAATGGAAACAATCTTAAAATACTTGAACCATAGGAAAGGACATCTTTCATTTGAAAAGTACCACCGTGCTTGCATTTTTGCAAATTTGCACACATTCACATTTAATGACCAATTCAATTCTTCTGTTGTAGTTACACAGCCAATAACCAAGAATGAATCACTTGAAAAACTAAAGCACCTGGACCGTGGAGGCAGGCAGCTCAGTCATTGACTGAGGGCATATTTGAATCACTTTGCTTTTCACTCTACTGTTGATCTTGTTGGTGAATTCAATCCAATGGTGGATCTGTTACTACAGATTACTCCTGTTTACAGCTGTGCTTTCTCTTAGAACTTCACTTTTAACAAGCCTCATTTTCTTGAAAACGCCAGGAGAAATTCTTGTTAATTAGCAAATGATGTTTCCTACCACCAGGGTGGTTCCCTCTGGAAATTAAATCAGCACAATAACCTAATTCAGTCAGACAAAGGGGCACAGATATAGTCCTTGTGTATAAAGAATCGCAATCCTGAAGCAATGACATAAAAAGTGGTGTGATTTTTCAAACATGAAATAAGGGAGGATTGTACCATTCACATGAACTAACAAAGACCCAATACAGGGGGAAACAAATGCAGTGGAGTAAAAAATTAAGTGTGCCACATGTTTTAATTCATAGTCTTCTAGGAGTGGACAACTTCCTGGCACCTCATGTTCATTTCCTTATAAAAATATAGTTTCTAACATGTGTTGGAACAGATTTCTGCTTTTCAAAAAGCAATAATTTACATTGACAAGAAGCGCAACAGTGTAACTTTACACAAGACATTGTACACAGCCCCAGGATCATTTGGACTTCTGCTTCACAATACAGCTGTGGTTCCCCAGTGAATTCTGCTCCCTGGTTTATCTTCATTGTAGCGTACACATTAAAAATTAACGTTTTCCTTTAATAATTGAAGAACCATTATGTACAGTATGAATCTATAGCATAAGTTCAGTAAGGAAGACTATACTTTTGCATGTTTAGGCCTTTATTTCTTATGTATCTGCATTCAATCTTCACACACATGCTCACCCATTATTTCTAATAATCCTATCTGGGGTTGTCAATTATCTTATCAGCTGTTCTCATCAGCAGGTCACATCAGCTGATCTCATCTACCCAATAGCTCAGTGACACACCTACATTGTTAGCCTATCACAGTGCTATCATTCTTTGTGGTGCCTTTTGTGGTCAGTTCACTGTTCAATTTGTTCAATAAAAGAATGTTGTAAATCATTAGCACTATAATAAAAGCAGCAGAAAGGCAGAACTGAGTACATTTTAATATGCCAGGACACAATCCGCAGTCTCTTTGGGATGCAACAATGGAGAAATTAAATGCCACACGCAGGAGACGGCGGCGGTGGCATGGACATGAGCCGCAGTCTGTGCGGGACGCAACAACTGGGAAATTAACGACATGAACGTGTCCGTGTACACAAATAAATAGATTATAAAACTTCACCATTTCAAGAACTGCCATGAGACTGGGTTGCTAGAGCAGCACGGCGGTCCAATGGTTAGCACTGTGGCCTCACAGCAAGAAGGCACCGGTTGGAACCCAGGTCGTCCTGGGCCTTTCTGTGTGGAGTTGCAAGTTCCCCTCCATCTCTACCAAGCTGATGTGTTGTGAGTGTCTGGCGTCGTAAGGCTGCCATTAAGGCTAAGGCTACACGTAAGGCTACACATTGGTAGTGTTAGATTGGCCCGACCATCCCTATGATAAAGCACTACATAAATGTAATGAACACAACCACACACACACACACACACACACACACACACACACACACACACACACACACAAGAATGCAACCTTCATCTGCAGCATCATATCCAGTAATTTCCAATCTCACCAACAACAGGCTAATAGAACAGCTGGTTCTGCAGACAGACCCACTCTCAGGGTGGATTTACCAGCAAACAAAAGACTTAACTGTATAACCATAATTAGACCATGAAACGTGGCTTGTGATTACTTCAGTTGATTTAGAATTCTGACTCAAGAATTCACAAGCAGTTATACATATCTTGCATCCATGCACTCAACATAGAAAGACTATGACAAGTGTTTTCCATGACTGCACTAAAAATAGGATCCCTGACATTCTGTCTAGTTTTCTTAGTTGCGGCCATGAGAAACTGGACTGTGACAGGCTGCGGTTCCTGCTACAAAGGGATTCCTCATAAACTGCTGCTTATGAAAAAATATGAAGTATGAAAAGTAATAAATTTGAGTATTGTCCGAGATAATGAAGGATATTTCAGCATTTTACTGGAAAGGTCCTCTCGGAGATACAGGGTGTCCTGGAAGCAACAGTGCTGAGTGCAGTCATGATGTTCTTCAGTTAGATGTACCTGGTGTGTCTGGAAATTATAAGATATTTTAATTCAGTATTTATCTGTGAGCTAAGATTCCAAAGAGGGGTAGAGTTCTATTGGCTGTGTTTCAATGCACTCCACCACTTTTAACTAGCACATACTTGAATCTAAAACACAGTTATGCTGGTGTATCCTTTCTAATGAAAAGACAAAGACTAAATACTACAAAACTAAATTCCACAGGGAACTATGTTCATTTTGAAAAGAAAGAAGACATCAATGGTCCTAATTTCCACTGTACTGCAGGGAGCAATTGACTTCACATTAATAGACACCAGCAGGGCCAGAATAGGCTGCCAATGCTCCAAATTAATCCATTCTCCAAATCAGTGCAGAGTAAAATAGCCCAGATCACTGTAATGCTACAAAAGCAAGCAAAGCCGCTTGGAGCAAAATCTAAGAGTTTCTGAAAGGAGGCACACAGAGATTAGGAAAGTGCAGCTCCTCAGAGAAAGGCCTCCACAGCAGACAAAGACTCTAGGAAGTCTTCCCTCCTGCTCTAAGCAGGAAGAAAAGTTATGTTATTTTAGGATAGGGGCTGTCTTCCTGAGTTAAAGTCTCTGATTACCTTCACAGTATTATCGCTGCAAAACTCTCACTTGTATGGAGTTTGTAACAACTTGGGCTGAACTATTAACCATCATTTAGTTCTTATTACATATTTACCGTAATTTACCATATTAATACAACTTGCATTATTCTTATTGTCCCATTTAAATCTTTGGTAATTGTATTCCTTCTTTTAAGTTATAGTTTAACCTACATTTCACTATTTCCTGCTCCATTTGTGAGATCACACTGCCTCTCTAAAAGACCTCACAAATAAATATTAAGAGTTCCACAGGGAAATCCCAAGGTTCAAATGTAATTGTGTAACTGTGATGATTACAGCCCAAATAATAGATGATGAAGCAGCCTTATAACACCACAGTTGACAGTATTCAAACAGCAGGAACAGGACAATTTTGTCAGCCAAAATGAGCCTTCTGCAGTGAAACTACTGTTTGAGTAGTTATTAATTAATTTATCCATCGTCTATAGGGAATTCATAGTGGGGAGCGACATGATCTTAAAAAAAAGTAAATCTGACAAAAAAGAAGAGTTGTGTGTTGTTAAGGCCCTTCTGACAAGTTGAACATCTTCTTTGAGCTTTCAGAAGTTGTTGCTCCCTCACTAGTAGTCCTAAACTGTCTTTGTTTGGGGAGCCATAGTAGAACAATATGTGGCTTTGTTCAGCTGCTGAGGCACAATTATGAAATATTTAAATAACGCTGAAGGTAGGACAATTTTAGTGAATACAATAGCCTGTGTTGTGGTTTGTGAAGTCTCTTCATAAGTTATGAGAAAAGTCCATCACCAAACAGGGACTCTAGAACTTTAGAATAAAAGTGATATTATGTTAATATTCCTGTCTAAGAAAAGGAATTATCAAAAAATGCCCCTAATCCCAAAGGCACAACATTAATTTGTATTATTGACCTACAGTTCTATCCACATTTATTCACTCTACTACCCTAAATATGGAGAAGGAGCCTTGGGCTGTAGGTTGATAACACATCACCATTTTCATCACCTTGCAATGGCACACATTTCTACCTGCTTACCTAAGAGAACGCTTTATTCATTTTAGATTAAAGTGTTTTGTGGAACTGGGTTTAACATCTACGTAACATGAACAGCAACAATAACTAAATAATTTGTATGACATGTACCGCTGTGCTTCAGCATTTGCATGTTGCCCTTGAATGATCAAAAAATATATAAGATGAATGTCTTTCACTAAGCTACATAGAAAAACTATTTTCCCCAAAAATGCTGCTCAAACGTCTGAAAACCTGATTAAAAGGTGCTTTGTGCTGGCGGCTGCCCTCAATAGTCAGTGTCCTTTTCTTCCACAAGAACAGATCATGGTACATGATCACGGATGAAATGGTTAGGGGGCAGAATTGACCTGGATAAAGTTAGGCAGGAAGCTGACATGGAGTGAAACACTAGATTTTTGGGAACTTGAAGTGTGGTGAATGCACTCATTCTTCACCAAAGAATTGCCGTAATGCTAAAATATAGTTCAAGACACAATGCACAACATTAGGAGCCATTTTAATATTTGCACATAGACCTTGCAATCAAGACTATTGCAAGTGGAAATTCGAACCCAGAAGCTGTCAGCAGTACGACATGACAAGTGCACATGGCAAACAGAGGAATGCATTGGCTAACATGTCTAGTATGGCCAAGCCTAATTTAGCATTTGCAGCTTGTTATGTGGATTTTAAAACCAAAATGAGCTATGAGAAAAAGCATAAGATTTCCTCAAGGAATGGGAATAATAATAATGTCTTTGTCATATCTTTGCGATATCTAGGTACGCCAAAGAGAAGCAACTTGGTATATCTTTTCAGAACCATACTTAAATCCCAATTGAGGGATTGTATCACTGCAGCCCACTCACTGTTTTGGGGATTGCAAGAAATAAGAGGAAAATAATGGCTACTGTCAGGCATACTTATTTACCCAGAAATTTGACACAGAAATGCCAAGTAACTGTGCCATGTATGTTTCTTTCTCCAGTCTGATTAGTCCACTTATATGGTCGATGTGGTTGAGTTTTCAAACTTTTTATTTTTTCATTATTTTACCATTAGTTAGGACAAAAAGGGACACAACGACAGGGACAAAGGGATTACGCTCAAATTCTTACAAGAAGTACTTAAAAAGCGGCTATTTCGCGCTCATTTGGAGAACTGATACAAAGCGCATAAACATGCTGGTCCACATGTGCAGTGGTTGAGTAAAGAATATGTTTGCATGTGGTTAAGGGAGCTGTTTCCTGATATCAAGGAGTGATTCAAGTCTTCAAGTAGATTCAAGTATGTCTAAACATACAAAATATGCACTGCTAAAAGACAAGCAGTTGTTCCTGGATTTAGGGTTCATAACTATCTGATATGCAGGATATGCATATTTATAAAATAAAAGAAGAAGAGAAAATAGACAACATCAGGTCTGTGGTTGCATTTTACATGCAACTAAAGCTATAAGTGCTGTCAACTAAGCTGCAACACCAGGATTTGCTCTACTTTTAAACAATGTATTCAAAACTTCTGCATCATGGCAAAGAGGCAGACTATCTTGACAGCTCACATTACACAATGCAATATGTCATCAAGCTTTGACAGAAGCTTTACTGACTTTGCCTCAGCTGAGCCTGTTAATATGTATATATGCATTTCCTGTTTCACCCAGATGTATGAAGATGTGGATCACGCTTCCTCCAAAATTGGATCACTCCTTCACTTGGACACAGCTGCACAGGAAAATGAAATACTCACCTTTCAAAATGACACTCAGATAGTGCAAGGCATCTATACACAATACTATTAAAAAGGCATCTCAACATAAGAATGTAGCCTTGTACTTGTCAGCCTTTATTTAGGCCAACCCTTTTCCTACATGATGATGTATAAAAAAAACTGAATTGAAAAGTACAGGTCAAGAGTAGAATAAATAAATAAAAAAAAAACACTATTTGTGTTCTTAAATTAAAATGACTGCTTGTCATGCTAAGGCCAAGTGACATGAACAAATGAATGAGGGTCCTAAAAGCTACAGATTTACTAAGTTTCTCCTTGGATTCATCAGCTGCATTTCTTTCTTTCTCTGAATGGAATCCAGGTCTCCTCCTTGATTCAAAGACCTGACAGCTAATTCAGATGGACTTTGATGTTTGTTTGAGTGAATGATGTGCTTCTTACCTTGTCCTCTTCCAGGCCTTAGAAGCAGATATTGTCTGGGTGAGTTCAAGGGTATTCATCAAAATCAAAAGTTCCATCCATGTTGGTGAATCTGCTGGGCACACCTTCACAGGACAGGACGATGGAGAAAAATAATTTCAACCTCTAAGTGTTTCCATAGAGGTTGAATTAAGTTAAATGAGGAAAAAGATTTAATATGGTTACTATCCACTTAAAGAAAACCTTTCACAGAGCCTTAACCATGGTGTTTCATAGAATGGATAGAAAACACCTAATCTACGTGTATATATTCTGCAACATGGCTGAATCTTTGTCAATTATCCAATGAGAACTATGTGCATAAAAGGTCAGCCATTAAAGGATGCAACATTGAAATCATATACATTTTAGAATAAAAGGCCACAACCCAATTTTACATAAACAAAAACTACCACACAGTCACAAAATACAATCTTAGAAATAAGGAAAGTGTTTAATATTCAACTAAATATAGGGAAAATGTGGGCGCCCAGGTAGCTCAGTGGATAGAGCTGGGGCCCATATAAAGAGGTTACTCCTCGACGCAGCAGGCCGAGGTTCGACTCCAACCTACAGCACGTTGCTGCATGCCATTCACTCCCTCTCTCTCCCCTTTCATTTCTTCAACTGTCCTGTCAATAAAGACCTAAAAATGCCCAGAAAATATAGAAAGATTTTGAAGTGCAAAAAGCTCTTTTATTAGATAACTATAAGAACTGGTAACGCCCTTTTTCATCCCTCTAAGATTCAAGCTTCTAAATCCAGAAAGCTTCTTTTCCTTTTCGTTTTGTAAGGAAAAAGACAAAATTGACTTTTGAATACTGTAATTATAAGTATCTTTTCATTCTTAAAGACATCATTTTTGATGAGGATGTAAACATCACCACAGACACTAAGCCTTTTCAACTTCATGGTGTTTAGAGGTTAGCATCATGTTAAAACACTGTATATTTCAGAAGTGTTAACTATAGATTTTCATGTTTTAGTGTAAAGTATCAAACATGATTTGGTGTCATGTGGCTCACTGACATTCAAAATGCCTAATTGGGTCATCAGCTGCAGTGATCTGCTCTGGTCACAATGATCACAACCAATTTAAGAAACAGTGGCTGAGTTCCCGCACATCCCAGTTATCGAGACAAAGCCGACGGATTCTCTCGCTTCCTAGAAAGGCAGCGAGTTGACTGGGAGCTCTGAGTGTTATTAATAGCCACTGCAGGGGTGTCAGGGTCTTTGGCTGTCAAGGGCTGAGCAGAAGGGTTCAGAGTAGCGATGAACCACCATCACCTCGATGGGTGGAAGAACACTGGACAACCCTGTTTTAAAGCAGTCTTTCTCAACCAAGACAGGTTTCTCTTGTTTAAATTAGTGTGAAGGTGAAACAGTCCAACAATCTGCCAGTGGATGGCAGTGTTGACTGAGCCTGCCATTAAAGTAAAGTTGGTGTCTGTAAGACAAGAAAACATTCAAATTTAACCTGTTCAACTTACGTTACTTCACGTGGTTGTGGAAGCTTGATTGTTTTCACTTTAAGCTGTTAAGACAAAGAGAACGTCTTAAATCAATGAAGCGTCTCAACTTGGTTAATAGCAGATATAATAAGAAAAAAGCTCCATCCTTATAGTCCCCACATATCTCATTAAGACAAAATGATGGTTAAACAGAGAAGGGAAAAGAAAAGTACTCTGTTCAGCTGTCTGAATGCACGACTACCAACAGGGCTGCTCAATTACGGAAATAAATCATGATTATTTTGGTCAATAATTAAATCACAATTATTTACATGATTACTCGACTTTTGGACAGATTATTGAACTTAAAAACGTTTTTAAAAAAGGTAAACAAATCAACAGTGAAAACTCTTAGAGCGGTTACTCGATTATTCATTTTGCGATCATTAGAAGCAGAAATCGTAATCGCAATTAATAATTTGATTGATTGCACAGCCCTAACAATGAACCATGTTTTGTGCAACAGATAAAACCACCAGGAGGGTCAAACATCATGCACATCCAGAGGCCCAGTGCACCGGCCCAGGAGGAGTAATCTGTTGCTTTATGGTTTTTGTCTATTAAAGACCTAGTTCATCCCAACGTTCAGTTTACTGCATACAGCTTCTGGCTTTCATTTTCTTATCTGATGTTCACTTAGGATTGTGCTGTCATGTTTGGCTGTCTATCCTTTATAAAAATGCGTAGATAATACCTCAATGGATCTTTTTAGTAATGGTTTATCTCAGTGTTTAATGTCTGGCAAGGCTAACTGGAAAAGTTGTATGGTTTCAAAGGAGAATCAGCTCTGATCGTAAATGGTACTTGGTTAGCAGTCTAGACAAACACCCAAAAAAAGTAAAGTACTTTTAATAGGTCAACTGAAAAATTTTAGCAACCACCCATTTGCTTGTTTGTTAGCATGATATGTCAAACACTTGTTGCAAGGTTATTATTAATATGCTTTATGTATTTATCACATATTTTACCTGGCTGTGAGAAAAATTTCCAAGGCAAATACAACTAACATGTCTTTCAAAACAAAAGAGATGCAGTAGGTGATCAAAAACTGCAGTGGGTAACGCAAAAAATGTCAGAATTAGAAAGATCTCTTCCTTTACTGCTCTATAGGCAATGCATGCGCACAGCCGATAGGAACGCTCTCCCTCTCTCTGAAATGACGTGTTACTGTCCAAAGTCTCCCGTCACGGCAAGATTATCTAAAGCCTAAAAAAAGAGCCAAGAGGAGATGCAGAAGTCTCATTTTCTCTCAGAACGCTTGAATTACAAAATGCTGAAAGAATATGGATTTTTTGACCAACAATACCAAATATAAATTGCACACCACAGGTTTAATCACACCCAACAGCAGCAACCGCGTTCATCTGGAGACCCATTATGTACAGTTTGTTTTAATGGATTCTAAAAGTTTTTACTAGGCTTCCTTGGCATTTAATGTCAATAGTTCTGACATTTGCAGAGCAGCAGAGCGGAGGAGACATCATGATGGGTTTTTACAATGATCAGCATGCCTCCATCCAATTTAGATTGACATCATGCCTTTCAGGCCTGTTTTTCACTGCTGAGAAAGCACAAATGTATCTACAGTGAGGAAAAAAGTATTTGAACACCCTGCTATTTTGCAAGTTCTCCCACTTAGAAATCACGGAGGGGTCTGAAATTGTCATCGTAGGTGTATGTCCACTGTGAGAGACAATCTTAAAAAAAAATAAAAATAAAAAAAAAATCTTTTAAAAATCCAGAAATCACAATGTATGATTTTTTAACTTTATTTGTATGATACAGCTGCAAATAAGTATTTTAACACCTGAGAAAATCAATGTTAATATTTGGTACAATGATCTTTGTTTGCAATTCCAGAGGTCAAATGTTTCCTGTAGTTTATCACCAGGTTTGCACACACTGCAGAAGGGATTTTGTCTCACTCCTCCACACAGATCTTCTCTAGATCAGTCAGGTTTCTGGGGTGTCGCTGAGAAACACGGAGTTTGAGCTCCCTCCAAAGATTCTCTATTGGGTTTAGGTCTGGAGACTGGCTAGGCCACACCAGAACCTTGATATGCTTCTTACAGAGCCCCTCCTTGGTTCTCCTGGCTGTGTGCTTCGGGTCATTGTCATGTTGGAAGACCCAGTCTCGACCCATCTTCAATGCTCTAACTGAGGAAAGGAGGTGGTTCCCCAAAATCTTGCAATACATGGCCCCGGTAATCCTCTCCTTAATACAGTGCAGTCGCCCTGTCCCATGTGCAGAAAAACACCCCCAAAGCATGATGCTACCACCTCCATACTTCACAGTAGGGATGGTGTTCTTGGGATGGTACTCATCATTCTCCTTCCTCCAAACACGGTTAGTGGAATTATGACCAAAAAGTTCTATTTTGGTCTCATCTGACCACATGACTTTCTCCCATGACTCCTCTGGATCATCCAAATGGTCATTGGCAAACTTAAGACGGCCTTGACATGTGCTGGTTTAAGCAGGGGAACCTTCCGTGCCATGCATGATTTCAAACCATGACGTATTAGTGTATTACCAACAGTAACCTTGGAAACGTCTTTTCAGGTCATTGAGCAGCTCCTCCCGTGTAGTTCTGGGCTGATTTCTCACCTTTCTTAGGATCATTGAGACCCCACGAGGTGAGATCTTGCATGGAGCCCCAGTCCGAGGGAGATTGACAGTCATGTTTAGCTTCATTTTCTAATGATTGCTCCAACAGTGGACCTTTTTTCACCAAGCTGCTTGGCAATTTCCCCGTAGCCCTTTCCAGCCTTGTGGAGGTGTACAATTTTGTCTCTAGTGTCTTTGGACAGCTCTTTGGTCTTGGCCATGTTAGTAGTTGGATTCTTACTGATTGTATGGGGTGGACAGGTGTCTTTATGCAGCTAACAACCTCAAACAGGTGCATCTAATTTAGGATAATAAATGGAGTGGAGGTGGACATTTTGAATGCTGACTAACAGGTCTTTGAGGGTCAGAATTCTAGCTGATAGACAGGTGTTCAAATACTTATTTGCAGCAGTATCACACAAATAAATAGTTAAAAAAATCATACATTGTGATTTCTAGATTTTTTTTTTAGATTATGTCTCTCACCGTGGACATGCACCTACGATGACAATTTCAGACCCCTCCATGATTTCTAAGTGGGAGAACTTGCAAAATAGCAGGGTGTTCAAATACTTATTTTCCTCACTGTAGAATGATTTGAGAAAATTATCTTTCCAGAAGCAAGGCTCAGTCAAGTCAAAAATGTACAGGCACAGTGGCAGGCTCTGCTGCTTACTACTAAGACTATTCTCCTCCACACAGGAAGCCAGCAGCAACTGACAAACCTGGACACCTTTGTGTCTGATTGGGTGCCAGGGAATGAGCCAATTAGAGGTGTTTGTCAGGGGAGCAACAATCATGAAACAACTCACTATGGCAATTGTTTGACAGAGGCAGCAGTAAAAATTGCTGTCTATTATTACCCTATTTGTTAAATTATTTTATATTCATTCTATGAAACAAAAGCAGCCAAACACCCTTTCAATTGTTGACATATTGCAGCCTTCAGTATTTGCATTGCCCAAAGACAACAATATTGAACTCAGTATATGATCTATGTGTTTAAAATTATCTGCTTATTACTTCTGGTTATACTCTAATTTAGCATTAAACAAAATGAGAAGGTAAAGAGAACCCTTTACACACAAAGAGCATACAAATCTTCTGGGCCTTAATGTGACAACAGACCAGCAGTGCTCTCTACTGGCAAGAGAAATACAAATTAGAATGCATTAGTGTCCTCCATTTCTTCAGAATATTGTACATCACAATTTTCTTCAGGATCAGTGAAATGGAGATTAACTGGTTGCTGTGGTTGGAAGGACATGTGCATATTAAAAAAGGTTTCAGTGAGGACACATTTTTTTCACTATTCACATGCCATTAAAAAAAGAAAATTAATTAAACATAACTTTCACATCTAAAAATATAAATTTTAGATTTAAATTTAAACACTGGTGGGATCCCTAATCATCACTTTTTTAAATATAAAAACAAAATAATTAGAAAGAGATTTCCAGTAAATCTAGTGAGTACAACCTTAGGCAACTATCCTGCACGAGGTAAGGTTGCACGTATCTTGCCTGCCTTCCTGATTACATTTTTCCTACTTATTCACTGCAGAAGAGGATCGGATTTGAGTGAGAGACCTTACAAACTAACCGGATATGTTCAACATGATACTTTTTCTCTATAGTGTTATAAATCCAGTGTTAGCAAGTCTGTCAATAAAATTAATGTGCAAGCACCCAGTGTTATCTGGATATGGCTGTCCTTTAGTGCATGACCAGTTCATGGTTGTCTAAAAGAACCCAGATACCAAGAAATAGGGTAAACAGAAAGTTAGTCATTGATATGCAATCATAGATGTGATTAGGAAATGGACTTGTGGAACTGACATCATCATGCACTGTCAAATACGTGTATGAAAAAGAAATGGCACTGTCTTTTATGAAGTCCCTTACATACAGCTGTCATTGTGCAGAAAGGTGCGAATTGTTGGTTTTATCTAAATTTAACAAGTAGGTATGGCAGGGGGACGGTTAA
This sequence comes from Percina caprodes, assembly GCA_013375575.1. Classification (NCBI taxonomy): domain Eukaryota; kingdom Metazoa; phylum Chordata; class Actinopteri; order Perciformes; family Percidae; genus Percina; species Percina caprodes. Next base: position 4,806,079 of record JABXJD010000002.1, on the reverse strand, counting down.
ATCCAACAATATTTAATAGGAGGTATACACTTCCAAGTTTGAGGTAACAAGTGAAATACAGATTACCCCATGTCAAATGCACTTGTTAAAAGGTAAAGAAAAGAGAAGAAAACAGAAAGTCTTACATTCAGTCAAAAGGTCTAGTGCACTGGGTTCATCTAATCTCTACCATACTGTATCGTTTATCAGTTAAAATGTACAGCACATGCACTCAGTGACAGTACCAGACAAACACTAAAGGCCACTTAGACAAAATCCCCTTTCCGGTTGACAGTAAATAAAAACAATTAAGGACATGGCATAATTGCATTAAAATGATCAAAGTTGATGTTGGTGAAAACATCAGTAAATTAAAAATTTACAAGCTTGTATGTGCAACATTCAGCACAAGGCTAATGGATATTAATGGGTTAATCGTACATATTCAGTGCAGCTGACCAAAAAAAGAAAAAAAAAAAAAGGCTCTGGGGGCTTGGCTGACTTTCCATTCAGCATACAAACAATTGCACAAGGTTCAGTCATTGTCAGTGTTTTACAGCCTGTCCACCTCAAATCAAGACCTCTCATATTTAAGGTAAGCAATATAATCTAGGCCTTACAGCATTAAAACATTGTTAATTTAAACATGTCTGAATTTGGTTGTGAATTTACTGAGTATTTATATTTGATATTTATATTCTATCCCCAGCAGTTAGTATGCAAACCATTGTGCTGTTGGTGTTGTGGGTACTGGGAACATCACTGGTGTTGCCAGACCCTGACACAGCTGGAGAGAAAGGGGTCGAAGAGCCTATTCCATGTTCTAAGGGATGCACCTGTCTGCATGATGACTACAGCTTGGAGCTTAACATGTACTGCAGTGCTCGTAACTTTACGCAAGTCCCCTCTGACATGCCCCCATCCACTCATTCCCTCTGGCTGGATGGCAACCTGTTCACCTCCATCCCAGCCGCATCTTTTAAGGATCTTTCTAACCTGGATTTTTTGAATCTGCAGAGTGGCGAAGTGGTGACACTTGACCCTCAGGCTTTCAAAGGACTTAGGTCGCTAGCACACATTCACCTTGAGCGAAATCACATTCGGGTGTTACCAGCTACGATCTTCCACAACACACCTAACCTTGCTTCAGTTAGCCTGCATAACAATCAACTCACTCGTATTGAAGAAAGACTGTTTGCAGGACTCTCACACATGTGGCTTCTTAACCTAGGGTGGAATTCATTAGCAGTTTTACCTGAGTCTGTTTTCCATGACCTGCAAGGTCTACGGGAGCTTGTTCTAGCAGGGAATAGACTCCCATACTTGCAGCCACAGCTTTTCCAAAATCTTGCCGAGCTTAAAGAGTTAGATCTGACTGGAAATCACCTCAAGGTCATCAAAGCTAATGTGTTTGTTAAACTCACTAAACTGCAAAAGCTTTACCTGGCCCAGAATCAGATCGTGACAGTGGTACCCAGGGCCTTCTTTGGCATGAAGTCACTAAGATGGATGGATCTCACAAACAACAGACTGACTTCTCTCCATGACGACACATTTTTAGGCCTGCACAGTCTTCATGTACTGCGTCTTTCCAACAACTCAATCACTGGAATTAGGCCAAGGACTTTCCGTGATCTGCAGTATTTAGAAGAGCTGCGACTCAGCTACAACAGGATCCGAGCGCTGGGGGAAAGGATCTTTGAAGGGCTTGGTCACCTGGAGGTCCTAGAGCTGGAGCACAACCAAGTGCAGGAGGCACAAGTTGGTAGTTTCACTGGGCTCTCTCATGTGGCTGTCATTAACCTGTCTGGAAGCTGCTTCCAAAGTCTGCCAGACCAAATGTTCAAAGGTCTGTCAAAGCTTCACAGCCTTCATCTGGACAGAGGTTGCCTAGCAAGGGTCACAACTCAAGCTTTCACTGGACTTTCTGGTTTACGGAGGCTTTTCTTGCAGCACAATAACATCTCTGTGGTTGAACGCCATAGCTTTGTGGACCTGGTAGGCCTATTGGGACTGGACTTGAGTTTCAACAAGTTGGAGGTTTTCACAACCCATACATTCTCTGGCCTAAAGAATTTGGAGTACTTGCTGTTGTCCAACAATGAATGTCGACACTTTCTGCAGAATGGCACAAAGCAGCTACTCCCAAAGCTGCGCTATCTAGACCTGAGAGCTAATACTTTGACAAGCATGGTCCCTGATTTTCCAGAGAGTATGGAAAAACTTTTGCTGTCTGGGAACCAGTGGAAATGTGATTGCAGTTCCCTCCCACTCAGAAATTACAGCTTGAGGAATCCGTTGGTGATACCTCGGCAAGTGGAGACCCACGCAGAAGGTGAAGAGCCTGACACAACCATCACCATATACAACAACATTACATGCACCAGCCCACCACGTCTAGCTGGTCAGGACCTGCGGGATATTGACAGTGAGCCCTTCCAATGGTGCTAGACAAATCTGCACCAATCTGTTTAGAAAAGTGGTTGGTGTTATCTGTAGTATTTAAAAAAGCGGATTTATTGAGTTTCTGATTTCAAGATTTTAATTGTAATATGATTACATGATTCAGGCTCGTGCAGACCATTTACTATTTGCAGATTAATGGTTGTCATTGCCTTTAGATAAAATGGTTCAAAAATACTTAAGGAATGCTATGAATTTCTTTAAATGAAGAAACAAACCAACAATGTATTTTGCTTTAACTTTTCAGAGTTATAAGTTAAAGTCTAATTGGGGGAAAACACAACTCACTTCTCTCAAGAAAATGGAGAATTGTATGTTATTTCCCTCAATTCACTTAAAATGCTTTGAAATAATTTGATTTATATTGGCATTGGAGAGTAAAATGGATTGTACAGACCTGAGTTCTACCACTGTGGGATCAGGTTACGGGTGATGTTGCTTGATATGGAAACATGTTTGCAGAAGTTATAAAACAAAACAGATAGCTTTAAATGGGATGCATTTTTAAAATATTTTATGTATTTTAATATATCTTCGGACCTCTCCTTATGTTGAACATGCCTTGGTAATTTGTGTCCTTTGGGACAATATAAATGGAGATAACAGGCAAAAAAAACAGTGCAACAAAACTGAAATGGCGTTTTACTAAATGTCAAGTTTAACCCTATTAAGTTACAGTAAAAACACCAATTTAGTTAATCATTGGGTAGGATGGTTGAACGTTTGGCAAAACCTAGGAGTAAATAGGCTAGTTACAGTTCAGACACTAACAGGAATTCAATATGTGTGCATACTTGGTGTAACATTAGTAATAAAGGTCCGTTTGTCACTTTAAAAAAAACGTTGGAAAATTGCCTTGAAAGCGCAATAAAACTTTTAATACGTGTGTGCCATCACTTTCTTATTTTTTTTCTCTCCAGGTACCCACATCAATAGCTAACTAGTTTTCCACACCGGTTTAGCCATAGTAACGTTAACATCCATGTACGCCACTTCCCCACTGACCTAGCTACGCAGCACATATGTCTCCCATGAATTAGCAGAAAGTCTAAGTTTAACAGATTGATAAAACAAATACAAAGCCGTGAAAATATGCACCTGGAAACAGTTGGCTCATCACGTTCGAAACAACATCGCACTATAGCTAGCTAGCCAGCTAGCTTGCCGAGTGCACTATCTAGCTAGCGTCATTGCTTTTAGCACTAGATAAATCAAATCACATTTCAATAACCCAGACTGCAAGCAAGTGCATGGCATTACTGATGTCTAGCTACTATATGTGCAGAGTGCATAGACTGGTGCAGACTCGTTACCTAACGGTACATCCAACATATCTCACGAAGAGTTAACGTTACAGCAGAAACCTGTAATGTAGGCTATCGTCTGTTCAGGTGTTAAACATTTTCCTGTGTTTTTCTTATGCGGATTAAGTTAGTTAGGTAGTTTGTTGCAAAATTTCTGACAGAACCTGAATGCAACATTGTTGACGAAGCACACGTGCACGGAGAAGCTTTTCGTTGCCAATGGTAACCAGAGTCACAAATAAACTGTGACACATAAACGGTCAGACCTTAGCTACATAAAACACCTTTATTTTACCGCTAGTAATGGACCTAAATCGTTCGTCGTGTTGGGATTCGATTCTAGAGAAGGTGAAACCACATATAGCGACCATCGACCTCGACTCTTCATCAGTATGTTTTTTTTTTCTTCCTAAAAATGTGCTAACGTCTGCTAGCTAACGAACGCTAACTGACAAAAACATTAGCTATAACTGCATTTACACCAAAAATAATGGTTCCTCTTAACGTTACAGTCTGAGAATGAAGAGATTGTCACCGTATTTGAAAGACCAGCTGGTCTTTCCCAGAAGGTCCCTGAAGACTTTGACATTTTTTCAATGGATGATGATGAACTAGAGGTTAGTTAATTAGCTATATCTACTGTAGTTATAGTTTCACGAGTGTTAACGCTAATCGTTGTAATGTCAGGACCACCAAACAAACAGGACTGGTATCATTGATATTTGTGTTGTATGCATATGTTTAATCAGGAGCTGTTGGAAGCTCAGACATGCTGGTCAGAAGAGAGTATGAAGTTGGATGATGATGAAATTGTGGAAGGCACTACTGTAACCCGGTGGTGTACAAAACACTCAGAAGATGCTGAAGACGCAGCTTCTTGTGAGAGAGTTAATGTGGAGTTGAACAGAGGCAAGATGGATGTCTCCGTAAAACCAAATGTGGACAACACAGAATCTGATATGGGTTTTACTGTTCTCTCATTTGCGGTGAGTTTGGGAATAATCTTATGGTAGTGGTTAATGCAGTTAGATATTTTTTTAGTTGTTATACCTTCTTATAAAAAAAACTAGTTTTGTTACACACTAACATTCAGTGGCTTGACCAGTGGGATTTGGATGATGTCCTCCAAAATCTGAAAGATGATGGGCTGCCTTTGCGATGCGTGTCAGTTGAACCTTCAAAAATACATGCAGGTGAGTACGTTTTTACAAAATAACAAATACGGGTTTATTGATGATTATGGGGGGTTATGTATTCCATTTACATTATGAATTAGGGCTGGGCGATATGGAGAAAATCAAATATCACAATATTTTTTACCAAATACCTCAATAATGATACCACAATGATATTGTAGTGTTGGCTATTGGTGCTTTCACAGAATATGAACAGAATCAGAATTTTGATAAATAATCATCAGTAATGTGGCTATAATGACTAAGTGGGGAAAAGGCAAATAATAGAACAGTTACAACAATCTTTACTTTAATACAGCCTTTAAAACCAGGAAAAGACAACACTTATGCCATATTATAATATGGCCATATCCAAAATCTAAGACAATATCTAGTCTTATATCACAGTATCGATATACTATCAATATATTGGCCAGATCTATTATGAATTTATTATCTTGTGGTGTAAGTTCAACCCAATTTTCGTTTATAGATGGTGACAAAGAAAAATCCCAGGCAAATATAATGGAGAGACTAGTTACTTTCTGTCAGAGCCAGACGTCTAAGTATCTGCCAGACACTATGAAATCTCCAAACCACATCAGGTAAGAAAGCACTGCTATGGTTTTGTGATCCAAATGTATGATAATAATGATAATAATCACCTGTTTGATGCAGACAGAATAATGTGTGCAACAAATCATCCGAGAAGATGGAAGCAGAGCTGCAGCCGAGCCACCAGGAATGTCCCACTGTTTATATTGATTTGCGTTGTCCTGATCCTTCAACAAAACCACTGAAAACATCCCCAAATCTTACATCAGAGTCAAAGACACCAGCCAAACTTAACACTCAACAGGAAACACCACCTGCAAAGAATTCCAATCTCAAAGTGCCTGCTAAATCACGAATGGGGGACAGGTATATATCCTGCATTAGACATTTGTCATGCTTCAGTCATGCACATTTTGTTTCACTTCTTAGTGTTTTTTCTGCTTGTTTCCAGGGAAGTGACTGGCAAAAGTATGTTGCTTCAGAAAATCAGGGAGATGAATAGAAATGGGAATAAATATCCCAATAAATATACAGATCCTCCCTATTCAGTGTCAGGAAATGAAGTTGAAGTAGTAAAAGAGAGGTTACACCAGGCTGTAGAGCCTACATGTAGCCATGAGTCACACCATCTGTGGGAAGATAAACAGTCTTTACTTGTACAGTTTGAATACAGAAACCTTAAAATGGAAAGCCCACCAACAACTCAGCAAAGTACAATCAAAGACTCAAAGCATCTAAGGTATGTATTTTTTCTTTATTCATTCAGCACATCATAGAAAATAAACAAGTATTTTAACCATGGCAATGCTTTTGATAGTGACCAACAACAAGTTAAGCAGACATTACAACATGAACAACACCAGCAGATTTTCAAACAACTACAAATACATCGTCCACACAAATCTGTCAACCAGAAGCAGCCAGCTGCTGAAAGGACCGGTGTTCTTTATGATTTTGTAAGTGACACAAAACTTAAAATTTACTGTACTTAAAAAAAAAAAAAAAAAAAAGACCTACACTTACAATTACTTGTTTTTTTAGGAAGCATCTCATCTACAGTCAATCAGTACGCTGCCAGCAAATATCGAAAGTAAGGGGTGTATGCTACTGACCGTCAACCTCTCCAGTCTTGGCATGGTTGAAGCAAGAGCTCATGGGAAGAAAAAACATCTGGTTCCAGCTGCAACCAAATCAGACATCTACAACACATTAGTGGCTTGGTTTCTGTCTTTGGTTAGTGAACAGTGGCTTCTCTCGCCTAATGTGTGCCAACATTTGTCATTCACAAAGCTGAGTTCATGTTTCACCATGTAAGGGTCATATCCTTGTTCATCCATGTGAATTAGGTTGGCCCAGACCCAGGCCATAATGAAGACGAGGTCGGTGCACAGGTCCCATTCTGGGTTGCAGGACTTCAGCAGCTGTGGACAGAGGGTGGACTTGCTTTGCATGTTTTAGCTGTGGCTCACCACTCTTATACACCAAGGGTGAATAGCAACAACAAAAAACAACAACAAAAACAGTCTGTAGGCTTTACAATGTCTGTGCTGATGCTGTTTTTCTTTTTGTTGGTTTTGTAGAAAAGGGACGTAGACATCCATGCACCTTTCTATGACCATGTCTGCAGGTTCCTCTCTGAGACCTCACTGACTCTAATTGCCCACTGGCTACCTCAGCTCAAAAGCTTGCTGGACCAACACGCCTGTGTCTCGTCCATCCATCTGCCCTCTTCCTGTTTAAATGTTTTCATCTCCACCACCTCCAACAAAAAGGTGGTTTGCTTCAGAGAGTGTGATTTCATATGTGTTTTTAAGCACTGATTTTACATTCTTTTGACTGCATTCTGTTCCCTTGGCTTTGTATTTCAGATTATAGATAGGACATTTGGTCTCAGTCCAGGGTTTTACTGGCAGACTGTGGAAACTCAGGAGCGTGTTTGTAAGAGGAGAGAGACCACACAAGAGCTGCACACGGAGGTGAGCATGTTGTCCTTGAAAATTGTGTGTCTGGTCAGAGGCAAAGCAGTACAAGTGGAATAACTGATTCCTCATCTCATTTTTGTTGCAGGTATCAGTTACTCTGGGATGCAAGGCTTTCCTCCTACATCCCCTCAAAACACACTACACCCTCCAGCTTATTCTCAATTTAGGACTCGATGTGTGTGGTCTGCGGCTCCTTTATCCACCACAGGGATTCCTGAGTGACAGTGCTGGTAGGACATAACTAAAGCCACCTGGTCATAAAATACTTAATAACTGTCCTTCTGGCTCATTGATCTGGAGTGCATCCTGGATCCAACTGTGGGCTTATTGAATACAAACTGTCTTTAAAACTTCCCCCCCTGATTTATAGGTGCTGTACCAGTTATCCAGAGAACTAATGAGACCTGCCAGCCTGTTCTTGCCCTTGCTGTTCGGGGCCTTCAAGCCCACACAGTATTGAAAGATTTAATTAGTTCCTTAGATCCTCTGCTGCCCAGAAAGACAGAACCAACTTCTCTTAACCCCCTCCACTGTAGAGGTCAAGAACCTCCACTCTTCTACTCCCCTCAACTGGCCAGTCAAGTCCACAGGGAGCTGTGCTTGTGGTTTTCTGGAAGAGTTCCAGGAGGAAATGCACAGAATCACAGCCGGTGTGACAACTTTTTTATCATGTATATGTTGTTGTTTTAATTATTTTTCTACAGTATTTCATATTAACTGTGGATTGACTGAAATTGCTCTGAACTCTTGTTTGTTTTTTCAAAAGAATTGTCAATTTAAAGCTTCATGTCCTAAGAAAAACTGACACCTTTCAATAAGTAAAATTTCACTAATATACAAGCAATTGAAAAAATACTGCAACTCGTAAAATTGACTTTTTTTAAAGTTTTGATTAAACCTGCTAAGTGACTTTTGCAGTCAGATCTTAGAGACTTAAGATATTGTATAACCGCAATGCCTTAAAGTCAACAAGGTTTACTTAGTGCATACTAAAGCATAGTCCCTTTATTAGTGTGGCACTGTTTTTTGTTTTAATAATGTTATAATCAGTCAACCTTTCTTTTATTTGCAGAGATGTACCTTCAGATGACAAAGTCAGAGACAGCCTGTTCAATTTGAGCAGATCACCTTCCTTTCTGTGTGCTACAACAAAAGGTATCGTAACTGAACAAGGAGCCAAAACTGTCACAAGGGGGGAAGAATGGCTTCTCCCTACATTTCATTTTCAACTTTCATCTTTGCAGTCCTGAGGGAAATTTTGTTTGGAGCAAGGACCAAAGATTATTATTTGAATGGGGCCACTAATCCTTCTCTCACCCCGCATAGCTGACTTACTCCTCGTGGTGTCGCCTGCTGTGCCTCCATGTTGCTACAGCCATGTGTTGGCTGTTTGTGAACACAGAGGCTTCAGTCTGTGGGGGCTGCGGAGGCTGAAGCTTCAGAGCAATAAAGCTGCAGTCATTGGACTCTCCAACCAGCAGGTAGAACTACGAGATACGATTTGTGTGTGGAATAGAAAGACATTAGTTTATTGAACCTAATGACAAAAGTCAATATTTTATATATCATATAATATTTGCTTTGTAGAGAATTTCATTATTTACTGGATCCATTTTTAGAGGCGGAAAGGAGAATGAATTTAGGTTATAAGACCTTGGAGCTGGTCTCAAAATCCAGGAATTACATTAAAAAAACATTTCTATCATAATGGAACATTTGGCTGTAATTGACAGCTGTGCAGAAAATGCACCTTTAACTGTGGGCCAATTTCCAAGCTGTTTGGGTCTAATGAAACACAGATTTCTCCTTCCCCTGTATTTTTTTTTATCAGTCTTGACACCTGTGTATGTTTTCTCTAGACCCTTGTGTTCTGTAGTCCACATTCTGTGACCCAGGATCAGGGTCCGCTGGAGCTGCCCTCTCACTGTCTGTTGTTGTTACTGAGGAGAGAGAATGCAGTGCACCACAGTGTTAGTCTGCCAGCAGGTCTGAATTCCATCTCTAATTATCAGAATTTATTTCTTTAAATTATATATTTCTACAAAAATAAACATTCTGGTGCAATAATGTGAAAAGTCTGCATTACAAAGTTTCTTTGACAATAAAATAATAGTGTTACATTGTTTCAGCCCTAATGATAGAATTTAAGGAACAAAAGCTTCTGGGTTGCATCCACTCCAGACTTGATGGTGTTAACACTGTAGAGCCACGCTTCTGCTTCCACGCTGTGCCTTACAGCAATAACCTGTTCCATATCTTTGGTAAGCACCGTGGGTTCAGTGTCAGTAAAGTAGTAGATGTTCCTCTGCTGTCTCCCTTTATGTTCCTTCTGTATATTTTCTTTTTAGTTAAGTGTATGTGGGCAGTGCCAGATCCTTCCAGGGTGATCCTGTCCCATAAGAAGTGTTCATTCAACTCTGACATGGAACAGGTGGCAATTTTGACCTTGTGTGGGAAGTACATGAGCCAAGGCCTGAACCTCCTACACAGAGTGCTGACAGAAGGGCCACAAGGTGGGTGAAGTTCAACTGCATTTGTGAAAGCACAGCCTGTCCTTGGTTTTGTAACTGGAAGTGGCAGTAAACAAACAAATACACTGTCAAACACACACAGCAGTTAATTAAATGAATGAACAGATTAGTGAGGATGCGAGTGAAGATTTTCATTACAATTCTCTTAACTTACCTTTCCTTTTTTTTCAATGGTTGCAACTTAAAAAAAAAAAAAGATATTCAAGGTGATGTCCAACATGCAGGATTCAAGCTGCTTGGCCTGAAGTGGCTGCCTGCATTGACTCGATTTCAGGCTCAGGAACTGAGTCCATACGAAGTGGGAGAGCAGCTCTGGAAAGACAGCCTGGAGAATCTGATGTCCTCTCCTGCCCTAGTGTGTGCTCTTAGACGGGTGGATGTTTTTTCTTCACTGAGGAAGCTTCTACCACGCGATTACCCCGGTAACCTCAGTGTCCTGATGTCACCCACACCTGAAGTGGCTTTCAGACAAGCCTCCCTCTTCTTCTTTGAGCATGAGATGATTCCTGGTAAGTGTGCCGATTGCTGTATACAACTTGCAATCAGATACCAAGTCTAAAATCAGTTCTCTTAAGGGATGCTACAGTTTGAAGTATTTAAGCCTATCACAACATTCACAGTCTTGTATAGGCCGGGAAAAAGCTCATCAACCGACTTCTATCCTCTACAGACCACAGCATACTCCCAGTTCTGAAATTTCCGCCCCAAAACTGCAGTATAAAAGGTTTGTCTTAAATAGCATCACAACTACAGAGCACATCACGATTGCAGTTTGATATTGTAATTTTCCAGAGCAGCGTTTCTTTTATTCTATAAATCGGAGGAATTACACTGATAAACTCTCTTTGACTCAGCGTGCACACAGCTTTCTGGCTCATAAGCTCAAGACAGAACATATAGCTCGGGCTTGTGTATAATAGTGGCACACTGTATTATCATGTCAATGTTTCACTGTGGTCAAAGTTAGTTTCTGTGCATTCCGTTACAATGTTGATGTGATCATCAAAAGAGAAGTCTTTTGGTTAGATAGTTGTGTTTTATAATGTGTCAATGCATATAATATTGAACATTCAGCTTTCTGTCCAGGTCCTCAGATGCTGCTCACTGTGTGCCTGTTCAAGCCAGGAGTTTGGAATCACTCTCTGGCTAAAATAGGCCAAAAGCTCCTGCTGAGTGGCCTCACATTGGTGGGCCTGCATGTAGTGAGCCTGGACAAAAGCAATGCAACCTCACTACTACCTGCACAAAGTGTAACCAATTATAATTATCTGTCTGAAAAATAAGCTTTCCGTTCATGCAAAAACATAAGCCTTGAGCATTGATACAGTGTTAACTGTTGTGTGCAGGACCCCTCAGAGTTGGAGGCCCATGTTGAGTACTTGTGCTCTGGCTCCTCACTAGCTCTCTGCCTCCAGGGGGAGAATGCTGTGAGCAGGCTGCTGGATGTCCTGAGCCAAGATGACTCATCCCTGTGGACCTATTATGGTATGGCTCTCATTTATCCAGTGGCATCCATGGTTTGTGCACTGTCCAGCATACTGGTACAAGACCTGAATTGACATGTATGCCACAGTAGTAGTGCATTTTTTAAAGCACTTTGAATTGCCTTTGTGAATGAAATGTGCTATACAAATACACTTGCCTTGCCTTTTTGTTTGTTTAAAATGTCTGTAACCAATGTTATAGCATCAGGATCATATCAGAAAGCAATTCAGGATGTGAAGAGGCTTTTTCCAGAAGGGCTCTGCTGTACTGAAACCAGCACAATGAGACAGGAACAGGTATGCATGTCACATACAGGACTCAGGACTTGGGTTGCACTTTTGTCTGATTAAAGACAAACATCCTGTGTTTGTGCTTGGTTTCGTGTTTCAGATACTCAGCATGCGTTCAGACCTTTTAGCCTCTGTGGAGCGCAAACAGAGCGGCACACTGGCCCCTGTGGACCAGGACGGTCTTTCACCTTCAATGGTATCAGGAACAAATGGAGGTTTGGACTACTTTTTTTGGTTTTATGTTGATTAACAGACACTTATATGTATCAATAACGATATTGATTGCTAAGAGCAATGCTGTAAACTGCAGAACTAGGCCATGCTCTGTATTCAGGCTGCATTAGTTGTGTACTCATGTATGCACATTTTCCTGACTGTTGTCATTAATGAACTTACTTGGTTCAATCATTTACTATGAAAAATAGATCCCTTCAAATTATTTAATCATTTATTGTGACTTTGGCAGGGACTTCTCAGGAATGGATGTTGAAATATGATTTGGTTCCAGATGACCTTTGTAAAGAAAATAAATGTCCTGTTTTGCTTGTTTATTGGTACCAGAGATGCACAGTGCCAACTGGCAGACAACTTGTCTGCTGATACCCTTAAATGCTTCACCTCTCAGCCAAGTACCATCCCAGCTGGACATGCTTGAGCAGCTTCTAAGGTCAGACTGCCATCTTGTGGCGGGGAGAATGAGCATTCTGGATAACGAGCAGAGGAAACATATCGCTGACACGCTGAAAATGTCATCAAGAGGACATGGAAGGGTTAGAAGTTCAAGTCTTTGAAATAAGTTGGTTTTAGAGTTATCACTGTCTTATAAACAGAGCAATCAGCAGTTGATTTCCCCTGGTCTCATGTTTCCTTAAAAGATGGCTCACCTTCACACAACGGCACCCTGTCTCATCATGGCTCTACAAGGGAAAACAATTGCAACATGCTTTAACTTGATCCTTGAAAGGTATGGAAAGAGACAACTCAAACCTATTGTGCATTCATGTAGACTAGTTATATATAAACAACTGTTTCCTTTTCCCTTTGTATTTTGTTACACTAGCATTTACAAGAAGAGGTCAGATCTCGAAAAAGTGGGGGAAATTATTATCTATCCAGAGAATCAGGAACAGGTAAATGATGAAAATAATTCATATTTTTCTTTAAGACCTTTATTTATTCCTAATAGATTAACATAACAGCTGCTTTATGTAAACCACCCAGGTGTACCAATGTGTTGTATTGTCTTAAAATATTGTTTTATAGATCAAAAGGTCCCCTTTGAATATGTGTTGTGTTCTCCCCTCCAGGCCAAGCAGCTGATATGCTACCTATTTGATGCCTTGTCTCCTGAGAGCTGTCAAACTGTTACCATGCCATAAAGTTTAAATGGGTGCACTAGTACAAGTATGCCAAAGGTAAAGCTACTTCTGTTGGCATTTTCATATAACTGTTCTGAAAAATGTTTTATTTTTTATTTCAATTGTTCAGGAAAGACTTGTTTTGTATAATAAACTATTTTTTTTTTCCAAGTCACTGTAGTGTAATAAATGTTTTGTTCCCCCTCTTAAAAAAAAATAAATAAATAAAATCACCTTTACCCTCTTCTGGTGTCCACTTGACTTTTAAGGCACAGGCAGTTATTTTCTGAATTTGATTCTGTAATTTGTGTTTGAGACCAAAAGTATTCACACATTTCAGATGAAAAATTATTTTAATTCTCAAGATGATAAAAATAATTTGGTGAACTCTGTAAACCATTGCATAACTGTAGTGTAACATTTTAACAAGTGTTAACAAACTAGTAATACACTACAGAAAAATGCTGTACACAATCCTCAATGTAGAAAACAAAAATCTAGTATTCTAAGACGTATGCACCTATGTTTGTGTTAACACAAAAAATATCAATATACTAATAAAATAGTTTCTACGATTAACAGTAAAGAATTTCCTACATATCCAAAGAGCTCGTCACAAAATGAGGGACATATAGTTTAATCTATAAATAATGTCTAAACCCACTAACATGAAATGAATTCATGAAATGCAGTTTTCTCACACATTCTCCATTAAATCACTGTATTACCTTGAGAAAAATACATTTCTTTCCTTATATTTCCTCATTATGCTGACAAATAGAAACTTGAAAACTTGCATTTGTTTTAGTTCTAATAAATTTTATTGAATAGCAGTTCACAGCTAGATGCTACATCAATATGAATTAATTGCGCTCCATAATATCCAGTGACCTATTCATTGAATATCTAATTTAGAACATTACATTCAATATTTCAGGGCTTCAATGTTCAAATAACATTTCTACTGAAATGTTCTAAAGTATATGGAACAAATGGTTCCACATTCAGATTTACTTTTGACAACAGCTGCTGTACTAGTATTTACTTAAATTTAACAGCTCCATACATAATACTCCTATACATGTACAAGATTGCATAAATCTTCAGGCTCCATTTTTAAAATATTAAAAACAAAAAGACAACACAACAACTAATCATAATGCAAAATAGAAACTATTTCAATGCGGAGCATAATGATACATCTATTACAGTTCATTTACAAGATTCTTTCTATTTGGTGCTTTTCCTAACAAACCATTTTTGAGAAGAGTTTTTGGTGCCAAATGACTAATTGAGATTTAAATTGTGTATTCAATGGGTAAGTATTGCTGTGATTTGTTTTTAATGGTATGGCAAATACAGACTGAGATAGACATTGATCAATTATCAGTCAATTATAACCTTTGATTCCTCCTGTGGAAGTGGTGAAACAAATCTCATTAGATCAGCCTGTTTTACTTTCAGTTTGAGTAGCCTGAATCCAGAGGATCATTTACCAATCACATTGTGGTCCACAAAAATATTGTAAGGCACTGGAATTTTGATTCCAAACAAGAATGCTATATTTTGTCATCTGACAGAGAAACACATATTCTCTTAATGATGATACCGATCAATCAATCAAGTCATTAAAGGCACAGATGTACTTGAAATTGGTCCATTAGAGATCATTTTAACATATCTTAAGAAATGTAACCTGTGCTTATCAAGTAAATATTTCATTACTTTTTAGAAAACTTGAATTGGGGCGGGTAGACCACTAGAGAGACTGACAACAAATTACCATAACCACAACAACTACTCAGTTTTAATTATGTCTGTATCTGCCATTGATGTTTGTCACAATCATCATCTGTCCTGTCATTTTTCAAAACCAAAAACTAATTTGGACCACGGCTTCAAGAAATAGAAAGCAAAGAGTCATATAGAAAGAAAGCACCTTACAGTCATGGTAGGTCTATCATAACAGCATATAATGCATAACCACCTATTTCCAAAGTGATAGAGATTATGTAGTTAAGTAAAATCAACAGACAAAAGTTTATATGGCCACTTTAGAAGCACAAATGTCATTCACCTTTGACATTCCTTTACTGTAGACAACACTTAAACTGAATCCTCACATAAGGTCGGCATGTGCTAGCCAGTATTGCACAAACCTGCCATAAATGTCAATGTATACTTAGCACAAAATCAAATATACAAATACACATTTTGTAAGGATCTGAACCATGCATTTTTGATCAATTCTGTAACAACTCACTATAGCTAACTTTAGATAAAAAAAGATGCCATTAATTACCGTTAATGAACATTATCTATTTAAGGTACTAGGTGATTACTTAAAAAAAAAAAAATCAATTTAGATTTCTTACTGAATGATGAAATGTAGTACAAAAAGAAAGAAATAACACTTCAGGTCTTTGGTAAAACTGCAAAAAATGGGCTCAAGTCTATTAATGTTGTAAGCAAAAGCCATCGGCGTAGTCCTGTTTACTCACTACAAGGATATATGTCCTACTGAATGAAATATCAAAGCAAAAATCCATCCAAAAACAGAACTCTGGCCACTCACAATGCTGTCTCAGTTCTATCTGGATGGCCTTGGTGCTCTGCCCTGCCAGACCCGGCCCTGTTCACAACTACAGGCTGATATGTCCAAAACCTTAGAAATGATTTTAACTCTTTTGTTCAAGGGTACATTTCCCTTTAGAATAAATATTTGGACAGCTACTGGAACACAACTTTGGTTGATTTTTAGATTTCCACACTAGACATCATTAATTTAGTTAGCCTCCTAGGCAAACCAAAATACACCAAAGAACCGTGTTAAGTTAGCTTCACCGTGCACTGCTATCCAGTGTATGAGGGGTAATAAATCCGACAAATATAGATTTACCTTCCATCAATTAAACAATGGGGCAATCTACAGCAGAACATGTCTGTGACATCATTCATCCTATACAAAAGAACTGACACTTTGACTCAAACAGATTTACAAATCAATAATTCAATTAAAATAAGATTTAGTCACGTTAGATATAGAAGACTTTTCAGAAGAACTTTTCAGTTTTGAAATCTGAGCAGTGGATGCACAACAACATTCAAACATCTAAATGTATTACAATAAACTACATTTATACCTTTTCCAGTAGCAGCGAAGCTTGCAGAGGTTATTAAGCCTTTACTACACTAAAAATAAGTCAATACAAATATTCCGGCAGTGTGACCCAGTGCAAACCTTTTTTTCTTTTTTTTGTAGCTGGTTAATATATTGCATAACATGCAATACCAGAAGTGTTTAGCCTTTTATGCTAGAATATGATGAAATCACGAATCATGAAAACGCTTAAATACCAAAATCTTTTTATATGTTCCCTCTGAGTTTCTTAACTGTCATTTATGTGAATGTAAACAATGCATTTTCCCATATTTAGAAGTAGAACAAAGTGTACCAGGATTTTCTTTTAAATTTAACCCACAAATAATAATAATTTTTTTTTTTTTTAAACACAGTAGAAGGTCATTTCAATTAGCGGAACCTAAGCACTTCCTAAGCAAGTCCTTTCCAACTTACAAGTTCACTACGGAATTCTTCATTCACTGCAGGATTATAACAATACAACAAATGAAACAGTAAACTGTTTAAAAAGCTTTTTTTTTTTCCCATATGTTGCTATATAAATTCATGTGACCTATGTTTGCATACTCCCAAATGTTGAATTGAAAAACCTAATTTCAAAGACTGAAGCTGCACCAAAAGAGCACCACGACCAAGGAATGAGTGGGTGGGTGGTTGGAGGGAAGGTTCATCTCTAAGGTCAGGACACAGGCACTGACAATGTTTGTTTTCAATTATATTTTGCAGAAATACTTATTGGGATTGGGCCAAACACACTGACATATATATTTATATATACACATATAGTCATACAGGTCAATGCTTCTGCAAAATTAAACAAAACATGTTATGCAGAAACCTGTGCGCAAGCTTCAACTACTTGTGTTTGCTCTGACAATTCTACACTTATCCTTTTTAACTAAGGCAAGGCACTTTAGAGTTAGAGGCCGATATGTTCTAGACAAGGTCAAGAGGCTAGATTCCTACAAAAATCACCATCTCAGGCTTTTAGCAAATACAAGACATGCTTCTCTAATATGCTAGGCTATATACATCTCTACAAAACAAAACTAACTGATTGAATAACAGCCTGAATATGTAGCATGTGCCTTAACTGATATTACAGCTGCTGGTTATGCCGAAAATGCATTCAGTTTGCACTTATTTGATTGAAATTTTATAAATCGCACTATGAAAGTAGAAACTATATAGCATTTTTTCTATGAAATCTTAATATCTAGAACCATGCCATGATTTAACAAGAGGAAATATCCAAATCATGTTTCACAGTACACACAAAAGCTTCAGATATTAGCTTATATAGTATATATATAAATAAAAATCTAAAAAAAGACTAAAGAATACCTACAAAGCAGCTTAAGGCAAAAAAAAAAAGAAAAAAAAAAAGAAAAGAAAAATTCTATATTCTATACAGCTTTTAATAAAGTCCCAGGTCAACAAAGTGCTTTAATAAGAAATTAAACTTCTTTAGAGAATTGGTCAAAATAGTGATGCTTGGCTGGTTGCATTAAAATGCGTGTTAATGAAAAGGTGGCTTTACTTAAAGAGGAACACTAAAATGTTTTCTCGGTTGGTCAGATGTACTGCTGTGGATTTACAGACACAGGTGTGGTTCATCAATAATACCTCATTGGATGTGAACCACTTAACAAATCTGCATATTCAGTCTCAAATGCTGGACAATAATTTGGCCACAAGATTACCATTTTTAGTGTTGAATGCAAGTGTGTTAATTCCTCAGAGCATGGAGCTGTTGAACGTTCTAGGGCTTTCTGGTACAATGAAGATAAACAGCAACCCATTTCACACCTCCGTTTTGGCAGCTCCATACTCTGTAAATGGTATGTTTAGGTTAATGATAATTTGCTTGCAAAAGCTCCTGAGTGAATTATTAGCCTTTGATGTATTCCTCTTTAATTAAAAGAAAAATCAGCTTTGAGTTTGCCTATTTCATGTTTGCCATCACCGGACTTGTTGAGTGTGAATGAACTCAACAATTCCTAGCAGTACGTTTCAAACATTTACACAGTGATTTCTTTGCATTTGAGAACCTGGAATGCCTATGGCACTAGTTATTGTGGTAAAATATTAACAATGGCTTTGTCTATATTTATGTAGGATTGTGTGAGACAGTTTTGTTCCATAACAGCGACATTTTCATTTTCCAATTCCCCTATTGGATCACTGGGCTACAGGGCAACTCCCCTTGATATTGTTACAAAGAATACATTGTTCAGATCAGACTTTTCCCACCATCAAAAGACTTACAGTATTGGAAGGACATAAGAGTTGTTTCATACGTAATTTTAAAGCTAGAACTTTTCAGTTAAGATACAATAATAAAGTTACAGTGAGTAAGCTTTCCTTCTTGTATTTTTTTCTACAAATACAAGAATTTGTGATTAACAGATTCACTAAAACCTTTTGATTTAACACACATTTCCATAGTATTTTCTTCTTGCTTCAGGTGGACTTTAAGTGTAAAAAGATCAGAGATTTATCCACAGTAATTCCAAAATGCAGTGAAAACTTTTCAATCCATAAAAAGCTAAACATGAGGGTAGAAATACAAACTCACACTCATTAATGTCTTTGTGTATACAGCTTTCAACCAAGTTTATTGGTCCTCTTTGCAATTTTTTAATAATCTGTAATTTTGGATTGAATAAAAGAGCAATATGTCGGCTTGGCAATACATGTATACATTTTGTTTCTGGAAAGCAGATATGTGGACATATAATTTATGTCCTTTAGAGTGACCAAATCATGATTGAAGATTTGAGAAAGGGCACTGCAAGGTAATTTGATATTCTAATTTGAGTGTGTAGCATTTCATGCAGAAAGCTAGCTGGATGAGGTAATGTGCACATAAAATGTGTAAAAACTATAATGATTGAATCCCCTGCACATCTGATTCCTAATACTATTTGTGTTGTCAAACATCATTGTATCCTAAATTAATTCAATCACTATATGAAACAGACATCGTTATTTAGAAAATGTAATATCTATTAGTAGTTTTTCCAAAGGGCTAATTCATTATGTAGTACCTTGAGTAATTGTACATCACCACTTCAATATTTTTGTTCTACAGTAGGGACATTCTGTTTTACTAGGTGCACAGGTCTCACATAATACATAATGTTGGCAAGGCTGCAGAACAATGCAACGATCATGCTTTTGGCAAACTATACATTTCTTTGACTGAAGCTGATATATTACCTGTTGGGGAAAAAAAAAGAATGAATATCAGCTGCAGCTTAGGAACATACAGTTCATGCAGACTTGTCAAATAAGCATGCATGATGACAAAACATAGATCTGAATTATAGACTGATAAACCAGTTTAAAACTAGATGCTACAAACAAAATTCTGTGCGTGAGCTTGTCTGTCTTACCCCGTCTATAAGGTCTAGGTCATTACGCAGCTGACTCTGGATGGAGTGAAGCTTTGACAAGGGGAGCTCGTCCAGTTCTCCATAGTTACGTAGAAGAGGTGTTCCAGGGGTGCGACAAAGAACATCAAAGTCCCCCTGGAGCTCCTTCAGCTTGCGCTCTGTTTCCTCCCATTTTTGTTCTGCCAGCTGCCGCTCTGTCTCGGCCGTTTTTGCTTGTTCCTTTGCTTCATGAGCGTCTTTCTGGCAAGCTTCATAGGCCTGGAACAAAGTTGAATTTTGTGATGAAAATGTTTGCCATCTATGAAAATTGAAATGATTCTGGGAGGCTAAGACACGTATTGCAATGACAGTTAACTTATAACACTGACTTGTTTGACCTGATGCCAGGCCTCCTCCCATTGTTTTATTTTCCTCTTGGCCTCGTCCAGATCTCTAAAAAGGCGGGCCAGATCAGCACTGCTGGTTCCAGAGGTTAGGCTGCTGAAAACTGGAGATGGACTCGGTGAAAAGCTGCCACTTACAAAGTCCCAAATGCTGCTAGCCCCTCCATTCAAGCCTATGTGTTAAAATCACAAGACCAAGCACAAAAGTCAATAGTTAGTTGGGACTGGAAAGTTTCATTTCATTTAGATAATTCAAAAATATTTTAATCAATCAAACTCTTTTTTTCTAGTTGCTTCATTAGGAAAAATATTGCTTCTTACACAAACTAACAGCAACACTTCTCAGCTTAACTTCTGCATGTGAAACATTTAAGTAAAATTGAAGGAAGTTCTCAATTCTTCGCTAAACTAGGAATATTATTATTATTATTATTATTATTATTATACTATTATTAATAGAGTGATGTATTAAGTCTAGAAGAATCTTAAGCTATTGTTATTGACATATACATCTCTGTGTTTACAATCTGAAGTTAAGTGCTTTCTTTACTTAGCGTAAAATGTCTGATGCTATCAGCTTACCCAAAGAATTCTGGGAAGAAGAGGTGGGTGTTCCCAGAAGGCCATGCTCTTGCTTGGCTAACATGTTTGAAGGTTGATTTTGCTGTGATAGCGTCCCAGACAGCAGGGACTGCGACAGCAGGGACTGCGACAGAGACTGGGAGAGGGAGCTTAGAGGGGAGGTGGAGAGCGAAGATGAAGAATTAAAAGAGGACGATCGTGCCAGCGAGCCAGGAATGTTAACTGGAGCAGATCCACCCAGCACCCTTTTACCTGTGGGGAAAAAGTACATACTGTTGTTTCTCTAAAAAAAAAAAACTGATTAGATTGTTATTGATGGCTAAAACAACTGAAAGCATTTTAACAAACTAGCTGTCCTTACTTGCCAATCCTACACTGTTGTCTTGCTCCTCAAACTCCTTATCAAGAGATGCAACATTAATGTCACTGAAGTTAAGGTCCAGAGCAGATCCTGAAGGGAAGCAAAATACATTAGGCTGACATTTGACAACAAAACACAGTAGTCAGCTCAATCTGTTTCCAGCTGACTTTACATACACATACCTATGACAGACTCCACTGTGTTGCTCCCTGGATAGAAAGGTGTGGCTTTTGCATTCATTGTTGATAAGGTGGTGGGTGAAGAACTATCTGAGCCAATACTAGAGGCCAAGCTGGATGTTATACTGGAGGTAAAGCTTGATGCCAAAGGGTTAACCGCAGAGAATACAGTATGCTGTGTCTAAAAGGAAAGCACAGAAGGCATTTGTTTAATCCCCAATGTTATTAAGTTATTAAATATTTTATTTCAACACTGCACCGCTTACAAGTAAAACATAGTATTGTAAATTTGCGAATTAATCATGATTAATCACAGCCCACGACTGTGATTAACTTGATTTTTAATCGATTGACAGCACTAAAATAAACACATTATTTATTATTAATATCAAGATATTACTGAAGCGTGATCTATGGTTCTGCAGAGGCTCCACACAGAGCTTTCGCCATATCCTATTTAAGTGGCCTGAAGTTTAGGGTAAGGCTACGGCGTAGGGTCCATGTCTCCATGTACCTAGATACATAGCCACGGCCTAGATTTAATGCTGAAGCATAAATCACGCTTAACACTACAAAATAACCCATTTAATCACAAACCTGTTTTTCTTGGTCCATCAATTTTTGATCCAACTGCCCCTTGTTCTTACTCTAAAAGTCATCAAATAACACAGAAACCGCACATTTCAGTGACAAACTTTAGGTTTTACACCCAGACAGATGTTAAATAAAAGCATGTTTGCACTGCAATAAGCCACAAACAAAATTAAACAGAGATTTCTTTTTTTTTTTTCACCTTAACCGTTCGCTACATTCCCCAATGGAGCCAACTGTGAGTTGATGACAAGCTCTGGAGCAGTGTTAAACACTGCTCATTTGCAGTAGGTCCTGTTATTGTCAGAATTTATGGGGTAATTTTTTGACAAATATTTTTTTTTACATTGAGAATCAGAATCCGAGGTGTTTAAACTGATCATGTAACGTAGCACTGTGTGCCACTTGTAGCTCTAGGAACATGTTGCCTTTTGACTACAGTACGTCCCCATTGATAGAAATAGACACATTTTACTGTGAGTGGGAGGCATTCTTCAAAAAGCAGTGAAATCAACCTAAAGGGTATTCTTAGCGTAGAGTTAAAAATACTCTCATCATACAATTTTTGTATGAGGTAGCAAACATTCAAGTAAGGCCTTGGCTTGTCTCTCCTCTTTCATTAAATAAATCAACAGTTCTAGTTAGACGTTGCCGGTACATACTGGCTGAGAGAACATATTTTTTTAAAGAATCTGCAAGACCGAGCTTCTTGTGATGTATACAAAATGCAACAGCGATTATAAATATCCCTCATTGAGGCTCAACAATGAGAAGTGTGGTCAAATCACCCAGGTATAAACTACTCAATACTCTAATCAAGTGATAACATACTATGCAGTCTTTTGTTAAGAACAGGCAACACAAATGATCCAAGACCTAAAAACCAAGCAATTTATCATAAAATATCTCAAAGTAATAAAATTACTAATGACATGAGAAATAAATAAAACAGTAATTCAAAAATGAATGAGAATGATACATTAACTGTAAAGCCCTAAATTGTGTCTATGTGTTATATTCGTCCTAAAGCTGAAGAGAGCAGTCTGTATACCTGATCCTCACGTTCAAAGCCCGGAGCTTTAGGATAGTTAGACGTCAGAGATGAGACACTGGATGTTGTGGACTCTGAACATGAACTACTATTAGTTAAGGGTTTCGACCTGCTGATGGATCCCACTGGGGATAACAAACTGTCGTTTCCTGAGCTTGGAGTTACAGTTGAGCTATTAGAACATGAAACCTGAGAAAGAGAAGTGCACATGATCTTAATAAAATGATGATCAAAAGACGGATAAAACCATTATTCTGAATGGACTAGAGAATTTATCTTAGGTTGAAAATCTAACAATAACTTAGAGACCAGTTGTTTTACTGAATTATCGTCTTGAATAATGAGAAATTGCCTCTGTTCTTTTGAAACAATGCAATGAATTGTAAAACAGTAAAAGGAAATATTAATAATGACAAACCAATGTATAAAAAAAAAAAAACATGCCAACAGAAAAATGTGAGCATGGTAGACAAATGTTGACAGATAAATGGCTGAATTGTGATTTAGGTATTTGTCTACTCTTGAAATCCAACACCCTGGATGAGTGGGTTTTGATACATTTCCTATTTAAGGACTAACTAAGCAACAGAGAAAACATACACTTCCTACTTGTCCGTTGCTACTGGTTGCGCTGGTGGTGGAGCTGCCTCCACTGTTCCACTCACTGATTGGACACTCTGAATACTGCTGAGAGCCCAGCTGGGACTGTGAACTCGACTGAATCGCTGTTAGCAATGAGCTCATGGTCTCCTCTGTAGAAGGAATTCCTTAAAGGAATAAACAAAATATTAAAATCATGTCTATGAGCTAGCAGGTTGCCAACAGCCAACATCCAACATCTAAACTGAACTAAAGTCAGTATTTAGACAAACTTTCACTTACTTTCTACATGTGCAAATGCACAAAACGGTCCTCTGGGGCAGTATGCTGTTTGTCGCATATCATTGCATTTAGTAGATTTGTAGATCTTAGAGAAATAAAAACAAATCACAAGCCATTAAGATTCAAAGGTAAAATGTCCCCCTTCAGAAAAAAAACAGTCAGCCAACAAGTTACATTAGTGAAGCTAAAATGATATTAACAAAATAAAACCTCATAAATACAATATCTTGGACTTCCAGCTGAATTACACATTCAAAATTTCTCAGACTACACAATACCTGAATAAGGGCTGTTTTGGTAACCAGTCCGTTTTAGGGCTTGGGTGTTATCATTAAAATGTATTATTGTGAAGAGGAAAGCTATGACCACCTGTTTTTCAGATTAACAAAATTAACTCACCTCTGGGTGAAATTGCTGTTCAGTGCGAGAGTGACAATACTGGCAACTGTCTCCACTGTCACACTTTGAGGGTTCGCCCCATTCATCCCCATGTTTCACATTAGGACAGGGAGTTGACCTGCATTCATAGTCAGAACCTTTAACCCATTACAATTACACAACAATTTGTTATTCTTACTTTAAAAAAAAGTCATTTCTTACCTATATTTGAATTTTCTAGGATTTCGTCTTCGATCTCTACTGTTGTGATAGTGGGGGCAAGCGTAGCCCTGTCTGCATAGTCTTGGGGGCTTAGTACACTGCTCTGTTTTATAGTTGGCTAAAACAAAGTTGGTATCTGCGAAAATGGTACAAAGTATGACGGTCAATTTTCCTTTGGTTTTGCAAGAAACTAAAAAGTATATTATTTGGTTTTGCATGCGCCCATTATCACCTGAGTGGAGCTTACTCACCTTGCCACCGGGGGTCTTCTGTCAGAGTTTTCTCAATCATAGCTTGGCTGGCTAATACACCAGGCTGCAGATCAGGAATACCTTCCCCAGATCCCAACTGTCCATTTTGAAGGGCCTCTTGTGCTTGAATCTCTCTGTGCACATAAATCAATGTAGTTGTTACCACCAATTCCTTAAAAGTTGAATATACAGTATATATCCTATCCTTTGTTTTTTGATATATCCTTTGATCTTAGGATCAGTTTTTTTACTCAGACTCTTTAGCAGCACAGAGCTCAATAAAACGTGTTTATCTAGTATCAGGTCTTTGTGTGTGTGTGTGTGTATATATATATATATATATATATATATATATTTTATTATTCATTGAGCCAAGTGAAAAACCAATATGTGAGTCTAGCGATCCATTAAACCCTTTTAATAGAGGTTTTCTATTTACAGTATGTGTAAATTGGCTGATTTGTTCATTCTATTGTGAGGCTTGTGAGTGAAAAGTTTGGCAGAGAAAAAAGAGGCCACTATTTGCTTTGTATGTCACCTGATATCATAGACTGGAGGTCGGAGATCATGTGGCCCGTGAGCAAACGCACAGTGGAGGCCATTCTTCACACAATGCCCTCGAGCATCTGTCTCATGGATACAAGTGCCAGTCTTGTAATAGCGTAGATGGTACTTGCGCTCTGTGTCACCAGTTGTCCGGTGTAAATAAGGACAGCTAGAGAAGCAAGGATAAAACATCTCATCAGTTGATCTAAAAGAAATTAATTTAAAATGATTTGCAATGACATTAAAATAATGCTGAAAAAGTGCAGCCCAAATGCAAGCTCAAATCTGTCCAAAATAAACAAATACATGCTCCTCCTTCAAAGTATAATTGTACAGTGCATCGCTACTCTAACATAATAGCCAAGCACTGCACTGACATTTAAAACATAATCCAAACTAAAAAGGATTATAAATTGTAATAAAATGAAATAGCTGTTATAGTTGCACACCGTTTTATCAGTAATAAGATTCTACTGTGAGTGCAGCGATGACACACCAGCAATGCTTCAAGAAATGTATGGCCAATAAGCCTCTTGAATAACCCAAATCTCCTTTTCTTGAGTAGCAACGGTTGCTATGGCAACACAAAGTCATACAAAAATAGGAGGAGGAATTGCAGGGTCCGCAGTCGTTCATTTTCCATTAGTTCAATAACCTTATTTCTTTTTTTATTTCTATGTGGGGCTCAATTAAATGCAGTGCCATTTTTAATGCCCAGTTTTTGAGAAGTCACATATCTAGTTTTTGTGCAACTTGACAGTTTGGTCAATACTTGATACTTGATAATGCTAAAGCCACACGCCTGTCAAAAACATATTTAGAAACCATTTCCCCCTATAATGACACATGATGCTAGATGCAAAATAATGGCAACTATTTGGTCACATGTATATCTTATTGTAATGACACTATGGAGAACAGACATTTTTTGGAAAACCAAAAAATGTCAAGATCAAGAACAAGATCATGTTCATGAATGAAATTGCATGGTGCCATTAGATAAAAAATAATATTTGCACCAGTGACTATAATGCTGGAGGGCACCCAGAGACAACCTGTCACATAGCCTAATCTCAAAGACAAAGAGGTGTGGTCATGCAACAAGAAGGGTGAGTTCAATCAGAAATGTTACATTTTGGTACATAGACCTACTATAGATAGAGAATATATGCTAAACAAAAGGCAAAAGAAGGGGCCCTTGCATTATTGTATATGAAATATGCTGCCAACATCTGCAACATCACACCTTTCAGATAGGGGACACTAAATGATTAATTCCACCAGTGTATGAGCAAATCCCATTTGCCTTTCTAAATAAATGAATAAATTGCAAGCAACACAATCATATTCTTCATATTGCACTCATCACTTGCGTAAAGAATACACAGAGCTTTCCATCTTATCTTTAGATCACTCTTGTTTGATTACAAAAGCACACAGTCCAGTCTTAGAAGGAATTTTAAAATGAACAGCTCCTGCATCAATTTAGCTTTTATAACCAGACTGACAGCTGACAGCTAACCTCAGTTCAGGCTCAGCTGAGCTGATGTGCACACATGCCATTAAACAAAAAAATAAATAAATAATATATATAATTTGTGTCGCAATAGCCACAGTAAGTTTTTATCTCTAAGAATTTATCTCAGACGTACATAATAAAAACACATCCTTTCAGTCCGTTGCAAACATTACTACGAACAGTTAGATACATACTGGTTCCTCCTTGGACTGTATTCACAACATAATGGAAAAAGTCCTACAGTTTCGTAAAGTTTGTTTCAGTTGCTGTAAAACTCACTATATGAAGCAATATAATGTAGTACTACTTCAACAAAGAAACCAGAGGT
Source organism: Percina caprodes (assembly GCA_013375575.1). Classification (NCBI taxonomy): domain Eukaryota; kingdom Metazoa; phylum Chordata; class Actinopteri; order Perciformes; family Percidae; genus Percina; species Percina caprodes. Next base: position 4,779,144 of record JABXJD010000002.1, on the reverse strand, counting down.
ATATCCACACAAATCTTCTCAATGAAGACACACCACAGCCCAATGATGAACTGCATTCAATGTTGATGGTATTGGTTCCATTCATCTGTCAATTGTCTGCAGCTGCATCACGACACATTGACACGATCATGTAGCTGAAGGAATGACTGAAACAAGGACTTACTCATCCCCATCTGGGCAAATGCCTGTAGTCTCGTCGTATTTCGTGCAGTACACGTCCGGGCTGTAGTTAAAAGTTCCGTCTCTTCTTCTAATGGGTCGTCTTCGCCGCTGGTTGAGAAAATGCCAATGAAAGCACGTAAAGGGTCTGTGCTGCGTACACTTGTGCTGGAGGAACAGCGGACACTGCTCTGTCCTGAACTCCTTCAAGTATCTGAAACAAGGAAAAACAAAAAAAAAGATTTTTAGCAACCGCGTTTTAAAATGACTAAGAAATAAGTCCAAAGCAAGAAAAAAGTTAGATACAATGAGTCGTATTCTGCAGCTAGTAGTGTAGCCTACTATTGAGTCACTAACGTTAGCTCGCTATTCAGAGAGCAAATTACGTAAGCATTTTGACCTAACGCTGGTTGAAAGTCCGTGAGCGTACGTGTATGAATGTGCGTAGCAAGGGGGAACTCAAAATAAGGCCGAGGTATTTACAAGCAGACTGGTTAGCGAGTTCCTGGCTAATCATTTAGCAGACCAAGTTGACGGTATAACATTGAACGGATTATTCAAAACAATTCACCAAGTCTGTAAAACTATTGTAAACAATTCCGTTAACGCTTGGTTTGTCCATTAAGTGATGTAAGATGTCCGCGTTTCTTACATTACGGCTGATGTCGTTAGCGTGCAGTCGCTGTTTGCTATGTGACGTTAGGTAGTCACAAAGCCTGGAAAAGCACCATGTTTTGAACTCACACATAAGAGTTGACGAATGCATGAAATGCAAACGGGCATAGGTGCACGTGAAAATAACATTTTCTACAACGTGCGAGTTTGCTGTTTCTTTGCAGCAGCTTTACTTACGTATAGTGGGTAGGTTTCTCGGTTTGAGGAGACGCATTGGCCGCCGTTTTCGAAACCGACGGCATTTTCAGTCAAAACAATGAATTGCGCATGCGCTCGGATCTGTTGCTTGCGTGCATGCACATCCGCCTGGACGCCAGCGCACACTGCAAGCAGATGCAGGGAGCGCGGCAAATATGAGACATAGGGGCATATACCATGGAGGTATTAAGAGAACAACATATACTTCTGACTGTTTATGCATTCTGGTTTGTCATAGCTGATCTCTCTCTCTCTCTCTCTCTCTCTCTCTCTCTCTCTCTCTCTCTCTCTCTCTCTCTCTCTCATCTCATTATTTTATAATGCATGTGTTTATCATAACATTCTTTGAGAACAACTGATAAGTAAGACATCTATTTTAGTAAAATATAAAGCATATTAGGAATCATTGTTTTTTATGATTCACCATGTAGTACTTTACTGTACTTTACTGTAATACTGTTAGAAAATACCTCAAAGGACACTGGAATCTGTGCAATTTCATACAGTGCAATATTTAATATATTAACCATTCCATTTCATTACTGTGCAATGTTTATTTATTATTTAGTACTTAACCATTTCATTACTGTGCAATATTTATTTATTTGTTAATACTTATCTTTCACACAATGTGTATTCAAAGCTATTTTATATATGTATACAGTTGCTCTCCAGACTCAGGACTGTGCACCAGCCCCCCCCCGCCTCTTCTTTCTCTGCACTACCTACACTTTATATTTTTGACTTTTTTATACTTTTGACTTTATATTTTTGATATTTTATATTATAATCTTTATGTTATTGTTATTTTCAACACTGAAAAGGGATTGCTCCAATTTCATTGCACAGGTACTGTGTACTTGTGTATGATGACAATAAAGGCATTCTATTCTATTCTATTCTATTCTAGTCCGATGCATTGTAGACACTTTTTTGTGTTTTGGTTTATTGCAAACATTGCATCATTTGCCTCCAGTGTGAATTTTCAAATTTGTGTGCTACGTTTTTGTGCAAACGTTTATTTCTTTTGAGTGCTTTAATCATTAGAAATGAGCTACTTGATGGGGTCTGCCTGCAGCATGTCAAACTCTAATCCTTTTTCTTCCCTTCTGTATCTTGGAAGCTAAACTGTTCTATGTTTTTTTCCTGTAAGGGATTTTAATTTGCAAATGCAATTATATGTCTAATCCATTATTCAGCTGCTGAGGTCCACCAAGTGCATTGCCTTGTAATTATGCATAAACCCTTGACTGTCCTGTTGTAATTACTTTGACATGCCCCACCCCCACTCCGTTTACAGTTGGACAATGTCCAGCACCTTTCTTAAGTAAGAAACATTTTTAAGGTGCTTACCTTTCTTTTGAATTATATTTGCTTGCTTTGTTTTCTACGTATTTTAACAAATATCAAGCAAAATTGTCATAAATGTCATGTTTTTGTAGACTTCACATCTCTGATGTTATGAAAACCTAAAACACTTAATTCTAAAACCGACAAAGAATCAGAAGTTGAATTTAAGTGATGTACATTCAGTTTCCAGTTAATTTGATACATCTGTACAATATAATATAATCCAATACAATAGCTCAACAATGAGCTTGTGAAGTTTCTGAAGAGTCAGAAAGGTGTTGATTGAACTTGGACTTGAATGAGCTATATTTAAACATGTTTCAATTTTTTTGTCTATCCTCATCTGCATGAATAAAAACATATTTGACCATAATGCAATTATCCAATACACCAACCCTACCTGCAGCCTAAAATTCTAGTAGAGTTGAATACACACTTCTCTGTGCAAAAAACGAACATAAACTTATTTTAGTTTTCTGTATTATCACATTGTTTTGCACCCGATAAAGTGGTCTATCACTGTATATTTGCACTTTGATGTGTTTGAGCAATGTCAGCAGGGGTACAATGAGGAAATTGTGTCCTTAGGCCTGTTAATGATTTTTACCAACAACCTTTTCATCCAGCTAGTCAGTAAGACTATGCTTGAAGATTTGTCTCTATATTACATTATCATCATCATGTGGCTGCCTTAACATGCCAATCTTCTCAATATTATACACACATAACCTAAAATGTATAGTTATTTTACCTGATAGATTTGTTGCTCACAAACTCATTTTTTAATCCAGCATCATCCAGAGGAAGTATTGAATGTACAGTAAGCAAGGGGAAAAGTCTCACCCTTTTTCCTTTTTGTGACGTGAGTCACCACAAACCTTTAACCTTACTCAGTAGTCTCAGCTGTACTCACAGCCCACTGTCACTCCTTCTCACAGTATTGCGACAATGTGTGTTTGCATGCATTTGGATGTGTGTATGTGTGATGTAAAGATGATCTTTTTGTCTCTTCCACAGTGTTGAACTTGAAGGGCATTGGTTGTGGTGTCTAGGAGTTGCCTGTTTTGCTCATTAAACTTGACAGCTTTCATTGGATTATTACTTCCCTGTCCCTCTGTGGATCTGATTGAGCCATGTGCTGTTTCCCACACACATCTAAATCCACATACAAAATATAAAATATAAGCTGTACTGAAACCTGTTCTTGTCAAGGTTTAAGAAAACTGTGAAAAGAAGTACATATTGACTGCTTTCTTGCACGGTAAGAATATGGCACATAGAATTGTGCAATGGAAACACAAAGCAAAAGAATCTTTAGTGTCATGTACCACAACATGTTCTGCATTTTTGCAGAGACCTCTAATAAACAATCACTTAAACAATCCCCAGCGCTGCTTTCCCAGGCTGCTGGGACTATTACAGCTGGAATAACAGTTTGTGGTTTGGACTGTTGATTCACGGCATCATCTCTGGCTGCCTAATGCACAAACACAGCTCTGGCCCACCGCAGGCTGGCAATACATAGCTTTGATTTATTGATGTACAATCGTCAACCTAGGCGTTACTGTTCTCTTTTTGGTGTTTTCATAATACAGATAATAATTAGAATTCTTAATGCACATAAACTGTTGAACATGCAGTGTTTCTTGTTGCAAACGTGAATAAGAAAGGGATTATTCTGTAAACCCTGTTATATTTCATATAATGCAGGTAACTGTGAGCGCTATTGAATCTGAAGGACAGTAGTGCATTGTTACAGAACAAGAATTTATCATGTTTGATCTGACATATCACCAAACAATTTGAGGCTGTAAAACTTGGCAACTTGACCATGGCAGGTTTCATTAAAACCTCTGCTTTTGAGCCTCTGATGGAATACATAAATTGCACCTGTGTAGCATGGTAATCTGCATTACATTAACCTGTGATCATTGTGTTATTGATTAAGCATCTTTGTTCTGTCAAAAGCATTTTCTCAAAGTGATGATGTATAGGAGAATGCACACGTCCAGTGATAGAAAAGCAAGCCAAAAATGTGAAGATGAAGTATGTATTTTACTTGGAAATTTGTCAAAGGCCCACGTCGAGGGTTGGCCATTGGTGTTTATCAGTGTATATATGTAAAAGACGGGTAAGATAAAAGTTTGAAGCAGCTTCATGTTGTCAACATTGAATAATGTGTTTACTCAGTCTTATCACCTTCTGGCAAAACAACACCTGCTTCTTTGCTTTACCATCATGCTAACAAGAGCTGACAAGTGAGGTAATAACTCATCCATCTTTGAAATGAGCACTCCATTAACCACATGCATTAACAACAATAAATATGTAGAGTTTAGGCATTACATTTTGGAGATTATCTTACAAAAATTGAGTCATTAATAAACCTGATAGCATGACTGTGATCAAAACATCCAGTGTCCTTATTTATTCCATGATGTGCACAAAACGAGCTAGGTTTATGTTAAATGTTGTTGGGTCTTTTCGAAAACACATTTCTCAACAACTTCTGCTTTATATTCCAGTAAAAATGGAACATTTTCTTTATTTTTTAAAAATAAAACACATTTTGTGAAACCTTTTCTGCATTGTGCAATGAATGTGTTGCTATACATAAAACAATTTTCTTTCAACAGTAGGAAAAGAAATGTTAGCTGGAATGCACAAAACAAGGAGTACAGTAATATCAACAGGGACAGTCATTGCTATATGTTGTGTCCCCTAATTGTGATGTCCTGGACAGTTATTACCTTGTTTTATGTTGCATTTCTACGTGACAAATGACAGCACTCATTTTGTCATGGGTAAAATGACAGTGTTGATGTGGATGGTAGGTATGTGGTAGTTTCTTGATAAATGCATGTTTTCCTTTTTACATAACACAGTTGAAAGTACAGTAGATTTTAACCGAAATGACCAATTTGTTGCAGCTGAAATGGATAGCCTGATTGTAAGATGTAAGGTGATGCATTATGTCCTCTATGCATGCTGTAAAGCAGCCTTTTTCTACAGGTAATCCCACATACCCAGAAAATGTTCTGGAAGATTTGCATCATGGATCACATAACATTAAAGTTTCATTCCACAATGGCTAGTCTTCTCTGGCACTCATCCATTTATTAGTTATCTTTGCCCACTGGCTGTATGCTTAAAGGGTAGAAGCTGACATTTTGCTTCTCACATTTCATTTCCTGTTGACTGTCTTGCCATCCAACTAACTTTTTGAAGAAAAAACACACCAAAAAGACTTAAAGCAAACAATCCAACATGCAGAAAATCATGATTATAGCTTTAGTAATGTATGTGCATTGTTATCTACTTAAAGGGATTCACTTATTAAGTCAGTTTCATCCTTTGGGTGTACATACTGTGTTTTTGTTCAAAAAGTGAGCAGGTTAACTGAGACACTGGCACAACTATGAGGCAAAGCTAAATAACAGATAAAGAAAGCTGAGGTCATATTTCACACTGGGTGAAGAATTTTTAGCATATTTTGGGGACTCAGATTCATAACAATTGTCCCTCTTCTCAACAGTCACACCACGGACACTTCCCTCCTGACAGGGAGGTGTAAATCGAGGCCGTGTTGGCAGAAGCGATTCACTATTGACCAGCTGGCCTTCTGCTTAATGAAGAGACGCAGCTTGTCCCTGAAGGTTTCTCCTAGAAAGCTGTAGATAATAGGGTTGAGGCAGCTGTTGGAGAAAGCTGCCAGGTTAACAATGTGGCCTGTGAGTGGGTAGTCATGCCACAGGGTGGTAGCAGTCCTCTGCGACGGATCAGCTGTGCCCTGCAGCAGTTGAATGCTGATGAAGACGTTCTCTGGCAGCCAGCAGATAAAGAACACCAGAACTACCACTACAATCATGAGCAGGGCCTTCTGCCGCCGTGGCCACAATCCGCGGTGCTTCTGGGCCCTCATAAGGATTCGCCCAATCAGAGAGTAGCATAGACCAATGATGGAGAACGGCACCAAAAAGCCAATGGTAACCTCCAGCCACTGAATCTCAAAGACATTGGCGAAGCAGAAGTGCACCTCACCCCTGTGCTGGGTCTGCACAATGGTGAAGGGTAGAAGGGTGGCCAGGATGGAAGCCATCCAGATGAGGCCACAGCTGAGCTTGGCATGCTGCATAGTTCTCAACGGGCTGCTGCTTATGGAGCTAGCCAAGGCAATGTATCGGTCAATGCTCATCCATGTGAGAAAGAAGATGCTGCTGTACATGTTAACCTGCAGGAAAAGGGACATGAAGGTGCAGAGGACAGCGTAGTCATAGTACTTCTCATTCAGATTAAAGACCTCAATAAGGGAATCTGCCACCAGGATGAGGTCAGCTACAGCCAGGTTAACAAAGTAAAGGTCGGGAATGGTCATCTTCTCTCTGTGGTTCAGGTTCACCACCAGAATTAAGATGTTACCAATAAATCCAATAGGAAAGAGGAGGATGGTGTACAGACAGGACAGGAAGAGACCAATGATGTAAGATTGGTATTTGTCTGAGTTTTCACTCAAATCCGTTGTGTTGTACTCATCTGACGTGTTCAGTTGTTCTGTACCGTTAACATATATCCAGACAAGAGATGTTGTCTGCACTTCCATACTGACTGTGGTTGGACTGTCTTGAATCATTGGCCACATTTGAGTCACCTGTAGCCGCTACATCATTAGACCCTGCTAGTTCCCAGTGATGTCTCTTTAAAGGGTGAATCATCTATGCAAGTGAATGGAACAAAACGGTTACCGTAGCTTTGACCTCATGTTGACATCAGGGTTCATTTACCAATAGATTCATAACAAAAAACTGAAGTGTCTCCATGTCTTAAAACCGTCTTTGGATTTGTGACTTGATGACTCACATCATCACAAACAGTGGTCTTGAGATCAGAGGGTGGACTTCTTTCTCCTCTTGTGAATCATCTGATTTGTCTGTCCAAATCCATGTGCATCTTTATTCAGCAAGCCACAGCCAGAGACGCTATTGCTGTGACACCTGATCTGTGGAGAGGAGAGAAGGGGGAACAAATCTGAACATGAAAGACAATTCGATGCACAGATTTAAGTAAGAATAACTACAAAGTATTGTTATTGTTTGAAAAAGACTCAAAATCTTAAGATCAAGTATGAAAATGATGCAGGTCCACTTTGGAGAGAAAGGTTTAAAAGGGGTCGAAAATGGATGGCAGACAACGAAGTGAGCACATTAACATTTGAGCTTCAGACTTAAACAGATGCATTGAAATCCTCCAAAGAATCCTCAGCCCATCCCAGCTAACTCGAAACGGTTTGTCCAGACTTGATGACTATTAATTGGCAAGATGAAAACATATTACTCATTACCATTTAATAAACCTCTGTGTTATCGCATTGTTTGATGGCTCCAGTCGACACACATCACAGTCAGTTTTGAATGCATAACACAAAATCTATGTTTTATATCCACCGCAAGCTTTTACTTTACTAACTATCTTCTTTCTTGGTTAATGATTTTGAGTCCCCAAATTTTGGGGCTGAATTTTGTGACTGACACACAGATTTTGGAGTTGGAAAGACTGTATTCTGTTTGACAAACATGACCTGTAGCAAACATTCACAGTCAACTAAGGGTTTTATTTCCTCCAGTGTAAACCTTCTTCAATATTAATGCATTCTTATTAACAGTAGTCTTAACAGCAGTTATTCAGCACAGTCATGCAAATGAATGCAAATCATTTATAAATAATTTATCGTTATCTTTTTGTATTATTAGGATAGGATATTTTAACAGATTGAAATAAGTTTTGAAACAGTTTTTCTGAGCTTGTTTTGATCCAAATATTTTCTACCAAAATCAGTGACACCTGAGATTATTTAAAAGTGGAAGGAACTACTGACAGCAACTTTAGACATGTAATGGAGCAAGATAAATAGCTAATAGATGACATAATATACAACTCATTATGCAACTGGACCCTACCCTTATTCTGTTGAACCCTATCCCTAACACAAGACATTGGGGAATGCCCTGTCTGCGTTAAAATTGAACAGACATATTAACTGTAAATTAACAAATACATAAAGTATAGTTACCTATCATTTTAATGCAAATTGTCTTTGTTTATAAAACTTGAAAAGGACATAGAACCCATAATGCACTATAACATAACCACAAAAAGTAGCAAAGATGTCAATAGCAGCACTTACTTTTTAAAATTTGGGATTTGTTGCTCCTCCATGCTTGTCCTTTGCAGATATCTGAGAGCCAGAAATGTGTAAATCCCATATCCGGGCTTCTCTTCTGCACCACCTGCTGTTTGGCCCAACCCTGTTTGGAGTGGAGAGGAGGGCGGGAGAGACAGAAAGGCAAGAGATGATCTGTCGCCTATGGTTTGTCACCATGCTTCATCAGCTTCCCTTGTCTTTTCTGCCTAGTTTGTGATACCAGGTGTTGTTTGAGCATTTAAAAAGATCCAGAAACTGAACTGCCTCAGAGATGATTTTAAGTATGGGCAGCAAATAAGTAGCAAGGATTTTGCCTTGACCACGTTGTGTTGTTATGGAAACCACTTATATTTTTTGCAGTATTTGTTCACCTGGGTGGTCTAGCTTTTAGTCCTAAGGGCCTTGTCAATGCACCACCCATGACCTTTCTTAGTTTTGCATCAGTATGTAAAATAGTGTACCTATACTGATCTGTATTGATTATTGATTTCCACACACAACAAAACACATTGACCCTTGCTTTTTACTGTGCATTCTCAAACTACAATTACATTCAAATAAGCCTTAAAACACAGTGAGCCTTCACTCTCAATAAAGGGGAAACAGAACAGACTCTGCTCCTGGCCAAGGCACATAATTTGAACTAATCTATGTGTCCAAACTGTGGCTATGGAGACGTATTTGATGTAGTGTTGGCTAGTGTAGTGCCTTTTTGATAGCCAGGAGGCATTAACTGCAGATGCCTGCAATAACTACAGACATACAATAACCATCTGTTACTACAGAACTAAAAAAAAAAAAAAAAAGAATCCTCCTCTCACCCCTTGTGGGGTGGTATGTCTCATCCTCAAGCTCGGGTCCTCTACCAGAGGCCTGGGAGTTTGAGGGCTCTGCGCAGTATCTTAGCTGTTCCTAGGACTGCACTCTTCTGGACAGAGACCTCTGATGTTTTACCTGGAATCTGCTGGAGCCACTCTCCCAGTTTGGGGGTCACAGCCACCAGTGCTCCGATTACCACCGGCACCACTGTTGCTCTTACTTTCCACATCTTTTCTAGCTCCTCTTTCAGCCCTTGGTATTTCTCCAGCTTCTCGTGTTCCTTCTTCTTGATGTTGCTGTCGCTTGGGATCGCCACATCTATCACTACTGCCTTCTTCTGCTGTTTGTCGATCAACACGATGTCTGGTTGGTTAGCCATCACCAGTTTGTCAGTCTGGATCTTGAAGTCCCACAGGATCTTAGCTCGGTCATTCTTGACTACCTTAGGAGGTGTCTTCCATTTTGACCTTGGGACTTCCAGCCAATACTCGTGGCAGATGTTCCTGTACACTATGACAGCTACCTGGTTATGGCGTTCCATGTACGCTCTTCCTGCCTGCATCTTACACCCTGCTGTTATGTGCTGTACTGTCTCAGGGGCATCCTTGCACAGTCTGCACCTGGGGTCCTGCCTGGTGTGGTAGACCCCAGCCTCTATTGATCTTGTACTGAGTGCCTGTTCGTGTGTTGCCATGATTAGTGCCTCTGTGCTGTCCTTCAGTCCAGCCTTTTCCAGCCACTGGTAGGATTTCTTGATATCAGCCACTTCTTCTATTTGTCTGTGGTACACGCCGTGCAGCGGCTTGTCCCTCCATGATGGTTCTTCATCTTCCTTGTCCTCACCTTCGGGTTTCTGCTGCTTGAGGTATTCACTAAGCCCTTCATCTTTGGGGGCCATCTTTCTGATGTACTCCTGGATCTTTGTTGTTTCATCCTGGACAGTGGTCTTGACGCTCACCAGCCCTCGGCCTTCCTCGCTACGCTTGGTGTACAGTCTCAGGTGTATATATATATATATATATATATATATATATATATATATATATATATATATTGTTATTGAGCAGACTGCATCCTATCAAGCACAGTTGTAAAACTAAATCGTTTTAGAAAATATTATTTAATTGACCCCCACAAAATATATTGATGTCATAGAAGATTTATTTCTAAATGATCAGCTGCAAATACAGTAGTGGGTAGTGAAAACACTTTGGAATTGTATTGAATGAAATCAATATAGAGGCATCTATCAAATAAGAATTAAAGGAAAAAACAGGAGTAAAGCGTCCATGACAACAATTATTTTCAGTTGGCCTCCAAAAGACAGAATGTACGTCTGAGTTCATCACATAGTGGAATGGTCATTTAATCCATAGTCTATATCCACGGCCTTCCACTCCCGGGATTGCCCTGTTGCTGCTGGAAATTCTGCTCTATGTCTTTTTTTCCCCTTCCCATTATATCTCAGTATGGCTATGTTTATAAAATGGTGTAGTCTGGCGACATTCACGTACAGCAGCTCGAGTGATGTGTTTTACATCACTGCTGACAAAGGACAACAGGAGCGTTCAGCTTGGGAGACAAAGAGGACATAAAAATGACCAGATAATTACCTCTTCTGATGAGTCCATCATGTATTTTTTATCCTTTGTGCTAGCAACTAGGTGGAGGAGGGGTGGGGGTGTGATCACCCGAAGGCTTGAGTCATGTAGATGTGTAGACAGTGTTGTTGTCATTCCTTTCTTTATGAGGCGACAGAAACTATGCACTACAGCTTTATACAACCAATGTTTAGGATTTAGGGGAATCTATTAGCAGAAATGGGGTATTCAGTTTGTTGCAATTTGCTACCTCACCGCTAGAAGCTGATTTTGGTAACCAAGAAATGGTGCAGCAGAGCAGCTGTGAGGGCCTGAAGGAGGGGACAGGGTGCCAGCCACCAGCTAGCCAAGTGTGGGTATTGACAAGTGTGGGGACAGCAAAGAATTATATCTTAAGGTTAGAAGAAAAGGATTTTAGTTGTGGTAGAAGGTCCATTCAGCAGCTGAAATAAAGATAGAAGAGTGTCTGCGAGGTCATTCAGCAAGCCTGATGTGTGTAATTTTCTCTCAGCTACCTGAAATCTCAGTTATTTTGTCCACACAACTTCACACACAAAACCGTGGGGATGACGCAGTCTAGTTGAAAAGTTCTAGATAGGAGGGAAGAGGGAAAAAAAGAAATTAATAAGAGTGATATTTCCCTGAACAGTGATGGCATGATAAGAGACCTAATTAAGGAAGTTAGTATAACGCAGCCCTCAAGTAGAACATGTCACATTGGTCATTTATGAGCTTAGTTTTTTGAAAATGTTAAATCTCACTATATGTGATACCACTGTTTGAAGCCCAGTAGAGAATATTGATGGTGCATATGTCGTAACTATAAAACCCTAACCTACGGATAATAATAAAAAAAGACTGGCCTTTCAGACTCCTTTTGATCTCTATGACTCTGAATTTACATATTGTGCTTCAACTACCACTCATTTGTGAGACCTTTCCAACTGGATTCATTTGCTGAACGTTGTTAGAGAGAGGATGCACTCCCTGTTTATGCCCACTGGGTGGCCCAATGGCATAAACCCTGAGTGAACATCACTGCACAAGCTCTGTCTGAATCAGAGAAATTACTGATGAGGTTATTATGAGGATGATGAGGTAAGTGGCTTTTAAAGAGGCTGAAGGTTATATAATTGGTATATTACAATATTGTGAATTACAATGAAAATCCAACGTTTGCTTTGGTCTCGGTTTTGTTTATAATAACCATGAAATCATGCCATAACTGTGAGAACACATTATTACAATATCTTTTCTTATATGAAAAAGAGGCTACGAAAGAACAAAAAAAAAAAAAATACTTACCACCTAGTGACATCTAATCAACAAGACAACATTATATTGTTGTTAATGGGAAGTTAACTGCATGTGGTTGGGTGAGTGAAAGTGGGAGGTCTAGAGGAGGGAGGGTACAACACCATCATCTGCCTCCACTTACCAGTCTGGCTCCATCCAACATATCACACAGCCACAACCACAACCTCTGAATGGAACATCCTGCACAGTCCAGCTCTTCACTGCTTCAAGGGCCATGTTTGATAGTTAGCTGATGCTGAAATTTTATTGTTAGTGTATTTTTTTTAAATTTATTATTCTCTGCTCCCATTTCTATAAAGGAAACGCAAAGAACAGTACTGGCAGGGGAGGAAGGGTGGATGGTTTTTAAAACATCAAAGAGGAAGGCTCCTTTCTGAAGTGTATGCTCTGTTCTGTGGGATTCATATGGTAGGAGGTTTTTAAAGGACAAGAACTATAGATGTTTTATTCTTGTTCACTAGTCATAGGAGTATGTTTCAGATGCAGGACAGTAACCAGTTCAAACGTTTTGTGCCTGTTTTATCTGTGTTGGCTTTTGGGATGAAAACCAGCTTGGCTTTACATCATGTGGTCTTTTCTATTTGATCTCATTATATCTTATTTGCATTGGAACACTTCCCCTGTCCTCTTTCCACAATTTTAATTTCTTTACAATGATCAGTTGTGTTATGTGAATATTTTCCAGTCTTGAGACACTTCGACTCTCTTCCTGTTTCATAGATTGAAAATTTTATTCTACTGCTGCTCTCTTTCTAACACCCTGGATCACAGTGTGAGATAGAGTTCTAAAATACTTACTGTAACCTGTCTCCCATTGTTCTCGTCTATAGATTCTGCAGCACAATTTCACCCACATTTAGAAAAACAATGGCGGTGTAAGGGTCTGTGTGTGAAATTTGGTGGACAGCCAGATAAAATATTTGAAGCCACAAGCCACATGTTCTGCCTTCATAGGTGGTCTGATTTTGGATTATGTAGAATACATGGTCCAGGCTGAAACTCTAAAGGAGAAAAAGCAACATTAACACTAATGTAGCACATTAACAACTGTGCTTTGTCAGCGTTACCCTATTCCCAGACGGATGCTTGTCTACTTTTCCTGGTAGTCTACACTTTGATTCAGTGCAACATGAGGAAAACCTGTAGATTTACACACAGTCCATTTAATCTGCATACAACTTTATTTTTGTTAGATTTCAACAAATTATCTAAACCATTTATCCTCTTATATATTTTTAATTAAATAGTTTCATCTTATGGGATGAACTATTAAACTATTATTACATGAGAAGATTGATACCACTCATGTTTGGAAAATATAAGCTATACTGCCAATGGCAGTTAGCTTAGCACAAAGACTGGATACAGGGGAAAACAGCTAGCCTGGCTCTGAAGTTTCTGCTGATGGTTGCCTAGCAACTGCTCCCTGCCAAGAAACAGCCTGGCACACAGCAACAATTAGAAAATAAAGACAAGAAAAGTAGCTCTATTTTACATGAGTTACAACTCTATTGGTTAATTACCCTTTTGCTAGCTAGAAGATCTACATCTTGTGACCAGTGCATTTACATATGAATGAGGTCATACTTTTTTAGCTGTATTAGCTGAAAAAAATGCTGCATCATTAGCTCCCTGCTCTATCAAAATATAATAAATACAGATGGTATAACTACAATGACTGACTTATGTTTTGTGTTCTTTGTCTTGTTTGCTTGAGCTAACAGAATCAAGAAAAAGCCCATTGAAACTCCAGTCCTCATAGGAAAGGGAAATGGAAACCATGACAACCATGTTCAATTCACTCTATTATCATATCATTTCCAGATGTAGTACATATAATTCAAGATCTCCCCTCCTCCTGCTGGAACTCTTTAAATATACACACTTTGTGCAATCAAATGTTACTGTTACTGGGTCTGACTCTAACAACAGCTGATGATCATGATTACTCCTCACCGCAATATGGCACTTTACCTCAGTCTGTTGGGTTTTAATTGTAATCCATCTCATAATTAAATATGATTTTCACAAAGTGCTATCACTTCATCATCTCAACCCTGCTAGCCTCCTGTTGCAGCACTTTTTTTTCCAGCTCCTCCAACACAGCTCTGTGTGCAGCATTGTTATCAGATGTAGCCTACACACATTGTTTTCATTGAGAATGGCAGCAGGATTGGACTGAAGACAAAACAATTCCCAGAATGCCTGGAGCGCTGCTATTTTCCCCAGTTGGAGTGGCGTGATTGAATGGTCTCGCCACAAGCAATCTGCTGTTAGCGGTGTGGCCAGCCGGAGGAGAGATGTGGTAACCCTCACTCCCACTGTCACTGCAGCTCAGAGGGAGGGAAGAACCTCGACAACCTGCCATCATCCTGACCTCACAGGGTCCAAGAGCTAGAATTAACAGTATTTTGTTTTCATAGTTGAGTTGTGGATAAAAGCAAAACCTGAGTCAAGCAGTATCTTTTTTAGATTAAAAAGTAAAGAAAGAATAGTATTTTTTATTTCAAGGGACTTTTTTTGGGAGCAAAGCAGCAACTTCAAGTTCTGTCTCACAAGACTTGTCATGTTTGGTTAACTTGTTTCAAGAACAAAAAGGTTTGGCATTAATCATACCAAGCAGCCATTCAACAACTGACTGCATAGCAGAGCTGTAGTACTCGAGTCTGGTCATGGACTCAAGATGTTTTTTCTATGGTGTCGGACTGACTGGTATTTGGACTTGGACTTGTCTCGGTCTCTGCCACTGGTCTTGCTTGGTCTTGGTTTTGGTCTCGACTGAGTTCAGGTGTCTTGATTTTGTTTATATAATATTGGAGGGAAAGTGAAACACTGGCCACCTGATAAACCAACCATAGGGGTACACTCTGTAAAACTGGTCACTACATCGGGAGTGAAGCTATATTGTAATTTAGTTCCTCAAATACTCAGTACTAGTATTACCTAGCAGTGGTAATAGTATTGGATTGGTGTTTGTATCAGTTCTAACCCTGCTTTTATGAGATATTACCATATGTCATTCTGTTTTCTTCAAATTAGATTATATGATATCAAGGGGAATTGCTATACTTACAAATCCTGGGTGTTGTGATACGGTTTTTGCTTTTAGATCAACAAATTATAACCCAAAATGATTGTCTTGATACTGTCAAGACTTTTTTTTCTGTCCTGAACTTGGTCTTGACTCGGACTCAAACCTTTTTGGCCTCGGCCTGTCTTGGACTCAAACCTCTTTGGATTTGGTTTTGACTTGGTATTGACTAGTCCTTGTCTTGGACTTGTATTGGACTCAACAAAGGTGGTCTTGACTACAGCCCTGCTGCATAGCAGATGTTTTAACATATTTCCATCATATGTATTGTCACATTTTATTGAGATAAGGAGTAGTAATATCCTTGTTAGTTTATTGTTTAATCAGTCTTTGACTCAGTTGACAATAGAGTAGATTACTTACAAAATCTAAATATATCTCTCAGAAAATAATACTGGTTTTTTGAAAGAGCATGGTATCTATCGCCTGTAAATCTCTCACATACAATATTTACATTATTTTGTACACGTACATACACAGTCACAAAAGCATCACATCTGAAAGTGGATTCATCTGGACTTTTGAGGTTTTGTTGTTCAAATAGCTAAAATGCATCTGCATACATTCGACACACAAGGATTTTGAGGGTGTTTTTACACCTGGTCTGTTTCAGCAATTCAACTGAACTCAGTGATTATTGCTCAAATGTCTTCACACTGATGTGAGATTATGGCCCCTCTGAACTAATAAACCAAACTCAGACCTGAGCAGTAATCTGAGTTGGTTGTGATTTTGAGCTCAAATGTCTTTTAATCAATCTTTTTTTGCCAGTTGTGTGCATCATGCAGTCAGACCATTAGTAATGATTTAGTAGCCTTTTTTGTGTGATTGCAACCAAATTTAGATGGCACATGCACTATCAACTCCAATATTCTTGCAAAACCTGATATTTTCCCTACAGGTGGCACTGCAGCGACACGGTAAAGTTAGATGGTCATAACTCTTATTTAGCTATTCTCCAAAAATTGGCACAGTTGTCATTCACTTTTTGTAGTTTGATGCAAATTCAGATTCAGACTGAAATTATTATTTTTTTTATTGCAAAAAAAAAGTTTTAAGTTTTGTCGAGTGCCTTCTAGTTGGATGTATTAAACTGTCACATAATCAGAAAACTGGGAAACATTCAATTCTATTCAGTATAATAGTGTCACTGTTGGACCTATGGATTAAATCATAAGCAAGTTTTGTCCAACAGTTTATAGTGCACCAATTTGGGTCTAAAAATGAACACCACCTTAACAAATGTTGCTTAAATTTCACAAGCTTTGATAAAAAACACGTATCATCTGACCATGTACTACTGTTTGCTTTAGCATTAGGACTTTGAACTGAGTTCAAATAATGATTAACTGTGTCACGTTACATACAAGTTTGTCTTATGGGGCAGCACATACTGTAGCACATAATGTAAACAGCCCCAGTTGAAAATAACACAGTACTTTTCTCTGATTGTAGATACACATCAGGGTGGGGCTATGCGGCCAACATTAAAATGTTGGACACTGTTTCATACCTCATTTCTAGACAAACATATCCAAAGTCACGAGATGTTTAAAAAAATACAGTATGTGTTTGTGTGATATAATCCTATAATCTTATAACTTCATATATGTATGAAAGGCATCAAATCTGAGTTAGTAGATCTGGCAATCCTTTACATTTTACGCTGAAAGCGTAGCTCACATCTTGTGTCAAGGCACATCGCAGAATTGTTTAGTTGAAGGTGTAAAGTAAAACTGTCTACAGATATAAGTGATTAGGATTTATTGATGTCTGTAGGTGGAATATAACAGTGTGCCCACCTTCCATTTCTTTACAAGTGAATGCCCCACCCCGCTGGTATATCTGTTCAAAGAATGATTGATAAACTGGCCCTCCAATTCAGAAAGCAAATACAAAAACTAAACTACTGCAGTGATGAGAGGTGCAGAGACCTCATGCAAAAACTTTAAAATATATACTTTTAAAAATATATTTTTCACTTTATAACTTGGGTTCATCACTATTAGTCTGGTCACTTAAAGTCTGAGTAAGTGGCAGCCAAGAAAGCAAAGCAGCTTTACCAATGATGTGGAGATTACCTAACTGGATCTGAGCAGCATTGCAGTTCAAAATCTGCGTCAAACACGCTGTTTGCAAGTGCTTGACAGGTAAGTCACTTATAATTTGTGAAGGTTTTGATTGTACCTCTAGAGTGACCAAGTCAGGCTTCAAATTTCCAGTGGGAAAAACGTCCCAACCACTCATACAAGGGAATGTACATGCCACCTCCTCAGGGCCCTTCACTGACCTTATGTGAGCATAATTCCTGAACTAGTCACATACTGGGCTGAGGCTCAAATTAATGAGCTGATTTTAACGAGTGGATTTGAACTGCTTATGGTTAACAGATAATGTGATTTCAGTAGAGATCACAAGAGGTATACCGGTTATGTCGAACCCTGAATATAAGCTTTATATAAGCATTTTATGTAGTTCTTTATGACGTTAAAGTGGTGTAGATGTATATTAATTTGTTCTATGACATTTGATGTGGAGCTTGACTAGCAAGAATAATATCTTCATGCCCGCGAGCGTATAAAAACCTCAGAATTCAATTAATGAAAGTGAATTGAGAACATCTCTTCATACCAGTACATCTAGCTACAGGGTAGTACTGGTGTTAATAAAGAAAGCTTTTGAAATTAAGAGCCCATTAATATGTACTCTACCTTTAAAATGTGAAGATTATTTACTCTGATCATGAGGAAACATGTTCAACATGTTTAAGTAAAAGGAAAAGGTAGAACTGACTTTTCATTCAACTGATCGAGGCCTCTAGTTTGAGGGCAGTAAACACAATGTTGACACACAATGCAAGTTCATTAGCTCTGGTGGGTCGCTGATTTACCAGCCACCATCCAATAATGCAGGGTTGTAGATTTTTTCGAAGAAACAAAATAACTTGGCTTCATGTAATAATTTAAGTGTGTAGATTACTGCTTCTGCTTGTCGCAGAACGCATCATGCATCATTTAGTAATTACTTTAGTTAGGACTTAAATAGTATTTAGTAACACATTGTGACTCAAGGTGGTCATGCATAGGTCAAACTTGCACACTGCAGAAAATGTACTACACACTTGGACCAGGGAAGCTGCACCCATTGCATTTGGTATAGTGCTTGGGAGTTCCTTGCTAACAGGATACTGCATGACTGTCTGTGTGAAACTCAGAGAAAACAATGTGCTGCGTAGTTATCTGCTGATTGTGCCTATTAACCGCCCTTGAACTAGAAGCTCAAGTGTCTTAGTGGAGAGTTATACTCAGTGACAAAAAATAACAGCATTTAGTGGTTTTTGCTTGGCGTGTCCTCTCCCTGCACAACTGGAAAGATCAGATAAAATTCTGGAAGGTGACAGGAAATTCCACGGTTAGCTACGTCGATCTTAACACAGTCCAGAGCAGCGAGAGAGCCCACTCAGATACTGGCTCCGTAAGGGGGAGGGGGGGGTAAGTGCCGGCTACGCCAAGAGGTTGAAAAGAGGGAGTGGGAGGGGTGTAATCTCCCAACGGGGAGATCTCACGTCACCACTTGCTGCACTGTTGAACGTTCATTAGGGCAGGACTGGTCTCTGCAGTGCAGCCTCCTGAGCAGCCGCTGAAGCTTGTTGGAGAAGTTTTTGTTCATCTGCCTATACATGAGAGGCATCGCAAAGCTGCTTGAGAAAGCCAGCAGTTTAGACACACATCTCAAGAAATAATATGTAGGTAAGTAATGTACATTGCTAATGTATCCTGGTGCACCAGCTACTGTGTGTACCAACAGGGTCATGTAGTATGGGGTCCACAGTACAAACTGTACACAGACTGAGGCGAGCAGCAGTCTGTGGATAGAAGGGTCCAAGCGAGCCGAGTCCTGGTCCAGAGGTGTAGACTCTTTCCTAATGCGCAAAATGAGCACAAAGGCATAAAGAACAGCAACAGCTGGAACCACGTAGCCGATGAAGATCATGATGGCATCTGCTGCCTCCTTGTTCTGCATTTTGGAGCACTCAACCATCTTAGTGGAGATGTGGTTGCACACATAGAAGAGCAGTGAAGAGAAGCTAGTGAGCACCGCGCCGCCCCAGATAAACCCACACACATGTTTGGTGTTATACACACTGGACATGTATGTACGAGGCAGTGCCCGCTCTATATAGTAGTCCAGACTGAGCAGGGTGGTGGAATACATGATGACCAGAGAGGAGATATTGAAAAGGATGATCAGGGTGATGTAGACCTCATTGTTGTACTCCCACACGTGCCAGCGGGTGAAGGTGGAGCTCAGCAGCTCCACGGGCGCCACCAGGTTGAGCACAAGGCCCGCAATGGCCATGTTGACAAAATAAACATCCGGCATGGTCATAGACACCTTGTTAGAGAGGTTGACCACGACCAGCAGCACATTGTAGCACAGCCCCAACGGGAAGCACACCAGGAGGTAGATGATGGAGAAGACTGACAGGATGAGGCCAAAGTCCTGGCAGAGCCGGAAGTCCACGCTGGTGTCCGTCTCATTGTAAACCATGCAGAGCCACATCGCTGGGCTCCGACACAGGTCCAGTCTCTCAACAGGTTGACTGCAGACAGAGAGTTAGGGAGACAGAAGTTAGTTACACAACCAGAGGTGAGGTGAGGTGGGATGTAGGGTTACAACCCCCCCAATAATCCAAACTGGCCAGTGCAACCCCCCCTAAATATCTAATAATAATTGGATTTACATAATTAAAGACATTTGCATCATAAATTGATGCAGAAAAGGCACAAAGTGTTGCAGAAAAATTCACCAGAATGCAGGAAATAAAGTGTTAGATAGGTTCAAAATTTCAATTTTGCTCAAAGTGGAGATCTCAACCCCCCCATTGTTTAACCCAAAGTTACACCTTTGTACAACAAATAACAAACGTCTTAGTTGTTATCAATAACCAGTAATAATAATTAGAGCTGGGTAAAATCAAATATAGATGAAACTAATGGTAATTTCATATGACATTTAATTTAATGTTGAAAAATCGTTTGTGGATGTTTTCACAGGCTGTTTTCTTTTTCACAGGATGTTTCTTTCATAGGCCGTTTCATTGTTCATTTCAGTGTGTAAGAACAATGAAATACATTCAGAACATTGTACGGTGTATATTATCATTGTTCTAGGAGCATGTTAAAAAAACATTCAGTTCTTTTTTCCATGAGCAAAATTCAAACCTCTCTGTTATGGGTTTGTTTGCTGACTAGGAGAAAACAAGGCCTCGACACAAAAACACGTCAGCCACGGCACAGCTATTATGCCCTGGGTAACACTATTAATTTCACTTCACTGCATCTGACTGGCTGAATGCAAACGCCTCACAATACGTTTCATTTGCTAGCTCAGCTTCAAAACCCACTATTTCTCCTCTTTGAGAGCCACACTGGACAGAGCAAGTGTTTAACGCCTCTGCATGCTCTTTCTCTCTCTATCCCAGTCACATGCACAGGCATTGCTGCCTGTGCAGTGCTGCCTTTGTGATTTTTACATGGTCAGGCAGCCAGATAAAGAAAAACACTTCTCTAGCCTGACACTTCACAGATTGCTTTGGTTGTGCTGCACTAAAGCTCGTGCACCTTCTGTTGACTGGGGGTTGGGCACGTGGTGATGGGTAGATTTATAAAGAGTGAAATGTGAAGCAAGCTCTGGCAAAGGGGTCAGTGAGGATCGTGTTGCGGGGCTGGAGTTCAGGACAAGGTCAAAGAAAATGACCATGTGCATGTCTGGAGTGTTTGGGCTCAAGCTTGACAGGGCTGCAAGTTTTTGAAAAAGCTTATGTAATGCTGCCTTGCATAATTAACCCGGGGCATTTTTAAATAAATTATTCAAACAGCGTTGGTCAAGGAAATGAAAGATCATAAGGCTATCTCAGGATTGCAGTGATAAATCAACCAAGTTCACTGTATTGCATTTGCTCAATGACAATTTGGCTGTTACGTTCCCAAACATTTGGCTGCACTTCCAAAACTGCTTTGCAAAAGGATGATTCTCTGAAGAGCAAATACAATAAAAAATAAAAACGGAGATGTGCTAATCTGGTCAGAACTTTCTGAAAAACCTTTTCCTTGAAAATACTGTGGAACAAAAGTACAGGAAGGCAGTTGTTGATTTCAGGAGGATGAGTAACGATGCCAGTAAAGGGGAAACATTGTTCCGTTCACTTACGTAACACCACTACAGAGGGGCTGTTTTGGCTTTAAGCCTCAGACAAATACACACACAGGGGCTCAGTCCCTCCTCTATACCACTCCAATTGGCTGTAATAAGACTATAGTGGAGGCTGGCGCTCAGAGCTGGACTGGACCAGGATCGGGAGGAAGAAAGAGTACAGTTACTCTTTACAAAACAACCGTCTTCACCAAGACAGGATCACTGGACAGATCTCTTGTAAACATGCTCTCTATAAGCAGCTAGGTGACTCATTTACAAAAACAGGCCTTGACACAAGTGCATAATGAGCTATGGTCCTCTCCCATGGATTATGTGCTTGTCTCTGAATGTGTTGTAGATTGGAAGAAGTTTGTGAACCCTTCACTCCTTCAACAACCTGTGATCACCTAAGGAGAAAATTACTTTTAAGAGAATTTTTAAAGACAGCACACACTGCATTGTGGCTGGCTGCCCCCATTAATTAGCACCTGTTGTGTACAGACGTTTCAGCCACCCTTTCATTATCACATTGGCTTACACTACTGCTTCCGAGAGCTGCAGGGTTCCTACAATTCTGCATAAATGGCTTTGTGATGCACTAATGTTTGATTACTCTAACGGTTTGTTTCCAAATACTTTGTTTCCTGTTACTCTATAGACAGTATTAGTTAAGTATTTGACAAATGGCCTCAATAATGACAAAACAATGATGAAGTACAGATGAAAACTAACGCCATGGCATTTATAAAGCGTAGTGGACTAAAAGGTAAACAGTGGAAACTTTAGAATTCCCTGTGTTTACCCTCTGAAAGTGACAGAAATGTTTTAGTATGTTAACTTTTTTTTTTTTTTTAAATCATCCACCAGGATTTCACTTTTAAAGATAGGCCAAACCAATCAAAGCATAGTTACCACACAATATAATTAAGAAGAAAATGCTATTACAATATTGCGGAGCAATTGTCTCCTCTGCATTTCCTCCAAGTCACTCCAAAAAAAGAAAACACATGGGGTTGCTATAGCCCATACTAAAAAATATTTCAAATCATGGTTTTCATATTAAACTTGTGAACAACCACTGCTAGCTTTGCACTGTCTGCATCAATTAATTCTAGGAAACTTCTAATTTGGTGTTGTCGTTGCACTTTAGCTCTGCACATTTTGCCAGCAGCCCATGATAATGAAATCTCTAGTTTTCCACCCCGCTGAGCAGACAAACGGACTACTACTCATTTTGTATGAGCTATGTTTGTTTGAATTCAGAGTATCCAAGACCATTTCAATGTAACACCCAAGTTCAGAGATGTGATGTTCACATAAGCAAAACACACATAAGCACCTTGCAAACAGGCACTACATGCTGTTGTTATTAGAGCATGTGTACTACCTGAGGCATATAAAGTTGGGTTGTTCTTTTGTTTTAATGCAATATTTATGCAGTGATTTAAGTATGCAAATATCCATCCAAGTATGTGAGAAGAAAACTGGGAGGTAGATGGCTTCTTGCTACCTGCTTCCTGTAAATGTGTCATATGTAAAATGACATGGCAAAGTAAGAATAGCCTAAGCTGTTGTCAGAGTTCTTCTTTCACGTCTTTGACTGCAGCTGTAGACTTGATTAAACACTGCCTGAACTTTTTGCCTATACTTCATGTCAAAAGTGGTTGAATTCAATATTCCCAGAGAAGCAGGCCGTGCTTTAGCATGCTTCAGCCCCACCAAACATGAGCTCGTAAGAGTGACGCACACGGACTTGACGTCTCAGCGTATTTAAGCCAGATCTCGCAGGCTGATGGGAGTAGTGTGACATACTGGCCCCACACCCCTGATATATCCTAACTGGAATTTACAGGCTCTTCTCAGAAAGTACTGAGTGAAGTCACATGATTGGCCACTTGTGCAGCAGCATGCAGCAGAGCAACAACAGAAATACTACAGTAGAAGAAAACAAGGTTACATGACTCACATTTCTCGGCACACACATGCTGTGACTGTGCAGCGATGTCAGAGGTGCAAAACAATGATATCTGATGCACATTTAATGCTGTCACATTTTAAGTTTTTACCTACAGAACCAAACTACTTACAACACCAGAGGACATTAAGATGTAAATGGTTCATTAAAAGTCTTTTTTTGGTTCCTGTGCATTTCTCAGGCACCTTTCATATTTGGAATGCAGCCCATTAACTGAAAGTATTAATAAGAAATCTGACTTCAGGTAAAAGCTAATGCTGCATAACATTTTGCAAATTAAAATTACTAAGCTCTCAAGGGTGATTAAAATACTTGCCATCAACTCCATTTCTGTAGGCGGGTTTTATATAATTTCAGTTTCCCAAAATCATCATCAATCCCAACAGAATTGATTCACAGTGATTTTTTCATAGGGAAGATGACTTGGTTTTGAATGGATTCCTCACAAACTACATATCGTACTGTATACAGGCCAATTATCTACCTGCCTATCATCCTTCTTGTATATATGTTAATCTACAGATATTGATGTGTTAGTTACAGAAAAACTCTCCAAAATGTTGATTTTATTGACTCACTGCTGCCCCCAAAAAACCCAGTATTGCCTCTAATCAAGTTCTTGTGCAAGAGACTCCAGTCAAGCACAAGTCACAGCCAGTCCAGACAACTTCTTCAGCGTCTTTTCTAAAACAACATCAACAAAGTCAGAGTTCAATGGTCAGCACAAGGCAGGCTTACTGCCATTAAGCCATGGCACACGTCCCATGTCCCCTTTGGTCACATGGATGAAGTTGACTACAACAAGTGCAAAGCCTAAATCTCAAGAAGCATTTCATTTGGTGGGCAGTATATTGGCAGAACTATACTTTGTCAGAAAGTAGCATTCATACAGTCTCCTTGTGGTTGTCCATAATAAGTGGTGCATAATTAGTAACCAAGGTAAACATCTGGTTATTAAATAGTGGCTTAAAAAGCTGATCAAAAGTCTTGATACCATTTAGCACAAGAAAGAGAATATATTAATGGCTGTGTGGAAAATCTAACATTGGAATTATTATTTAAGCAGTTTATGAATGATTCAACTTCACAAACTTAAAAAAGAAAAAAAACATAAAAAGTAGTAATTATTTATTGATGGCCTGGGATTTAGTAGATTTACTGATCCAGTAAGAAAGGCTGCCTTCTTCTTGCAGTGTAACTAGTTATAAACATCACATACGGTTAATTAACAGACTCACCATGACATCAGATTAGCTCTAGGTCCCAATGGCAGATGTCATGTCAACAAGATATATAGGTTATTCATATAAAGAGCAGTCTAGCACAGCTTTAGAAATATACTTGTATTGCCAGTGAAGGGGCTTTGAACTTAAGAGACCTGATTAAACTGATAAGCTTTCCCCCCCCCCAGCACCTGAGAAAGCTGATACCGTGAGAAACATCTTCAGGTGTTGTTTTCCAAATATAAACGCGTCGTTAAAACTGTGGAGGAACTAGTCTACAACTGAACAAGGGGAAGAAAAACAACCCTAGCCTATCGCAGTCTCTATTTATTATTGAGGACATATCCCCCATCACACTTGACTGTACAGATCAAAGCGTGGATAACTGTCACGGCTTAACAGTTATTCTAACATTACCAATTCCGATGGCACAAAGAATTAATCTCGCATCTAGCCATCTTTAATGGGACAAATTTACCACTGCAACGATTAAAAATTCAAGGCAACCGCATCTCATTACTGGGTCAAAATTATAAAAAATAAAAGAGGAAAAACTCACCAGAAACGTATAGATTTGGCTGGGTGACAAACCTACGGAGGCATTGGGTTTGGATGTAGCATTTCCATTGGCATTTCTCAGTCGTTTCATTTCACCAACACACGTAGTGTAATCGTTTCGGTAAAGAAGAACGGTTTAACTACGTACGGTGGAGAACTCATCTATCAACTTTTCGTACGGGGCTTGTTCTGAAAAGGGGCCGTCCGTTGCAGACTTTACTACTGCTGAAGTGCTGCTGAGCCCTACAGTGTGTACACACGTGACCATCCCCCACCGTCTCCCGGCTCTACGGTCGAATGACTGTTCTCTGCTCTGATTGGACGGGAGGCAGGGAGGTGGGGCTCGATGGAGACCGAGGGGGAACCATAGACTGTTGGAACACACACACGCACGCAACAGCTACAGGTTCGTCAATATTGAATAATTTATTTAAACAATGGTTAGTACGTAAACACAGGTATCAATGCCATTTCCTAAGTGGTGAGTTTAAATGGTGTAGTGCTGTGATGTTTACTTTGTTTTAGTGTTTCTCCATTATTTTGTGTTTCCCTAGTCCAGTGGTTCCCAATCTTTTTCAGCTCAAGACCCAAAAGAGAAATTTGGTGTCTCCCCGGGACCCAAATTTACAAAAATACACCATGAATCATTGTAACATCTACATTTTTAAACTGTGGACAAAAGACGGAACAAACCATGAATTTAAATGTATGTGAAGTATATTTATTCTATTATAAAAGTAATCAAAAACAGAAAAGGTCTCTATTGTCCTTTCTGTGTCTCTATCCCCTCCCATCGTCCCTCAGTACCGACACCAACATGTTTTTAATAATGCTGACTTGAATTTAATGAAATGTATGTGTCTGGTTGAAGATATCAACCAGCTGATCTACTCTAGGTTCGGTTTTTGAAAGTGCCATTCTGAGGTCATTAAGAGCATTTAGTCTGTTTCTGTATTAGTTTTTCAGGTACGCTAGAGTCGAAAAGCCAGATTCTCATTTTACTCTGCCAATTGGCGACCCAATAAAACGGGTCTGCGACCCATTTTGGGTCCTGATCCTAAGTTTGGGAAACATTGCCCTAGTCTATATCCACGACGTACGTCCCATTGCTCCGTTGCCGCAGGAAATTTGAATGTCATTTTTTTCGGCCTGCATTCTAAACTCTGGCTGATTTAGTGGACTATGGTTACCTGCTCCTCAGATCTCTCTCTCTCTCTCTCTAGCTAGACTGTCTGTCCAATCTGAGTTTTCTGTTGCATGCCTGGGGGGGCAACAAGGTTTACACAGCTTGTTTAAATGTAAAAAATACATTTCAGCATTTATCTGAAGCTAATCTGAGGCTACAGCAGACAGAGTTAGACACATTTCATCTACCAAAAATAAGTTTTTTTCTGTTGCTATCCCTCCACCGCAGCTTAGCAAGGAAAGCCTGGTGAAGCCTCATATTAACTTCAGAGAAACGGTAGAATGGGTTTTTTACACAGGAAGACTGTGTATTTGGTCTCCAGTCACATACATTGAAGGTGCATTAGGAAGGGATCGCTATGAACAGGAGGAATGATTACAGCGAGCAAATCTTGTTGCAATGTTCCTATGGCACCTGACTATTGTTATCAGACAGATGAAAAAATTGGTAAACTGTCCTTTAATGTTCTCATTATGCTCATTTTCAGGTTCATTTTTTTTATTTTGAAGTTGTACCAGAACAGGTTTATGTGGTTTAATTTTCAGAAAACACCATATTTTTTTTTTTTTGTTGTTGCTTCAGTTCCTCTTTTCACCCTCTGTGTTGAGCTCTCCATTTTAGCTACTGAGTGAGGAATCTCACTTCTGTTCCATCTTTGTTGGGAGTCACACATGCGCAGTAGGTAAGTACTGCTAGCCAGTCAGTTGCAGAGAACGAGGCCATGCTAGCAGCTGTGCAAGCATTATAATGTGTTACAAAGTGACGCACGCTTGTCACAGAAGTAAAGGCTGGACTACAACAGACCTGTTTGGAGCAGTTTGTGAAGAGTGTTTTCTGTTGGAGATGGTAAGTCCCTTTGGGGTGGACATTAGGCTTTTTCACTTTGTAAATCTATAACATGCATAAAAGATATATAACACAATAAAGGAAAGGGAAAAAGCCAAAAGCACAATATGAGCACTTTAACCCTAAACGGTTATCTCTGTGGAGCCTAACCATAAACAGGAGTTCAGACTGAAAACAGCCTTGCATTAAAAACAACACCAGAGATTGTGTTGGTGGGGTTGTGTTGTTTCAGGTTGTGGCTTGTGGTGAGATATGAAATATGAACCCAGAGGACCAGTTTGATTAAAAGATTCATGGATTTAAAAATGTATTATTCAGAAAGTTTCCATTGTTGCATTAAAGGTCCAGTGTGTAACATGTTTAGTTATTTATTATCAAAATCTGTGTTGCCCGTTCACAAACTTGTCCTTTTTCATGAATATTTACCACCACCATCAATTCCAAGTATTTCTATTGGCTTGACATTTTACATTTCCATTTGCATGATCTGGGGTAGATGCTCCATATTCATGCGCCATCTTGAAATACGTTAGCCGGTAAGGGACATACAGGATATGCTCGGCCCCGGCAAGTTTGAAGAAGGAAACATGGAGGACCACACATATTCAAAATCCATATTTTAGGAACAGGAGTCTTCGTCTTAGACTTAGAATTCTCTTTATTAATCCTTTTGGGATGACTCCCGTGAGGAAATAGAAAATTCCAGCAGCAGTTTTAGCAAGAAAAAAATAGATAAAAAAGACAGTATAAAGACAACAAAATAACAGTTATAATAATAACAACAATAAGAACATTAAACAAAAAGAAAAAGGATATTGAAAAGAGAAAAAGACCGGCTTTTTGAAGCGTGAAGGCCACCGTAGCTGTAATGCGTACCTTAAACTGCGAAGTGCGAGACAGTTGATTACGATATATGATCTCAATGCTAGATGGGAGAAATTCCTACTATACATTGGACCTTTAAACTAAATGTCATCCCTGCTTTAGACAAATCTCTCGATGTCCTAAAGGTTATCTGCTGTCCTGCTTGTCCTGTCTCTCAAGATAAAAGAAAATTGTAAATCATATTTGAATGCCCAGAGGAAGAATAATGGTGGCTTTCTATTCTGATAAACATATGAGAAAATGTTTGTAATGAAGCAGAGATGTTTATCAAAGTACTGTAATAAATGCAGAATGTTAGAATGACGACTTGCCTGTGTTGTTCTGTTGAATGGAGTCTTTAATTAAGCAATTTAAATTCACTAAGAAGATTAAGGATTATCGTGCACATTCTACCCAGTTTATACCACATATCATAATCCTGACATGGAGAACAATGTTGCACAGCATATGATTAAATAAAGTATTACATGTGTCTAGTTTGAACAGCAGCTACTTTCACCGTAACTACTCTGATAGCCCGTACAGATAATAACCTAAGTTAGTAATAATTATTATTTGTTTTATTACAATGCCCAAAGTCTGTATCGTTTCATGACTTGGATACTTCTGTGAGTACACTTACATGTAGTACACTGTGTACACACTATGTACTCACTTGTTTAGTGCGTACATTTTGACAGGGTAGTGTGCCGTTGTGAACTGATCGGAAATAACGCTTCTTCTTTTTAATGGTAAATTGCAGTTGGGTAGGGCATTACCTCCACCTATTGACGTCTATTGAAATACTGTACTGTATATACCAGGTTGTTTTCTCACATCTGACTACAGTATAGTGGTACTGTTGGGAAAAAACATGTATATATTACATATACATACATATATATATACATATACATTTGTACAGTATAATTAGTTTATTGTTTCAATAGCAACTGCTGCCGCTGCCACAAGAAGGAAAATTTGTTGGTGGTTGCATAGCTTATACTCCGTGGCAAAAATGGCTCCCATTGAGGGCGAGTAGTGTCCAGTGTTTCACACTCAACTTTTTGACTTTTTGGTACTGGAATGCATTGGCTTTTGGCCATACTTTGTCAGTGTGAACACACTATGTACTCAAAATAGCAAGCCTAAGTCCAGAAATGCACAATTTAAGACACAGCATAATTTTTCATTTTGTAAAGTCTGAGACGTATTATAGTTTAATAACTCAAATAAATCCCAATGATTGGGGTCCCACACAATATATTTAATCCTTACAATAAAGTATTACCACAAATTTTAGTAAATATGATAAGTCAATAAGCTAATCAAATGTCATGTTCAGTTTTATGTCACGGGAAACCTATAAAACCTTATTTGTCATTGCTAAGCTCATGGGTCTGAGATAACACTTAACATGCAACATGGTAACATCAGGTCTTAATCAGTCCTGTGTACAGATCCATCCCTCAATTTCCTGCTCAGCACTTCAGGGGATGGAGGGATACTACATCAAAGTCATAAAGCTACACAGTGTTAAAAGAACCTGGAAGCAGATATTTCATAAACTCTAAATGTATCAGTGCCCTTTCAGCTCTTGCAAGTAATGGATTAGTTTTAGGCCAGCAATAGAAAAGAAAAACATAATGAACGAGTTATGGAATGCACTGTTTCAAAACAAAATGCCTTATCATGGCTCAGTGAGCACACTCAAGCATTTTAGAGGGTACTTAACATAAGTCCCTGGTACCACTTCTAAAATATTGAAAGGGAATAATTCAAGTGCAGCACATTTCACTGATCTTATATTCAAGAGTTCGCATAACCAGAGTCCTATTCACTCTATTAGATTCAGTTGTTAGCCTTGTCCTCCCTCAGATATGAAAATGTCTTATCCCAGAAGAGTAGACTTTGAAAATATAGTGTACAATTTAATGACCCTTCAGAAAACTGTAACTCAGACTGTTCCCCGATTAGCTATCATGAATGTAATCCGCCACATAAGAGCAGAGAGCTCTGTGCTCTGAATGTAAAATTGAAAAAAAGACATTCACTGTGTCACTTAATCTAAAAGTATAAATTCAGATAACAAGACAAAAAGACTTATAATATCAGTTGTTGTAACATGGCAGTAATAGGAGATTAGTGCAGTGGAAACATACAATCTTTCCTTTTGCAAGTGCTATAGTAAACACTTCAGGAGTGACTCTTAAATGTCAAGCGCTACATTTTCCACAGCTGCAGAGGTGATGGAGCCAAATTAAAAGCAAGCGTGGTTAAAGAAGAATATTTCCTATACATGAGTGGTGAGATATTCACCAATTCACTAAAGTATGTTGAAGATGATGAGTCTCTGCAGGATCAGAGACAAAATGTTAAATTGGCCAATATGATGGTGACTGTTTAAGAGCTTTGAATGTATGAGTCTAGTCAGCACACAATTAACAGTCTTAAAGAGTGTAGTTTATTCAGTTCTGCTTGGTAAGTTTAAACTGTAGCATTTAACTGTTTGGCTTTGACTGTGCATAACTTTCAGTTATACTTTTTTTACATTTCTTTTCTTCTTTTTCTTTTTTCAGTACGGCCAGTCAAACAAAACAGCAACAATAGCCCTGCAGTTTGACAGCCAAATGATGTTTCATCTGAAGTCTACATAAAAGGAAGATCCTTCTTATTCCTGGCGAGCTTGATTTCTGTCCTATAACACACAAGAACACAAGTTTCTCATTCCTGGAACAGCAGCACCGTGGAGATTTGATTTGTTCAAGCAATTAAATTGACTGTGTTCACTTATGTTTTATTAGACATTTTAAGTCCATCACCATTAATATTGAGTTGTATTACGAAAACCCACAACACACACTATCTCAAATTTCAAATGGAATTACATTAAATGGTAGATATTTAATACTGTTTTCAATCGATAGAGGAGATTGAAATTTGTGCTTTGCTTGATTTCAGAAAACAAATAAGATGATCTGAAATAAATACTCAAGCAATAACAAACTGTTCATCAATTACAGTCTCAGTTACTTGTGTGTGGAAGTTGGGTGTTAATGCAATAATCCCTCAAATACAATCTTCAAAGTTCTACATTAGTCTGACAAACTGTACTGTTTGCTAATGTACAGCTTAAAGTTTCCTTTAGCTTGTATGACATTTATGAAAAGCAGGTCAGGTGTTCTGTTTTTCGCTATGATACAATTCTATGCTTTTTTCAATGATTTTGTCCTTGTACATTGTTCACAATACTGTATGTATTAAACTAGAAAATAATATTAATATAGGTTTCACTTAATTTTATCCTCCCAGCTGTGGTATAATTCATTAATACATTTAGTGCTGCTTAGGTATATTTTCTGAGTGCTTTGTTTATAGTATTCATTTTATATTAGTTATTCATCAGATATTAAGCCATCTGAATGACAAAAGTTCTTATTTAATTATTGATCCTATGTTTCAATAAGGAACAAATGTTGATTTATGGTTTGCGTGGCAGTGCCTGTAATGTGGTCATTTGTTGCAGCAGAAGAGAAAGTGAGTGTTGGTGTTGGGGGCAGAGTGGCGCATGGGTCGCAGGACTAAATCACAGTTTATCCCCAATCAAGCTCTGAAATCTGTTCCTATTCTTGGAAGCCTTAGCACCACTGTAAGGCTCGGGTCTGCATTTACTTTCCCCTAAAGACTTTAGACTGCGTGACGACATATGGCTTGTTTACAAATGAAAGTACGCTCGGCCTCGGTCAGCACCGGATGCATGTCAGCTGTTTGCACAGTTACTTTGGCACCAGATGGTCACAGACATGTAATGTGAGTATAATGATAATGATTAAACCACTTTCTGAAGCATTTCATAAGCTTATGTCTGTAAGTTAAGTCTTTTCTCACAGAGAACTGCTGCAATACTAGCTGTTACTGTATACTGAAAGATGAGACCAATCACAGCAGCAGACACACCTCAATGCTTGTGTGTTTGATTTTCTTTTATGTGGAGAATGCACACATACAGAGGCAAACAGTGCAACACTGCAGTACAGTGCATGCAGTGCACATGCCTTTAAGCTCAGAGGCCTGGGAGTGCACATTAAGCTCATTAAGTCTGTGGTGGATTATGGTGTGTTGCAGACCAGGCACCAGCGTCCAGTGGCTGGGAAGCCTCCTCATTTTCAGATGGCAGGGAGGAAGTAGATAAATAAGGGGTGGAAGCGCTCCTCTAAGTCACTATCAAGTCAACATTTACAGCTGAGCTCACACAGATGGTTGATGCAGGATCCTGCATGCTTGATTAATATAAAATTAGACAGCCTAAAGACTTCTGCCTTTTAATAGAAATAACACATATAATTTAGTTGTAATTTAAAACACACATGTTTTAAGCATTGAAAAGCAGACTTAATGGCAATGACTAATGCATTTGCACACACCCACACTACTAAAAAGTGCAACGCTATGTAAAATGTTGATATGTACAGCTTGAGACCACAGCTTAGATACTCCCATGATAATCAAAAACAAGTTCATAATACAAACATCAGGATGAAGCCTGCAGCTTGTTTTTGTTTTGCCAACTGATTCAGCGCCACACTGGGGTCTGTCTTCCTGTCAGACAGTTTCCTGAAAAAAAGGTTTCCTCTGTAGCAAGATGTGTTTGTGCTACCAGGCCTGTTTTTGAAGGCAATGCATGTGCGTGTATCATCCAGTTTTCTAGTAATGTAAATGTGAACATGAATACAAGCACATATATATATATATATATATGCACACTTTTTAAACAGCAACATAATGGTGTTGCAATAACAATGGAGCTTAGATTAATGACCCCACATAAGCCTGTCTCCTAAACTGTTGTGTGTGTGTGTGTGTGTGTGTGTGTGTGTGTGTGTGTGTGTCCCCACCAGGACAAATGATGCTTTGTAAAAAGAATTCATTATGAATTTTGATATTCCCCTCCCATATGTCTGTCTGCTACTACTTCTTCCCAACAATGAATAACCCTTAGGCTTTGCAAGCCAAATAATGCCAAAGCAGTTGTGTTTTTAGCTTTGTCCCAGCTCACAGCCCTCATTGTTTATGCTTAAGTGAGCATTATGCCTTGGCAGAAGATGGCAAATAGCACATCTGCTAAACTGGAGCTACTTCTTCTAGTCTGAAAAACAGCTAGTGAAATAAAGGATTATATCTTCAGACATGCTATAATTTCCTTTTAAAATCATGTTCCCTTGAGCAAGATCATGCATGCCAGTTCTGTGTGCATGCAATTCAGTAGCACCTAGCAATATTAAAGCCACTACAGAGGAAACGTTATACTGCCTTTCCCTGAGGTGTGCATCAGGTTTCCCCCTTGGGCTCCTTTCATTTTACCTTGTTCCTACCAACTCTACTGCAGATAAATGATACTTTTATAAAGTACTGTATCTTTTATCACTACTATGCAGATGATATCCATTTATTCATCACACACAGATTTACATGACTTGTTGAGGGGTAAACTGCAACTTAATGCAGGACAACACAAGGTTATTTGTTGTTATTTGTTTTATTAAATTGGAACAATATATTGGGTCTTTTTATCTTCATTGGTAAAGTCAATTCTGAGGTGCATTTTTGACGAGGCTTTCTGTTATGCTTTGTAGGTAAAAAGACTGCATTTATATAGTGATACTTCCTGAACTCTACATTCTGAGCCACATCAGGCTCACGTAGGTCATGTAGATGTTCTGACTGAGGTGTGTTGGTTGTCTCTTTACCCTAAAAGCTATCACTTAATGCAAAGGTTTTAATATCTGTAACATCTAAATTATATTAGTATTGTGAAAGCAGTT
This sequence comes from Percina caprodes, assembly GCA_013375575.1. Classification (NCBI taxonomy): domain Eukaryota; kingdom Metazoa; phylum Chordata; class Actinopteri; order Perciformes; family Percidae; genus Percina; species Percina caprodes. The sequence continues at coordinate 4,745,063 of JABXJD010000002.1, read as the reverse complement.
CATGATGTTTGCTCACAAAGGGCTATGTGAATGAACTCACTTTTTACTTACTAACTCAATGGGCTTTCTTTGGTTTCCTATTTTACAAACACAATGTGAAGTTTTATTATTGCTTAATTCATGAGCAACCCTGACCCTGCACACCTCAGCATGTAGATATTATCTCCTGCAGTGCATGGATGCAGAGAGTCCTGCATAGCTTTGTAACATTCCTGAAGTAAGTGAAGAAGACTGTTCATGTTTTGGTAATGGGCGTGTTTAAAAGGAGGATGAAGAGTAACTGAGGTGGTGCTCAAGCGCAAGAAAAAAGAAAAAAACATTCAGACAGCTGTGTCCACCCACTGCTCTGCTGTTAGCTTGTCCCCAGTGAAGGAATGAGCCCTGACCTTAGGTCAACCTTGTAATGTATCCTTTTCAATAACATCCACCTCAACCCGTATGCTTAAACAGTAGTTTTATGGCACGTTCCTTGGATTTTCTCTGTTTCTCAAGGGAAATTTATTTGTTGCCTTTTGCCACAGAATAGGAGTCCAAATCATGTCAGCTTGCATGAAGGTTTTAGTGTAAATACAATTATATACAACACAAGATTGGGGTAACCTCCATTAAGAATGTGAGTGATTAAATAGCTTCCTCATCATGTGCTTTGTCTCTCGCTGGCAAATTGGTCATCACTGTGATTTTTGGATCATCTAGAGGCACTCATATTACTTGGAGTGTTGTTCATATGTTTTGGGTTGCTTATAAGCAGACCCAGACGGAATCTACAGATTTCTTTTCATAGTTCTCAGCGGTGATCCAGAGTGAAAATTGAATAAAGCATTTAGCTGAATGTGTTGTTGTTTGGGGTAGAGGTGTGTTAACATTCTGAGTTTCCTGAGATATATTTTTTATTTGTTTAAAATCTGTGGATAATCTATGGAGGTGTCAATGGAATTCCATGTGGGCCTGTGTTTCTAAGTTATTGGTTAGTGGTAACAAAACATCTCTCTGTTGGTGTTTTTTGGTGTCTGTGTGAAAGGTACATATCAGGAATTGTTTTGCTACTACATACCTGTTGATCATACAAATAAAAAAAGTGTATAAGCATACAAGAAGAGACCTGTATCCTACAGACACTGGTCATATATTCTTAAAGAAAACGATCCCACAGCTATGGGTTAGGAACATTTTTAAAACCTTTATGAAAACTTGTCAGTAGTCAAATGTGATTTTATAATATGAAGTCATTGCTATTATAGGGGAAAAGAGAATAATTTCATTATTGTGTGCCGATAAACACAATCTTCAATCTTCAAATTCAACTATTTGCTGAGTCTGGGTCAGCCATGCAAATCCTCTTGCACCTAATCTAGTTAAAAATGTATTGGTTTTATTGCATAAGAGTCTGGTTGCTTTGTGTTGCCTTTTATTGTTTTCTTCTTTTTATAACAAATATATAAACAATTATAACTTGGACACACAAATATATTAAGGCATCAGTTGACCTTGATGGATATTTCTAATTTGAACATTGTTCTCACTTGAATGAAAAAAACATCTTATCAAATCTGTTTCAAATCAAATCAAATCAAATCTTATACACGTGTGGTTGAGGTCCATATGTCCTCACAACACCTTTTCTATGTTTTTTCTCTCTCAGTGGGACAGAGAAGAGTAGTCGGGGATCCGGTGAGGGCCCTCAGGACTTCTATCTCATGGGCCCCCTGCTCCATTCTGCTGTGGCTGTAAGGCAAGATTATTTCGTTGTTTAGTTCCACCAGATGCAGCAGCACCACTGGATGGGCACTGTCTGGCCCTGATGAGCAGATCTAAGAGGGATTAGTGGGCTGTTGTGGTGTATCGGCAAGAACAGTGGGAGGCTGTCCACACACAGCTGTGTGTTTGTGTGTTTCATAATGTTCTGGCCTCTGGCCTGTATCTGGCTTTGGCTCCAACCCTGAACCACCTTTCCCTCCCACTGACCTCCCAGTTCGGGGAGCTCTCGGACTGCAGACAGCACAAAATCTGAACTTTCTGGAATGGCATGAAAGCTTTTAGAGAAACACAATTCTCCCTCAAAGGTTGTGGGAGAGATGTGCTCAGACAGACTCACTGTATCATCTGAAAGTTTGTTTTTTTATTAATCATTGGCTGCAATTGTTTGTGATTTCTATAGCTTTACAAACATGTAAAGCATTCATCAACAAATCATTTTCGAAAGTATTTTTTGCTGAAGAAAGCCAATTTTGTTTCCTGATCAATGAATCAATGTAATTTTGGTCTACAAACTAAATAATCCTCTCATATAGAAATAAATCCTTGTTTGGACCTGAGAAACTGCTCCTAGATGTGCTGGCTCAGACAACTGCTACTGTGCAGGTGAAGCTGCCAAGTTGTGTTAATGTCTTTTTAGTGATATTAGTCATATTTTAAGTCATCATGGCAGCCACTTTTAACTGGTGTCAGGTTTACTGAAAGACACCAATCCCCGTAGTCGTTTGCAAAGATTTGGTGGAAACTGTCAGATGATAAATGTATCATGGAAAGAAAAGTTTCAACATTCCAGCATTAAAAAGGACTGGAGAAGTAGCTTAAATCTAAAATGACCTCCTGCTCTTAGTATGTTTGATTTCACTAAACTATTTCCTATCATGAGACTCAGACTAAAATAGCAGCACAAATACAAAATCCAGCAGCAACAACAGTTCCATGTTTGATCTCATCACTTTGTTGACCTAGAGTTTTGTTTTTGGCGTGGACCGCATTGTTTTCTCCACTCTTTTTCTCAAAACACTTTTCCTCAAAGACTTTCCAAATGAATTGGGAAATGGAGTGGTCAAGAGAAATTGCTGTCTTTCCAAACTTTTTCCTGAAAGGACTTTTAGTCCACACACACCATCGCTAACAACTGTTTGGATTCAGTGTCTCGTCTCCTCTCACTAGTTCTCCGTGTGTGTCTGTGTGTTTTTATGTAGTGGCTTGGCTGTCCTCTAAAGCGTTCATTTCAGAGTGGTTACTTTGGGCCTCATTTTGACTCACTGGCTGTCCGCCTACACCCTGTGGTCTACCATCCACTACAGCAACAGCCTCTATGTGTGTGCGTGTGTATGTGTGTATGTGTGTATGTGTGTGTGTGTGTGTGTGTGATTTTTCTTTTTGTGCACAAGTACTGTACAATCCACAATAAACTGTCTCTGCTATACACTGTATGTTGTTTCCTCTGGAATATAGGCTTGTTTAGTCTGGACTCGGCGGTGAACCATGAAGAAGAGCCCTTGGCTGTCAGTGTAACATCCGATCTCCAGTCAGCTGATGTTTTTTAGCTCCACTCATCATGCAGAAACATGCAGTATATTGCTGTCAGCTCATAAGCCTATTAATGTAAGGATGAGGAGCATACATGGAACATGCTCATTATTTTTTTAATGATATCCATCATCTTTAATCACAGTCAGAGCCGCACTCTATGCTGACTGCTCAAATACTGTAAGAGCAGAGCTTATCTTGTTAAAAGTGTTCCCCATTCACTTTGTCAGATAAAGTAACTTCTGCTTCACTTCCCCCGATGCCTTCCAGACACAGAAAGGCCAGAAGAACAGGAATATGTTACTGTATGAGAAATGACAGCTGTATTTTTCTGGACAGCCATTAGATCACTACTCAATCAGAACTTTGCAGCTTGGGAGATAATTGTGGAAAAGTTTAGATATTACCTACAAATCCTGTCTGTAGGCAGAAGTAGACAGAGAGACTGTGCTAAATCTCCATAATTATTAAATCCTAATGTTTTGAGCAGCATGTTGAGCAGCTTGTAGACCTTGCAGGTCTGAGCCATATACCTACATAAGGCAGATGGTACCCTGCATATCTCTTGCTATCTGGATACAAGTGCTTCCACTTTTACAGTATCATGTGTTAATCAAGTAATTCCAATGGGTTAGCTACTCCACACAAGCTTTTTCACATTTATCTTTCACTGTCAGTGTTCAGCTCTGCTCTGTTACTGCAATGGTCTGGCTTTACCAGACCATCCACACTCTGCGGAGCGGAGGAGGGTCTGGCTAGTCTACGCAGCATTCTGGGATGGGAGAAAAACATGCCCTGATTTATTGGTATTTCTTTGAACCAATCACAATTGTCAAGCTCCGCACGGAGTAGCTATAAAATAATCATGCAAGAGAAAACTCAGATTAGACAGATAGTCTAGCTAGCTGTCTCAATTTAGCATGCAGAGATCTGAAGAACAGTGAACCATAGTCCTCATAAATCAACCAGAGTTTAAAATTCTAACACAAAGAAAGCAGAAGGAAACGGTCATTGGCAAATATACATGCATCTGGCGGAATTTCCTGCGGCATCGGAGCAATCAGAGCAAAGTGGAACGTTGAGGATATAGACTACTGCAGTAATGGAAGTGTAACGTAAATGAGCCACCAGATTTGTACATCAGAATCCGAATCACCTTTATTGGCCAAATAACATACAAGGAAGTTGACCCTGGTTTTGTTACATGTCATATCTCAAATAGTATTCAACCATTCCTTTCCACAAGTTTAGCTGAACACTGAATGCATCATCAACATGCTGACATGCCTGGTAATGTGTTACATGAACATGCAACAATGAAAAAGCTAGAACACAGTTTTGGTTACAAATGTGGTTATTAACAATGCATACTTTTTCTTCTTTTTTTCTACTAGAAACCTCTTTGACAGAGACACAAATATTGAAAAACAAAACAAAACCATGGTGTCTTTTTTTTCATGTGTGATTCTTGAAGGAAGTTCAGGCCTATTTCCTCTGAAAACATTTTTAGAATAACTGAACCAGACTGACAGGAACTGTGCAGGGACTGACTGGAAGAGAGAAAGGAAGTGACAGGAAACCTTTGAATCGAGAACAAAGAGCCCATGGTCCTCGGTGTTTATGACTCTCGATCCGCGCATGGAGTTTGTCTCTGCTGCATGGCTATTTGAGCAACTCACTGTGAATCAGGCCAGGCTCTCTGATTGTGGAGAATTGAATTGGTATGGATGTTTGTACAACAGAACAGAAGACAGCAGGGGAGGAAATGCTAATGATTTTCATGGGCAATAAAAAGAACATATATCTTAAGGTTGATAGATGCACATGACCTTTGGGGTGATTTAGTTACACTTAGGAATCTGAGTGAGTGTCTGGGGAAGCCTGACCTCGAAAGGTCTTTTAGAGTTCTAGTGAAGAAGAGTTGAGAAAACACAGAAGTGAAGAAGCCCTTGCCACTAGTCTCAATCTCCTCTTTTCTTCCAGGTTTCTGCTTCACCTCAGTCCAACAACTACAAAATAGTGTCCCAACTCCCACCTTCATTCAGACTCCCAGTGACTCACTAACATTAATACAGTATATCCCATTTGGAACACATTTGTGTCATTTGTATAACATTATTAATTGATCTTTCTTTCGATCGGTATTTCCTAATCTTTGACATGTGTGTATTTGTGTATGTTAACACATTTAAAGCTGTCTCTTTTACAGTTTTAAGAGTTTTACAGGCAAAAGACTGTTGGCGGCAGCCTTCACGGTGGATATATATACCTCCCTTTGCAGCTCTTAATGGAGCAGAACACCCCCACCTTTCTCGTTTTTCTCCTTCACCTCCCATGAGCCTCCTCTGCCACTACCAAGCCTGATGGCATGACTTTGGGGCCCCTTCATCAGATAACACTGCAACTGATAAGGCCCGTCTGCTGCCTATGGACTACTCTGCGAGGGGGCCTTCCTTGTCATGGCCAACAAATATTCATGTACCAACAACTGTGTAGTAAACTAGTATTTTAAACTAGAAGAGCATTCTAAATGTGTAGACCAAGGCATGCAATATGAATTTAAGGACCAAATTTTTCAGATTATTCTGACACCACATGAATGCAGCACAAATATCTCACAAAGTTAACTAAAGAAAAACAACATTTCTGCCCCGAGATTTGTATCTGCTCCAAAATCTAAAGGGTTCTTCCTTGGCCCATGCTACACCCTAACACCAAGTTTTAAATAGGGCCAGTAGTTTTTTTCCCATAATCCTGCTGACAGACAAACAAACCAACAAACACACAAACCAACATTCAACAAGTACGGATATTGGCTTTCTTGCTGAGAGTTACATTAGAAGATGCCATTCTCCATTTGTATACTAAATATGATGCTACTGCCAGTTAGCTTACTTCAGAGACTGGAAACAGCTATCCTGGCTCTGTCCAAAGGTAACAAAGTTTGCCTACCAGCACCTCTAAAGCTCACTAATTAACACATTCGTCTTCAATGGTACAGATGAAACAAAGAGATAAAACATGTTTGTGAACTTTAGAGGTGCTGGTAGACAGTGCCAGACTCACGTCAGCCCACGTCGGCCCTTGTCGCCCTTGTCTTGGTCAAAAATTAGCACTGGAACACACCACACAGACTATGTACCACATATGTTCTGCCCATGCGTGTCTCACTGTCGTTTGTTTGCTTACTCTGGCTGTTCGGCAGACAGCGGCCGAGAACGGCCAACGAAGGCTGACGCATGGCAACGGTGCATCTTCTTGTGTAACTCAAAATTAATAAGTATATTTCCCACAATGTCAAAATGTTTCTTTATCACTGTATGGTAACAGATATGTCCACACATACAGCACACTTTTTGAAAAATGTACAGTATGTTTAAAGCAACTTCCCCCTTTAACTTATTTCATGAGAAATAATTGTCCATACATGTGTTTTCGGTGTTGGAGAATTAATAATATGTCAATTCTAGCCAAGAAAGCTGAGGGATTTAGTTTGTCGTTCTTTTTAACTGCTGCGACAAAAATGTTTCTGACACCTGCTGATGTCAGTTTTTGATAGAGTAGTGGTCTACTTCATTTTAATCACAGATGGTGGATTTCTGCAACAATTTTGTACTGTTGTACAACATATGACACCCACATGTATTCTAATCAAAATGCTCTATACCTTCTTGTCATGGTTATGGCTCATTTTGTAGCTTCACCACCAGATCAGGCAAAAACCACAATTTCTAAGAGATTTATCTTTCTCCCCCCTTGTGGTGTACCAAATGGCCGCCAGCTCCAACCAGCGATTCGTAGAAAAAAAAGCCACAGAATAGGACCACATGTTTCACAGTCACATGAGGCACACGTTGGCTTGAAAGTGTTAGTACAGCAACGGCTCAAGTCATAATTTCTAGATGGGCAAAATATACTCAATTATATAAAATACACCAAACAGACCTCCTGTGTTAGTTGCAAAATCAATTACATATTTATATCACTTATTTTGCCTTATCAGCCCCTGCCAGCAGTACTTTTGCTACTGATTACATTTTTTTTTAAATGGCTGTTTTTTTTTCTTGTGGTATATTGCTATGGTATAAAACCCACTCTCTCATGTGTGGCAATGTAGAAAGCAATCTTTGCTACTATCTGGTCTCTTATTGTACTATATCAGCACACTTCAGTGTATTTTTGCCTACCCATACTTGTATGTGTACTATCTTAATTATTGGTTTTGGTTTGGTTTTATTAGCTTGCACAAATTTTCAAAAAAATAAGACAAAAAATAACAACAAAGACTCAATATGGCAAAAATAGAATAACATTTATTTTTACAGTTTACATATAACAAAGGCCATACAACAACTCTAGATATTACAATACAAATGTTAGTGTGAGGAGGGAGATGGTTTTGATTGTGAATTAATTTCCTTGGACTTTCAAATGGAACAAGCTTTCTTAAGCCAGAAATCATACAGTGGGCTGCATTTTTTGTATAACAAGCTTCAAACACTAATAATCCACATTCCTGCACTAATGTTTCTCCAAAGTTCAAAGAGTGCCATTCTTCCTCTGGAGTTATTCTATGTAGTACTGCAGAACTCAGAGAATATGAAACTACATGCTCATGAACTGCAGTGATCTCGCTCTGATTCAAATTATTTTTCAATAAGCGACCTTAAATCTCTCAGTACAGTGGGAAAGGCTGTGTTAGTACACAAAAATGTCTCAAATTAAAACAGTCAGTTGTGTGCATGATGTACTTCAGCTTGTAAACTTCCATGGAGAATCTTTAGTGTTGAAAAATATATTTAACATTTATTTCTGTGTTTTTACTCAACTTTTTCAAACAGGGGATTGCTGCTTAAAGGAGAATTCTAGTTGATTTCAATAAGTAGCTATGTTGTTTGTAGATTTGGAGTGCTGTCAGTAGCAAGAAAAATTAGTTATCCTCCTGCAAGATTTTGCAACCAACAGATTTAAACAAGGCAAATTTAAACTTGTTTTTAGCCTCTAAACATGCTCAAAATACCATTACTGCAGTACATGTGACAGAAAGGTGTGTTTCGGCTAGTGTGGACTTTAAATAGGAAATAAACTGGCTGAATTAACACAACTTTCATGCATTTCTGTCACATCTACTGCAGTCAGATTCACTGTGTTCACTTGGAAGGAATAAATACACATGGCTAGGCACTTTTAATGACATTTTGAGCATGTTTAGAGACTAAAAACCAGTTTAAAACTTGCCCTGTTTAAGCCTGTTGGGGGCAAAATCTTGCAGGAGGATAACTTGGTGTAGGCAACACCAATTGTTTTCATTTTTCTCGCTACTGACAGCACTCCAAATTTACTACAACAGAAGTACAAGTTGAAATCGACCGTATTTCTCCTTTAAAAATATCACTTAAAGTAGAGCAAAGGAGAGAAATAGATGTGAAAATATGAACAATAACAATCATAGGGTATTCATTAGAGACTAGGTGGGTTTCTATCTAAATGATTCCAAAAAAGAGCCTATTTACACAACGTTGCTCTGACTCACATGTCGATTGAAAAATAACGAAAAACAATATCAGCCTCTCTGGCATAGTTAGATGTGCTATAAATCATCATCTTGGCCGCAGGGATAATTTTTTGTTGCCTCCAACCACAATAAGAGAGGTCTGCACAAAGTAAAACACCATAGGAAAAGGGAACTGATGCTGTTTTTTATTGTGAAACAAAACTTGTGTCAATGTGCAAACAATAATAGATGACACATTTTTTAACCAACAGTTTGGTGCATATGTTTGAATGGGTCACATGCAATAATAAAGACCTAAGCTGTTATCATCTTAATTTGTAAGCTTTGATGCAAAGACTGGATCCTCCGAAGAACACAGGCAATGGTAGGTCATTCAGAGGCCCTGAAGCCAGGCTGAACCTGTACACCCTCCACAAATGAGACATTGTAGCCCCAAACTGACAGTCCTTTAGGTTGTTCAACTTTTAAAGTAAAAAAAAAATGTGTATCACTAGAAAGATGTTTTCAAAAGGCTGACAAAGTATAGCAATGGGGTTCGCTTAAGCCAGGGCATTTGCTTTATGATGACCCATGATGGTGGTAGCCTGTGTAGCCTCCATCCAAATGCAGGGCCACCATCCAAAGGTACATTGTATTGAATTTACTGTATGGTGCATGGAGGGTGCTGGAGTTTTGCTTGAGATAGAGCTGACATATTGGAAATCTGATTTCATTTATTGTTCAAAAAGCTTTGCCCCACCAAGATTTTGATGGTGCAATTTCCAGATTTTGGAAAAATGTAGTAGCTGATCTGTGAACTGGTGAAAGATGATGGCAAAACACATTTGTTGTGCTGTTTTCAGAGTGGTGCTGTCAGCATGGCGCTGGTTGCCTCCCTCTCTCTCTATCCTATTACACTGTGGGCTTTCAGCCGCCCCTCTCTGGGGCCCCATCCCTTCCAAAGCCCTGCTACTCTCTATTGTTCTTGTGTTTGGTGCTTTGTTTGAGACCTTCCCTTATCAGGGGCCCGTTTCAGAAAGCAGATTTAGTAAAAACTCTGAGTCAACCTACTCTGAGTTGATAGAACCAACTCAAATCAGCTGTTCTGGAACCAAAAACTCAGAGTTTCCCATCTCAGGGTAAATCAACTCAGAGTTCAGAGTTAGACTCAAAGTTTGTTAAACCTCTCTCCTGAAACGGGCCCCAGATGTGCAGGCTTCAGCTCTCCTATTCATAAACATCACAAATATCTCCACCTTTTGACTTTCTCCTCCCTGCTCCCTAAAAAAAGCAATATTGAATATAACATTAAACAGAGCTAATCGTCTGACAAATCTAAAGGCTGTGTCTGACTGCTTCCATCACATATCACCATCCTCTATCTACTCCCTGGACATTCCCCACTCTTTGTCTGCCAGCAGCCCTGTTTATTGGCCTTTTTAATGCATTGTGGGAGGTTTGTGTGGAGGTAGAGCTGAGGTGGCCACCCTTGTCTGGAAGCCTTGTTTTATGGGAGGTCTACATTCACCACAAAGGATTTTTAAGAGACATGCAGACTTTAGCAGACGACAGAGCATTGGGACATACCCACCTCCTTTTCCCACACTGAGCTGGAATCAAGACATTGTTAGAGCATAATCCATTGTACTTATGTTCCTTATGTGTATAATATTTATGTATTCATGGTGGTAGAAGGATGAGTTGTGTGAGCATAGTGAGGTCATGTAAAGGTGGGACTCTATGGTTATATCCAACACATGGAGGACCTTGGGTAGGATCAGTGAACCACAAGGGTGTCATTACACAGTTTTTCTTACATCAGCCACATTTCCTTCACACCCAAAAATACACATGACTGTAGCGAAAACAAAGAGCATGCCTCTGCTCTGTCCAGAAACCCAAAGACATATGGACTTCTAGAAAACCATCACCACAAAGTTTTCCTGGGTTTGTCCAGATGACATCTTGAACTTGAGTCACTCTGCTGAAGCTGTGTAGGAGATTTAACCTCAGGCTTAACCAGCTTGTATTAGAAAGCCTAAATACATAAATGCATGGGCCTCCGTGTGCTTTCAATCAGATGAAAATATGTCCAGGGAGTAGGCATAGAGCATTCCTCTGCTCCTACACACAAGGCAGTGTTTGTCTGCCTTTCATATCTGTGGCCACTATTCCAATGGCAATGCAGGATGTAAGCTGCTTTTTTAGATGTAGAAGCCTTTAGTCACTTGCACCTAACTAGATCCCACAGAAAGATGATGGGATCAGAGCCTGCATACTGTACATAATGGGCCAGTCAGCCAACCATAGTATGTGGCATTAGCCTACATGCCATGAAAATAGCAGAGAGTCAATCACTGCCTCTACATATGATGTTATCATTATGTACGGTTTGTTTACACCTCTGCATTTATTAAGTTTTTGGTGTTTGCTTTTCTGCACTATTTTCCACCGGGTGCGTCAGCACTGCGTTCCGTCATTACTGCATTCCATCGCCGCTGCGATCCGCGAGAAATCGCAGCCGTTCACGTCAATGCTTGATATTCCACCAGCCGCGCCACGGATATAATGACGTAAAACATAATAAACATCACAGGACAACGCCAGAAAAGAGAATGCATGGAGTTTAATTGCAGGAGTGCTTGGAGTTGAAGGTAGACACTAGCTTAATAAACACGTGATTGTTCTATAAGATATTTGTAGAGACAATGTAATCTGCGAGTCGGGCAGCAAGCGAGGCACTCCTGGTGTGGAATGGCGCGTGGAGGAAGACGGAACAAAACCACGGCGCAGCAGGAATGCAGCACAGACGCATTTAGTGGACAATAGTAGTGAGACGGTCCATCTGTCAGTATGTGTGAGAAGAAATTATTACACCACAATAAATCTTGAAGTGCTGATATATTGCAACATATCATTTAACTGAAGCTGTATGAGGTCTCTACTGGGACACACAGGGAGAAAAGGTATCATTATATTTGGAACGCTCTGAGGCATTTCTGACTTTCTACACCTGGATCCATGAAATTCAAAGCAAGTATGCTGCAGAAGTAAAAACACTGACAGAAAAAAGATGATTTACATTGTGGTGGTGGATAGAGTCTCATCTATACTGCATGCACCAGCTATTTATGACTGTGGTAGACAATAGATTATTTTATCTCATCATGATATATATCTCTTAAACAAAAAACAAAAGGGCAAAATATGAGCTAGGGCATATTGAAATTAATGTGTCACATTTTGAATAAAGATTTTAATATGAATACAAAATATCACTACTAAAATAAAACAATGTGTTTTGTGCTTTGAACATTTGGACAGCTACAATTTATCCTCCCTCCACCTCTATGACTGTCATGTAAACATTTTCTTCCTGCCTTTCAACTGCAATTTAATATTCACCAATCAATTAACAATCTGTGCACATGACCTGAAAATGTCTCCAATAATCCATTGCTTTATTCTCAAGTGATGTTTGAATAACACTGCTTGCAAAAACAAAATACTTTCAGCTTCTTAATTTGACTTGAAGACGCTAATTTCCATATGTTTGAATATATGGAAATCTTTACTCTGCTTAAAAACTGACAGTCACAAGTTTTTTGTTGAGCTGCATTCATCACAAATTACCCCAAACTATTTTTGTTGACAATGTTGTAGTTCTGAGGGTTGGCTGATGGATTACATTTTATATATATATATATATATATATATTTTAAAAGTATTTCCATGCCATTAACATCTGATGTCATTATGTTGGCTTTTCTCCTTTTCAGAATTAGACCTACAATAAATAATTCTTCATTATGTCTAATGGCTTGTTTACTGGTTTTGGCTTGGTTCAGAGTTTGATGTATGTCTCATAAGCTGTGTATACTACACTGTAATTCAGCCGCTGGGCCACATGGCCAGAGATTTATGACAACGATTATTTTATAAATAGCCAGTGGAGCAAAAAAGCTAGTGTACTTTTGCAAACTGTTGTCTCTTTATACTGTAACTAAGAGTAAAAGTGATACATTTGTTATCTGCTTGCTCCTGTTAAAACCACACATAGATGATGGAGGAGAGAAGTTTGGGATAGATAGACAGCATGGTTTTAAAACATGAGTTCTTTACTGAGATGAACCCATTATTTCTCACTTCAAAGAGAGTAGTGTACTCTGGGGCAAACTGCAGAATTTTGCTGTTGTGTAACAACCAAGGGGTGTTTCTAGGATCTGAGCGAAAGGGAGGCTGTGTGCATGTGTGTGTGTTGTGTGTGTGTGTGGGCTGGTATGTGTGAGTGTGTGTGGCTCAGTGAATGTATTTGATCTGATAAAGTATTGTCTGTCTGCTTATGCACTGGTTATCTGCATTGTATTTTACAAAGAAGGTTTGATATGCATGCAAATGCAATTAGTCAATCCCATACTACATTATAATGTGTGTAAAAGGAGCTGTTCCCTTATTCAGAACATTAATTTAACAGGAAACAACTATTGGCTATGTAAAGATATAGTGGAGTAATGGCGTCCTGAGCAGAAAATAAGGTCACAATCCCTCTGTGTGTTGTAACCCAAGCTTCTTTGTTCTTTGTTTTGATAGTCGATCTGACACACGAATGCATGTGAGTGCCTTGTGCGTCATATCAGATGCCAATAGGAGGTATTTCTGTGAGAACTGTGTGGAGGCAATCCCATTTTAAGAATTTCAAGTACAGCCCCTTTAACATTGGAGCAAGAGAAGCAACAGAAGGGATCTTTATCCTAAGTTTAAGTGGAATCTAAAAGTATTTAAATGAATCCACCCTTCACCACGGAAAAACCTCTCCACACACATATCCAAGCTTTTACTGACTACAATTATGTTCTTTAAATTCAGCATTTACACAACACATTCTTGTGAGTTCCCTTTAGACAATGAGCTAGATATCTCACAGCTTTCTCTATTTCTGGACCCATGTTGCGGTTTTTGTTAGATTTTTTAAAATTTAGAAAAAGACCGATCATTTCAATTAACTTCCACCAAAGTCAAGACGTGTGCATGATGGAGTGCTCTACTGCCATTGGGGGAGTCCACTATGTTGTTGATGAAAGCCAGTGAGGAGTATATGATAAGACAGTGCTGGTGTTGCCAAATAGCAGGCATTTGGATTGAGTTTCACCCTGTTAGGGGTACAGATGGTGCTCACCAAACACAAGCAACACAAGTCTGATTAGAACCAGAGGGGTGGTTCTTGCACTTACTTGCACTCATTTTACTGCATGCTTGTCAAAAGGCCAATTTTAATAACATGTACCTTTGGAGGAAGAGTGCTTCCACACTGTTCTTTAGTAGGGCCAGGGAAAGCTTAATCTAATTAAAGCTAGTGGCGATTCATTCACCTTCAATGAAGATAACCTTCAAGTGCTTAGCCTGAATATGTGTCAGAATGTGACTTGCCCAGTTTGAGTTTTGGTAATGTGTGTTTTTTTTCATTTGGTTTTATTGGTAGATGTGTTGCATGTTATAACAGTTCTTATTTGCATGAGTTTGTGGATTTGCTGTGTTTTTCTAATTGTCTGATGTACTACAAATATGAGGAGCAGCTGTGATTGTCTGGACCACACCCCCCACAGCTCATGATTGGCCACATGATCTAATGATTTGTTGGTTAAAGGTGGATCCGAAACAGGTGTGGAGGGGGGAAAAAGGGAGGACAAAGAAAGAGAATTCTGTGTGTGACTGGCAAGTCATTTTTTTAATTGCTGTGCAGAAGAGACTGGTTTGATTTTTAAATAAATTACTTCAAAGAAACCATCCTGTGGATCCTGAAGTTCTTTTAACAGTGGAAACACTTTGTTCAGTCGGGTTTCCGACCACACCACAGCACTGAGACGGCTCTCGTTAAGGTCTTTAATGACATCCACCTTAACACAGATAATGGCAACATTTCAGTCTTAGTATTACTTGATCTCAGTGCTGCATTTGACACGGTTGACCACGACATATTACTAGACCGATTGGAAAACTGGGTTGGCCTTTCTGGCTCAGTACTAAACTGGTTTGAATCCTACTTAAAGAATAGGGATTACTTTGTGTCAATAGGTAATTATACATCTGAGCGTACAAATATGACGTGCAGAGTTCCCCAAGGCTCCATTCTGGGGCCTCTTCTGTTTAACATCTACATGCTTCCACTGGCTCAGATTATGGAAAACATCGCCAGGGGACTATAGTCCAATTAAAAACTGTGCATCAAACAAATTAACGGCTGGATGTGCCAGAACTTTTTGAAATTAAATGAGGGAAAAACTGAGGTGGTTGTTTTTAGAGCAAAAGAGGAACGATTAAAAGTCTGCACTTAGCTTCAAACAACAATGTTAAAAACAACAGACAAAGCCAGAAATCTTGGTGTAATCATGGACACTGACCTGAATTGTAACAGCCACATTAAGACAATTACAAAGTCAGCCTATTATCACCTTAAGAATATATCAAGGGTTTAAAGACTTATGTGTCAACAGGATTTGGAAAAACTTGTCCATGCTTTCATCTTCAGTAGACTTGACTACTGTAACGGGGTCTTTACAGGTCTCCCTAAAAAATCAATCAGACAGCTGCAGCTGATTCAGAACGCTGCTGCTCGAGTCCTCACTAAGACCAAGAGACTGGATCACATCACTCCAGTTCTGAAGTCCTTACACTGGCTTCCTGTGCCTCAAAGAATTGATTTCAAAGTTCTTTTGCGAGTTTATAAATCACTAAACGGTTTAAGGCCAAAATACATTTCTGATCTGCTAGTACACTATGACCCCCCCAGACCTCTCAGGTCATCTGGGACAGGTCTACTTTCTGTTCCTAGAGTCAGAACTAAACAGGGGGAAGCAGCGTTCAGTTTCTATGCTCCTCATATCTGGAACAAACTCTCAGAAACCTGCAGATCCGCTGCTACTCTCAGTTCTTTTAAATCAATGCTGAAGACCTTTCTTTTTGATGTTGCCTTTCTTTAAATTATGTTAATTTCTTTAATGTTTAATTTCTTATGCTGCACTGTAACTTTTATTCCTGTGTTTTATCTGTTTTTATTTAATTTATTTTTTCTTTTCTAACTGTTTTTTATTTATTTATTTAACTGTTTTTGTGTAAAGCACTTTGAATTGCCCTGTTGCTGAAATGTGCTATACAAATAAAGCTGCCTTGCCTTGCCTTGTTTTGCTGGTAACAAAAGGACCTCACACCATTGTGCAACATATGCAATTTAGGTTTTAATTCATTTCATCATGGGCAGCTCAGAATAGAGGCAACCAATTTTAATAATAATAAAGTATACTTTATTAATCCCGCAAGGGGAAATTACAATTTACACTCTGTTGTTATTACACACAGGCCTGAATTACACACACATGCTCAGTACCTATACAATAATGGAGAGATGTCAGAGTGAGGGGGCTGCCCAATGAAAGGCACCCCAAGCAGTTTAGGGTTCTATGCCTTGCCCAAGGCAACCTTGGCAGTGCCCAGGAGGTGAACACCTCTCCAGCTACCAGTTCACCACCATACTTTGTATGGTGATTTGAACCAGTGACCCTCTGGTTCTTAACTCCCTACTGACTGAGCTACTACCACACCAATAGGTTTGCATGTACGCAAAAGTAATTTGGGACAGATGGTGTTGTGTAAACAGTTCAATTGAACCAGTTCTGCAGTAAAACATCTTTACCAAGCTTGCCAGGGAAAACAAACAAGTACAAGGCGACATAAGAGTGAGATGTCACTTCGCTGCAAGCTGGCACACAGACGTACAATTTTCCCTTCTTTTCATCCAGACTGCTGTGTACCCTCGAATTACCAAGCATTAGCTCCTGGATCCTTTGCAAAGGGGGGGCTGAGCTACTGTTCTGCTGGAATACAGGATGGCAGGTTCTTTTGAAAAGCTCACCACATGATGTCCACATGATACAAAAACGCACTGCAGCGCTAACCCACAATGGCCACAGAGTTTAGTAGCTGTGTGGGAGCTGAGGAGAGTAGACTGTTGGCATCTGCCATGGTGGCCCCAGCAACTCAACGACGACACACATCAGGCTTTGAGCAGACTAAAGAGGCCTACATGTAGAGGATGTTGGCATTTTTGGCATTTTGAGGGCCGTATGGTTTGCCTTGCAGTAAACTGTCACCTTCAATTTGTTTGCCTCTCCCTGCAGTGGCCTCTTAGTTCTTCTGACACACTTATGTACGACTGTATTAAAGACAAGATCCACCACTACAGAGACTGTTTTGACTGAAGAGGGAGTTTACATTTTATTTTAAAGTTGCTACTATATTCAAGTGGCTAAGTGGTCATATTTGTTTAGAATGTGCATTTAGGGAGAAGGAATGTGCTGAAAACAATGGCCTATTTAAAGAAATACTTTTGAAGGCCGTCAATTTGCTTTTGACTGACGTGGAATCATTTGTTTATTTCAAAACAAGTAATGAAAGTTAGAGTTATTGTCCGTTACAATGCAAAATGGACAAGAAATGTTTTGTCAGTAAACAGAAAAAAAGTGTGTTGGTTTATATGCTAGAATACACTGTATAACCTATACTAGAATATATTCATATACAATACTCTACAGTTGTTTTGTATCCCACAATCAGCAACATCTAAATAGGTTGTCAAGGGGTAGGAAGTTTGTATGTAGAGACTCAGTTATCACCTACTCTAATAATGTGTCATGTTCATTTCTAAAAGCGTAAATGGGCTCTTAAAGTTAGTGTTAAGATTACAGGTGACAGTGAAACAAAACATGGGACAGCTGAGCCAGTTGTGAAACATCATGTGCTTGGACAGAATGGTAGGATAACATTTAAACAGCTGCTCCTGTCCTGAAAAAACACAACTTGAAAGTGCCAACACCCCATCACTGATCCCCCCTACAACCAGTGTGCGCTGTGCACAGCACTGCTGATGTACTGCAAGAGGGCGGAGTGGTGGTGTTTTGGCCGGACAGAGGCTTTGTTGGGAAAAGCTTATTATGTGACTTATGTGAAGGTCTGGGGGCATGAGAGCGTGGACGACAATCATACACTGTTCCTTTGACTCACATACTGTACCCACAGGCTCCGTGACCACAGAGGCTCTCTTTAGATTTGTGTTTCTCACCCTTATTCCCTTTGGGGAGGATTCCATCAGTCCTTTCCCACAGCCTCCATGTGATGGTCCAGTTAGGAGAAAGACAGAGAGCACTACATATAGTTGTACCTCCCAGCCAGTGAACTTTGACTGTGGAGACTTTTAATGAACCACCACAAAAAAAATTATTATAATTACATCCTTTGTACCTTGCCTCACATCCAATGAATGCATAGAATGAAATGTGGCAGGATATCTTTCAGTAGAGTGGAAATATTTCAAGGAAACTGAATAGTTGGCACTGGAGTTGGCATATACAACACTGCAATACATTTTATGAAACATTTGTAGCCAATACAAAAGCGTGGAAAGAGCAAGCGAGGAAGCAAACTAAGTCGGCTTCAGACCCAAGTATAAATCATAACATTGGTTTTCAAAGGTGCTACAGTATTCTGGTGCAGAATATGTTTCTTATCCAACATAGTTTGGGAAGTGTGAAAAGTCTGCTGACCTTGAAATGAACCGGGAGATTTTATATGTGGCAACTGGTCACATTCTCCCCCTTTCACCACTGGTGGCCATGGTTACAGTCGTCTTTGTTGGTTAGTGGCCATCAAAGACTTCAAAGACAGAGCAGTGGACACTTTGGCTTTGCAACTGACTACTTGACCCTTGGACGCCCCACTTGTAGAGAGCTGTAATAGGAAATTAACTAAAGATTACTCTGAACACAGTCAGTCAGGGGATGAAAAAGGGCTTTGCACCAGGGGATATTACAAAAAGAGAAGAATACCCAGGCCATTCAGAGATAAATGCTGGGGTGGTGGTCCTTCAGATTCAATTAATACTGACTTTGGGTGGCATAGCTGCTACGTTGAGTTCAGACTTTGGCTCGGTTGTTTCATGCATTGGAAAAAGACAACATTGGAGGAATAACTGACTTTAGGATTAAACAACTCTTGTTCTAAATGTCATCATTGCTGTCACCATTGAACGTGCTTTGATCAGCATTGGATACAAGTCTTTTCCCTCCGCTAAATCTTCATCTTTGTGACCTTTATGCCCTCTGTGTGTAATTAAAGTGGATACCGTTTGTGTATTTATTTTACGAAGAGAAGAAAGTTATATTATATCCATCACTGCAGTCAACATTTATACGAAATAGAGAATGTTTACATTAGCTTGTAATCGGTAGTAAAAGCAAAACTGTGTCACACTGTATGACTTATGTGATGAAAAAAACGAAGGAAAATTATTCAGTTTGAACTGTTTCATCAAGGCCAGATTACTGGCATGATCCCTAAATACAGTTTTCCTTCATGTCTGCCATTGTGCTCTCGCAGCGCCAAAGCAAACAGTTGGAGTGCATAAAAGCACAGCAGATTTAGTAATACACAAAAATGTCCTCATGAAGAGAGAAAGAATTGTATC
Organism: Percina caprodes; assembly: GCA_013375575.1. Lineage (NCBI taxonomy): Eukaryota > Metazoa > Chordata > Actinopteri > Perciformes > Percidae > Percina > Percina caprodes. Next base: position 4,725,768 of record JABXJD010000002.1, on the reverse strand, counting down.
TATTAACAATCTTAAATCATCCTTCCTGAATGTTATTGTGATATTAAGAAATTTTAAACAGTAGCTTTTTTTGTTCCAATATCATATTCAACATTGAGATTCACAGCAGTATACAGTTATGCACATTCTCACGCTAACCTCATTTTTAATCTCACACATTCTCAGAAAGTTATCAACAATTGTACAGCTCCAATTTTGACCAAGTGTTGTCTGCTGCACTTTAAATGTTAGTGACAACTTCTTTCCTTCCTTAATTACTTACTTCATGTGAAGTAGGATCTCACCATATGGCAAAAAAAGTGTGTATTCCGATGTTTCTAGGCAAGATATCGTTTTCACACCAATTAACAGCAAGTGTTAACTAGCTGTTAACTGGCGTGAAAATGCTGGTGTGGAAATGCTGTTTTACACACATAAAACAAACTGCCAAGAGAAAATGCATCCACACTTTCCATAGACAAAGGGGAATACCAGGAGAGCTGATGAAGGCCATCTAATGCCCTCTTCCAATCCTGTAACCACTGTAAACACAGGCATACAATGAAGAATTTCCAATGAAGGCTTCCTGCAGTCATCAAAGCAAACATGAACTCGAGCCAAAATTCTAGTGCTCAAATTTTTCCAACATTGTGATTTGTTTATGAGTATTGAGGGAGTACATACTGCTAAGAAATAAGTCATTCCTGCTGTTGCAGAAATAGCCAGGGATGGATGTGCGTGTTTGGACCAACTGAGGGAACCACAGTTAGTGTGCTTGCCGAGCTGAGTGGATAAACAGAGGATTCATGACGACATCCCCTGCCACAATAATGACTTCTTCACAGAGCCCTCTGTAAAGAAAGAAAGCAGTTCTGTTTTCATTTAAATCCCAAAATGAACATTCTTCTCAGAGATCAGACTATGATGTTGGCCAACTTCCAATGTATATGCTCTTCTCTCTACTTGTCACGCTGTTTTTTGTAGAACCTCCTTTGCGATGACTCAGCCATTCATCGTCTACCAGCAAGAGAGCTATAAATGAAAAAAAGTGCTTTTAAATAAATCAAAGACTGTGGGGGATATATCAAAGCCTGTAAGGAAATCACATGCTGTTCATGTGATAATCACTTGGGCTACAGCATATACTTCTTTTTTTATGTACTGAGACATTGCATATGTTTGCTGTACACAATCTTCTTTGTGCAGCTGTCATAACTAATTACATTAAGCTCTTCACAGTTTAGAGCACAATTAACTGTGTGGATGCTGGACACCCTGAATATTTTTGACCAAGAGTATGCATTAAAGTTGGGGTTAAGGCTGGGAGCCAAACTTGGCAGGTGCACCAGCAGGGGAGGAGCTAAACAGTGGGTTGTCTGCTTGATTAGTTTGTACATGAAACAAACTGCAACCCTCTCCACCTCTCCAGGAAAGAATGTGGAAGAAGTTAAATATTACTGCAGCTTCCAACGGCTATTGTATATGATAAGGACAAAGACAGTGGACAAAGACTCAGAACACACAAAAAAGACCAAAAGAGAAGAATTGTGTTGTAGCACTGAACCCTCATAAATTTTAACTAACATCAGCTCATTATCAAAGTCATTTCTGTGGTCTCTAAAGTGTGGTTCATATGTTTTTCATACAGTTAAATGTGAGTGTTTGTTACTCAATCTTAGTGTATCAGCAAAATCCTATTGTTGTTGAATTATGAAAACATTTGGAAATTGTTATTATTGGAAGCACAACACACAATGATTGCTACTGAGCTTTGTACATGTCGGTCTAAACTTGTTCTTGCCAACTGGATTTTCCCTTTTTTGAAATGCAACTATGCTATGAATTGTGGGTAATTCTGTCAAGCGAGGTTGTCTGAATTGTAGAAAGGAGCCCTCAAGCACTTACTGGTTTTACAGTGGGGTAAACTAATCAGAGCGCGTCAAAGCCTATGTGTGTATGGAGTGGGATTGGACCACTCACTGTACTGACATCAGTTGACACTGCTCTGTGTGAAGCTGAAAGAATGATTCTGTGATGGTTCTGTTAAAAGGCTCAGTGGAGTCTCTGTGTTTGGCCCAAGCACTGTCCCAATTGCATTCCTTAGGGGCAAGCTGTCCAATATTATCTCTGCTCACTCTGACAGAGGCCCCTGAAGCCACAAAGGACTTGCTGTGTTGGCCTCTCCTCACCCAGGGCTCATCACATTTGATGAGCCCTGGGTGAGGAGAGGCAACATTAGGAAGTTCCTTATTATGTGGTTGCCAGCAATGAATACACCTGCAGACAACAGGTGTTTATGTCTTTAGTCTATGAGTAACCTTCCAATATTCTAAAGGAAACCTATAATGGCTTGGTAGTAGCAGACATTTATCATTTGGCACATCTGATGTAAGCTCATTTCACTTGAACTTCCAATGGAGGGGATTTTTGTTAGTGCATCAGAAGTTTTTCTTCATTCGATTCTTTGAAGACACTTAAAACTTAATGCATGCAAGTAAGCACATGCCAATACGCAAACATACTGTACACACTATAGCTTGGTTAGGTTAAATTAATGGTCTTCCGTGGCAGATGTAAATTCATCAGGGGGAGTGTCATGACTAAACCTGTGCTCAGTCTTGAAAGGAAAGCCACACAGTGCCACGTCAGGGAATCTGCAGGTGTATCATCTAAAATATTTAATAGGAAAAAAAGTGGAAGGAGTGTCTGTGTGGGGGCTCCAGGACGAACCGTTCCAGTGGGAGGGGACAGGCTCTGCAGTGTAACATTTCTGCGTGGAGGATTAGGGTTGTTTGAGGGGAGATAAGACACCGCGGGATCACAGCGCTGTTAAATGTATCTGCCAGAGCCTGCAGAGGAGCAGCAGCAATGCAGAGTCTCTGCCAACATTCCTGGGGATCAACACCAGCTGCAGGCTCCAAACTTTTCTCCCCTGCAGCCAAAACTTAGAGAACACCTGATAAGGGAGGCTCCGTGCAGCCTCCCACATCACACGTACTTTTGAGGACTTTTTTTTTAATTTATTTTTGTAGCAGTTAGATAAGGACATCAAAACATACTTAAAGGGGCTATACTTGAAATTCAGAACAGCAGCAAACATACTTGCTTTGTAAACATTTATTGGCGTAATGGCCTCCTGAGAAGAGAATGAAGTCCCGCTGTGTGTTATATCTGCACTTATCTGTTCTTCGTGCTGACAGCCAGTCAGCTGCACATGCATGTTAGTGCGTCTTGAAAAAACCCCAGCCCTGGATGGGTGGGGGTGGTACACGATCACCAAGGGCTTGAGTCATGTGGATGCTCCGACAATGTTGTTGTCATTACATTGGATTTTTTCATAGGGACAAAAGAAACTAGGCACTATAGCGGCAAAGTAGGCTACCAAAATAAAAGTTATCATTGTGCAGAATGGCCCATTTCATTGTTGGATCATAATTATTGACGCATTAATGTGTACATCAATTTACTGTCAGAGGTGGGATTGGTATGGCTAATCTTGCTTGTGAATTTCCCCAATCAATCAATCAATCAATCAATCAATCAATGTTACATTTTCCTTGTGACAGAGATGTTATTCTCTGCTTCCTGCCCAGAAACTTCAGATGAAAATTAGCGTATAGCTAACTGTGGTACTGCTAAGGAGCTGTGCATTGTCCCTGTCAAATAAATGAATAAATAAATCAAGTGTCATCTTAACCTATAAAATGCATTAATTTATTGATTAGTGGATAAGTACAGTACACCTCAAAAATGTCCTTAAGCACAGTACTTGAGTGAATGTTCTTGGTATCTTTGTACCACTGCAAACATTTAAAATCTCATTCCCTTGATGGATGAGGGTGAAGATCATGAGCCTTAAGAAGCTATCTGGGGGGAGTCTTGTTTTGCAGCTTTGTGATGCGATGACTGACAGCAATGTCATCAGGAATCGCAGGACTACCAGCATGACTCATGCTCAAGAAAGTATTTGTGAAATTATGAGGACATCTAGTGGATAAATTCAGAAGTCCCTAATGAAAATGTCTGCCTCTTGACCCTCTCTCTCACTCACAAGCAATTTATCTGACATACACTAAGTGCAGCTGGTATTTTACGATCCAGAATGGATGAGAGGGAACCAGTGAAAGCATTATTAACCTATATAAAGCTCCCAGCTGCACAGAGACATGTAAGCAGCAGAGAGCTGTCAGGTGCACCGATGGATATAGTGTGTGCAGGCGCTGACCAGAGGGCATAATGCCTGCACTTAATGAAAAAGTCCTCTCCACACCTGAGCCAGCACACTATTTAATATCCTTTGGAATTAAAATGTATCAACCAGCATTCCGAGTACCAGCGCTCATATAGACACTCATGTCCTCCAGCTATGAGAAACCTTTGAGAAACGTGGACAGTGAAATGGTTGTGTCAGGGTGAGTCCTCTGGCCGTATGATCTCTGGACTTAACACTGCTGTTTCTCACTATTTGTATGTGGTCTTTCTCTGGAATTGCTTTGGTGTGACATGATGCGTTTGATCTGCAGAGGGGACGCAATATTAAAGGTCGAAGAGTAACGGGGAGACAGAGGGAAGCAACATGGAAGATTGAATGAGCAGATGATGACATTATAGGAAAGATGAAGTGGAGAGAAACAGATCAGTGTCAGTGACATTTCTTACACTGAAGTCTTTAAACAATACGTGCATGAATTACTCCACTTGTTCATTTAGACATATTAAAACTATTCATACCTATATGCTACTATTCAAATGCTTTATGTTCATGTCAGCGAAGGCAGCAAGTTCAAATTTAAATACAATCTTTATTTAAGGTGATAGACATCTCCCAAAGGTATAATCCAATAAACAGCAACACAGGCATTTACAATTCAAGGACAAATAATTCACTTTTACAATAACAAATTGAAGGTGTCTTCTTCAAAATACGTTTCAACAGCTGTTGCCTTTAAATTTGGACAGCAGACGACAAAACCAAATACTCAATTCAATAAATATTTCTATATTATTTCCTTAAATAAAATATGTCCATGTCAGTGCTGACGGTCATGGCATTACATTGTGATGATATTCTGTTAATTCACAGTCTGATATCCTTTGCCTTTTTTAAATTATGGCCAGCAAAACTAGTCTTTTAAGAAATCCACTTAATAGGAAATGAATATGATAATACAACTGACTTCACTGAACATTTTAAGACTAGAATACTTTCTTTGAATTTTTGAAAATCACTTTACTCAAGTAATACTGACCGGATTGCCTGTTTAAGGGCAACATAAGGACATCTACAACACTGTGACTGAACATAGACACAAAGTGAACACAAAGTGTATTTAATAGGAACACATCCTGTGTTTTCCCAACAAAGAATGTGGTAAACGATTTTCCAAACTATCCCTGTTAGAAATGTGTAATTAACCTCTGAAAGTTTTCTTGTGACCCTAGTATAAATTTTGATATACAATATTAGCTACATTTATATTATATAATGTTTAGATTCAGAGTGAATTTGAATTTATTTGTGTAAACATTTGGCCAGAATATCTGGTTTTAAAGTAATTTAAAGAAAATATCACTGCCACTTAATAAAACCATTAACTATTCAAATATACTGAGATACTTCTATGCTTGTTTAGGACAGCATTGTTAACAACAAAGATGGCAGCAGATACTAATATACTAACAATGAAAGAGTTCAGTAACAATCTTTAAGACACATTCTGCCTGCAATATCTTGAAAACAAAACGTAAAGGCAAGTGCTGTTCAGATGGACTGTAAGGATTCCTCGCTCCTGTTAAGTAAGGCAAGCTTCTTGATCAACTGAACAGTCCATGCAATGCAGCACACTCTTCAGGCATAGATATGTTTTTTTGCGTGCTTCATCCTCACAACTTCACAGAGTAACGACAAAGCACTACACAAGCAGCTACTGTTAAGTTACATCACTGACAAAACGCTGCCGGTGTGAAATCTCAGGTGCTAAGCTCTCACTACTTGCTACAGTGTTTTTCCAGTGTTTCTTTACTACACATCTGTTGCTATTTTCTGTTGTTTTGTCATTATGGTACAATAAAAGTGCCACATTTAAACTGGCAACATTCATTAACAACTCCTAAAGGCCGGATTTGTGTATATTACTAAAGTCATTTTTTACATGCCAACAGTAACAACATCATGATACCCGTTTTTTCTTGTTGTTGGGTGGTTTTAAGTAGGTTAGAGTAGTGTTCCTCTTCGGCATTTTTCCAGATGCATAGAACGTCCTTGTATTTTACCAGTGGTAAACCTTAAGCTACATTTGTGAAAGTAAGGGGCCAGTTTCCTGGACAGGAATTAAGCTTAAATATACTACAGATTAATTGAAAATAGTCCCAGTTTTGCACTGGAAGGATTTCCTGAGAGGAAGATTAAAGTTTCTCTAGGACTAAAGAGGCTTAAATTAAACTTCTAGTTTGGAAGAGTCTGTAGAGACGTGGAAAATTAAGTATTTTTCCTGCTGCTACTGTTTTGTCTGTTTTTTGTTTTCGATTCCACTTTATTATGGGGCTTTTGGAACCAGTCGCAGCTCTCATGAGCAGCTACAGCACAGCGCCACAGGTGATTGATATTAACCTCATTAGTGAGAGCTGAGCGCACTCTCACTAGAAGACTAACACAGCTGACTGATAATAACCCTCGTGTTGTCTTCCCGTCATAATTAAAAATCAACACTTTTGTTGACGCTTTTTATCGATGTTTTTAACTTTTTTTTACGTTTTTCCTTTTTTTTCAACACTTTTGACGCTTTTTTTCAATGTTTGTCACTTTTTTGACGTTTTCAACACTATGTAAAACTAACTTATTAACTTCAGTTTTACAGTTATTTTTTTTAATTTATGGTCAATAAACCTCATTTATAGGAAATTATACCTAATGTTTGAGTTAGAAAAGCAGAAATTAGGAATTATTTAGACTAAAATTAAAGGAATGTATGTGGAGATTTGTACTTGCCAAAGAGCGTTGTATGGAATTAATCATGTTATTTTGGGTAATTAAAAAGAACATTGATATAGGAAAAAGGGTCAATTTGACCTGAGGACAACATGAGGGTTAAGCTTGTTAGTCCAGGACTTTGCATGAAGTAAAGTTGTTTTTACTTGCTTAAACATAATTAACTATTTTAGATGTAAACCTAATTGTGCGTTAATTAAAAGCCTCTACAGGAAACTTGGCCTTTAGACTTGCTACGGTAGAATTTTTTAATTATTTCTTTTGTGCAAAAATATTAATCCTTACCCTTCAGTCACAGACGAGACACACAGCTTTGGAGGACTAGTGAGAGCATGGTGTTGAAATATACCTGGCAGGCCAATGAGAGCTGGTGCAGGCAGCGAGGTCTTGCCTTACCCCTTAAGTATAATTATGCCACTTCAATGGTTCATTATGGTTTTCCTTTCTCTTTACCTCATGAGATTAAGTCCCACACAGAGACTCAAATTTAAGGCCTGTGATGAGCCTGCATTGATTTAAAGTGGGGATAAAAAAAAAAGTTTGCCACGTTTAATGACTGTTTCCAGAACTTTCTGAACGCTACATGAACTCAGCTACAATTAAAGCTGCAAGCAGCGATGAACGGGCCCTCGCTAACCTGCGCGAGTCGGGGATACTGGCGGACGCCTCTCCTTGCGGCCGTGCATTTGCGCGTCACTCAGACACTGAACATCGTCGCCAATGAAAAGTGAACTCCCTGCTGAGTTCAATGACACCTCACACAAGATTATAAATCATACAGGTCATTATCTGTGAAAGGGGGCGTGGCCGCATCATAGTGGGGCGGGTCAAACATCACCAATGAAAAAGGAACTCTCTGCTGAGTTCATTGATACCTCACAAAAAGCTGTACCTTAAACGGTTCAAATGTTATCAAAGTGGGCGTGGCTTACGCATAGGGGGCGGGCCAAACAATCACCAATAAAGAAGGAACTCTCTGCTGAGTTCATTGACACCTCACACAAAGCTATATCTTAAACGGTTCAAATGTTATGGAAGGGGGCGTGGCCTGGCTGAGTGGGCGTGGTCACATTATAGGGGCCGTCTCAGTATCACATCTAGACCACACATTCTAAGTTTCATGTAAATCGGATGATGTTTGTCATATAAGGCATATTTCCTGTTGCCAGATGGTGGCGCTGTCTCCAAAAGTCCATATTGGCTTGTAGGTGTCCTCAGGCCGGGAGTCTTGGTGATTGTGGGAAATTTCAAGCAGATACGACAACGTACGCTGTAGTTACAGCCACTTTCTCCCTCATCACTAAACACTCAAAATGGCCGCCATGCCACGCCCACACCGTTCGACGAAAAGTTTTTCTTTTAATAAATTTTCATCGTTAACATCTTAAGATGACAAACACCAAGTTTGAAGTTGATCGGATGAAATCTCTAGGAGGAGTTCGTTAAAGTATAGCACCTTGTCTTTTAGGCCTACTTCCTGTTGCCACTAGGGGGCGCTATGACTTTGAGCCAATAGCGGCGTGTAGATGTCGTCAGGGGCGGACTCTGATGAATCCTGAAAAGTTTCGTACCAATCGGACACTGTACGCTCGAGTTACACCCACTTCCTGTTTTGGTGGCGAATCGCACAAAATGGCCGCCCTGCCACGGCCACGCCCTATGACGAAAAGTTTTTCTTTTAATAACTTTTCATCGTTCACATGTTAAGATGACACACACCAAGTTTGAAGCTGATCGGAAGAAAGCTCTAAGAGGAGTTCGTTAAAGTACGACACGTGGAAATGGCCAAAATCGCACTAATTTCGAACATTCAATACAAAATGGCGGACTTCCTGTTGGGTTTAGGGGGGGGCTACAATGGAGTTTTATGTCCGCCCTGCCACGCTACATATGTGTCCCAAGTTTCGTGAGTCTACGTTAAATGTAGTGCAGGGGCTGAATTTTCAAATTATTGTAGGGGGCGCTAGCGAGCCATTTTTCTGCGCCCATTCCCGAAACCCTTAAAATACGTAAATTTTCACCAGACTTGATGCGACCGCCAAATATGGTGAGTTTTTGAATATGATAAGTCCCTCAAAAAGGCAATTCATTTGACGGAAAATAATAAAGAATAATAATAATTAAAGCTGCAAGCAGCGATGAACGGGCCCTCGCTAACCTGCGCGAGTCGGGATACTGGCGGACGCCTCTCCTTGCGGCCGTGCATTTGCGCGTCACTCAGACACTGAACATCGTCGCCAATGAAAAGTGAACTCCCTGCTGAGTTCAATGATACCTCACACAAGACTCTACGTCATACGGTTCATTATCTGTGAAAGGGGGCGTGGCCGCATCATAAGGGAGCGGGTCAAACTTTACCAATGAAAAAGGAAGTCTCTGCTGAGTTCAATGATACCTCACACAAGATTATAAATCATACGGTTCATTATCTTTGAAAGGGGGCGTGGCCGCATCATAGGGGGGCGGGTCAAACATCACCAATGAAAACGGAACTCTCTGCTGAGTTCAACGATACCTCACACAAGACTCTACGTTATACGGTTCGTTATCTGTGAAAGGGGGCGTGGTCGCATCATGGGGGGGCGGGTCAAACATCACCAATGAAAAAGGAAGTCCCTGCTGAGTTCATTGACACCTCACACAAAGCTATACCTTAAACGGTTCAAATGTTATGAAAGGGGGCGTGGCCTGGATGACTGGGCGTGGTCAAATTATAGGGGCCGCCTCAGCATCACATGTAGACCACACATTCTAAGTTTCATGTAAATCGGATGATGTTTGTCATATAAGGCATATTTCCTTTTGCCAGATGGTGGCGCTGTCTCCAAAAGTCCATATTGGCCTGTAGGTGTCCTCAGGCCGGGACTCTTGGTGATTGTGGGAAATTTCAAGCAGATACGACGACGTACGCTGTAGTTACAGCCACTTTCTCCCTCATCACTAAACACTCAAAATGGCCGCCATGCCACGCCCACACCGTGTGACGAAAAGTTTTTCTTTTAATAACTTTTCATCTTCAACATCTTAAGATGACACACACCAAGTTTGAAGTTGATCAGATGAAAGCTCTAGGAGGAGTTCGTCAAAGTATAGCACCTTGTCTTTTAGGCCTACTTCCTGTTGCCACTAGGGGGCGCTATGACTTTGAGCCAATAGCGGTGCGTATATGTCGTCAGGGGCGGACTCTGATGAATCCTGACAAGTTTCGATCCAATCGGACTAAGTACGCTCAAGTTACACCCACTTCCTGTTTCGGTGGCGAATCGCACAAAATGGCCGCCCCGCCACGGCCACGCCCTATGACGAAAAGTTTTTCTTTTAATAACTTTTCATCGTTAACATCTTAAGATGACACACACCAAGTTTGAAGCTGATTGGATGAAAGCTCTAGGAGGAGTTCGTTAAAGTACGACACGTGGAAATGGCCAAAATCGCCCTAATTTCGAACATTCAATACAAAATGGCGGACTTCTTGTTGGGTTTAGGGGGGGGCTACAATGGAGTTTTATGTCCGCCCTGCCATGCTACATATGTGGACCAAGTTCCGTGACTCTACGTTAAACGCACTGCAGGGGCTGAATTTTATTAATATTGTAGGGGGCGCTAGCGAGCCATTTTTGTGCGCCTATTCCCAAAACCATTAAAATACGTAAATTTTCACCAGACTTGATGCGACCGCCAAATATGGTGAGTTTTTGAATATGATAAGTCCCCCAAAAAGGCAATTCATTTGACGGATAAAAGAATAATAATAATTAAAGCTGCAAGCAGCGATGAACGGGCCCTCGCTAACCTGCGCGAGTCGGGATACTGGCGGACGCCTCTCCTTGCGGCCGTGCATTTGCGCGTCACTCAGACACTGAACATCGCCAATGAAAAGTGAACTCCCTGCTGAGTTCAATAACACCTCACACAAGACTCTACGTCATACGGTTCATTATCTGTGAAAGGGGGCGTGGCCGCATCATTGGGGGGCGGGTCAAACATCACCAATGAAGAAGGAAGTCTATGCTGAGTTCAATGACACCTCACACAAGATTATAAATCATACAGGTCATTATCTGTGAAAGGGGGCGTGGCCGCATCATAGTGGGGCGGGTCAAACATCACCAATAAAAAGGGAAGTCTCTGCTGAGTTCATTGACACCTCACACAAATCTGTACCTTAAACGGTTCAAATGTTATGAAAGTGGGCGTGGCTTACGCATAGGGGGCGGGCCAAACCATCACCAATAAAGAAGGAAGTCTCTGCTGAGTTCATTGACACCTCACACAAGACTCTACGTTAAACGGTTCAAATGTTATGAAAGGGGGCGTGGCCTGGGTGACTGGGCGTGGTCAAATTATTGGGGCCGCCTCAGTATCACATGTAGACCACACATTCTAAGTTTCATGTAAATCGGATGATGTTTGTCATATAAGGCATATTTCCTGTTGCCAGATGGTGGCGCTGTCTCCAAAAGTCCATATTGGCCTGTAGGTGTCCTCAGGCCGGGACTCTTGGTGATTGTGGGAAATTTCAAGCAGATACGACAACGTACGCTGTAGTTACAGCCACTTTCTCCTTCATCGCTAAACAGTCAAAATGGCCGCCATGCCACGCCCACACCGTTGGACGAAAAGTTTTTCTTTTAATAAATTTTCATCGTTAACATGTTAAGATGACACACACCAAGTTTGAAGTTGATCGGATGAAATCTCTAGGAGGAGTTCGTTAAAGTATAGCACCTTGTCTTTTAGGCATACTTCCTGTTGCCACTAGGGGGCGCTATGACTTTGAGCCAATAGCGGCGTGTAGATGTCGTCAGGGGCGGACTCTGATGAATCCTGAAAAGTTTCGATCCAATCGGACACTGTACGCTCAAGTTACACCCACTTCCTGTTTTGGTGGCGAATAGCGCAAAATGGCCGCCATGCCACGGCCACGCCCTATGACGAAAAGTTTTTCTTTCAATAACTTTTCATCGTTAACATGTTAAGATGACACACACCAAGTTTGAAGCTGATTGGATGAAAGCTCTAGGAGGAGTTTGTTAAAGTACGACACGTGGAAATGGCCAAAATCGCACTAATTTCGAACATTCAATACAAAATGGCGGACTTCCTGTTGGGTTTAGGGGGGGGCTACAATGGAGTTTTATGTCCGCCCTGCCATGCTACATATGTGTACCAAGTTTCGTGACTCTACGTTAAACGTAGTGCAGGGGCTGAATTTTCAAATTATTGTAGGGGGCGCTAGCGAGCCATTTTTGTGCGCCCATTCTTGAAACCATTAAAATACGTAAATTTTCACCAGACTTGATGCGACCGCCAAATATGGTGAGTTTTTGAATATGATAAGGCCCCCAAAAAGGCAATTCATTTGACGGAAAAAGAAAGAAAGAAAGAAAGAAAGAATAATAATAATAATTCCTTCAGTTTCAATAGGGCCTTCGCCGCTGTCGGCGCTCGGGCCCTAATAATAATAATAATTCCTTCAGTTTCAATAGGGCCTTCGCCGCTGTCGGCGCTCGGGCCCTAATTAGCTACCATCTGGCCACACACTGTGCAACACAGTGTGTAATCTTTGGGGATGCCAGGAAGCATTTTCTCCCTTTCAATTATCAGGAACAGGGTGTATCCCCATAACCATGAACGTATGAATGGTTCTGAATATAGCTTCTGCTCCCCGTGGAGGAGAAGCAAGGTGCAAAAGTGATTAATTATTTCACAAATTAATTACTTTTTTAGTTGTACTGTGTTCTTGTTTACACAATAGTTAAAGTTGACAAAATACTACTTTTAAAAAATTAAGCAACTAAAATTTGAATAGTATCTTAAATAAATATAACATTAAAAAGCAAAATAACCTTGTTGGTAATGACTAATGCTGGTTGGGAACATTTTGGGAAAGAGTTATCCATCTGGGATAATAAAGTGACCATACAAAAGCTGAAATGTAAAAACAACACATTGTGGTTTTATGGGGGTTATGTGCAGGTCTATTTCTTGACTGGACACAGTCACTTCTAGTTTGTTGGTTAGTTTGTTTACCACTGGGGGTGGAAAAATCTAACATTTTCTAATATTTGCATTGAATATTTGTCTATATGTAATAATTTAATAATTTCCGGGTTCTTGTTATGACAATGTGGTGGCCAGGCAACCTTAACATATGACAGATGGATTTGTATCTGTCAATGTGCTGATTTGCTTACTTGCGCACTGCTGCCAAAACAGAACTGTCACATACATTTCTGAACAGATGTTGGCTTATTGATGTCAGACAGCAAGAAGCAACTGAGTTAAAATAATTGGTCCTCCCTCCACAAGGTTTTGGGCCTTTTCAATGAACAATCATGAGCTTTGGGAAGAGCAATCTGAAAAATCAAATGAAGCAGAGCTGTGGCGTGTGCCTCAGGGGAGTATTAGGCCTCCCTGCTGCTGAGCTGTCTGACTGGCCTTAAAACACAAAGTCTCAGAAAGTGTAATCCCCCAAAGCTGTATGTGTCTTCATGATTTCCTTCGTGACAGGTATTTTTACACATTGCTGTTTGTATATAAGCCACTGTATGATCAGGAAATGCAATGTGGGTTCTAGCTTACACATCTTAAATAGGCTTTCATGCAATGTAGCTCCACAATGTCCATGGAGAATGAAAAGTCTCTATGCCTATTACACTCTCCTGCAACTAATGAGCATATCTGAGGTATAGATTTAGACTTTGACTGAATACTTTTGGATACATAAGCTACTTCCACAAAATAGTTCAGAAATGTTAAATATATCATATCAAAGATCATACAACAAAGATAACAATTACCTCATTACAAAAAATATAGACTAGTAACATTTAGGATCAACTATCCATTAAATTCTAAAATATAGTTTAACTGAGACAGCATAAGGTTGCACAGTGACAAGATGTTCATTTCCCAGATAGAAAACAGTGATATGCTTTACTGTTTTCCTTTTTTCTCTTTTCATTTTGGTATAATTACTGAACAGACAATAACATTGGAAAAATTCAAATATTGTAAACATGATACCAGTACAAAAGCACATACGTCGCAAGACGTGGTCAGAAAACACAAACACAGGCAGCGCTGGCAGCTTTTACTCCTCCTCCATTGATTTCTCAATCTCCTTCAGCCTGCGGACAAACTCCTGAGCCTCCCTGTCACCGATGCGAGCGTCCAGCATCCTCATGATTGGCTTTTCTGGAGGGGAGAACAAACAGATGAGAGTGGTTCCGACACCTGACACAAATATCTCTATATTGAATGGCTTTTCATGTTGTATTGGAGAAGTAATTGGAAACTCAGTCCAACACCCTCTGGTCTCCTAAGAAGCCAAAATTATGATTGTGTGAAACAAAGAACTTGATACAGCCTGAAGCTACTATATGTACCGCTGGGTTTACTGCGAGACAGGTGGAGGATGAAAGGCTGGACGCTCTTTCCGGCGGCTGAGGCGTTCGGTCTCCCTGGCCAGCAGAAGTCGCTAAGAGGAGCTACGGCTTCACCGGCGAAGTCATTGGTGGAAAGCCAGTCGTAGTCCATCACAGTGAATGTCAAACAGGCAAACCTGTGTCTGTACTGTTCCGGACTGACGTGGCTGGAAGACACAAGAACAAATTAGGCTCAGGGTATGCACAAACAGGAATAGGAAGAAGAAAAACAGTACCTACAAGTAAAAGAGTTCGTCAAATACTGGGTGCAGGGTCTTAAGTTTCACTTGCGTGCGTTGACTCTTGGCCATAGGGAACAGGTGGTGAGGACAGAGCTCCACTATAACAAATGGGTCACTCAAACCTGAAGAGGACCAGAAACAGTGAATAAAAAAAAATAAAAATAAAAATCAACTTTAAAACCACAACCTGCATTTTATTTTGACTGTTACAGTTTTACCGTTAGCATCCAGTGCAAGGATATCTGCAGCATGCAGAATCTCCACTGTTAGTCTTTGTTCCGAAGCATCATAGTAGCACTTCACGCTGATCCGACCATAACAGGTATGTTTGAGTGTTTTCTGTAACAAGTTTTTAATCACAGAGGATTATTATAACCAGGTTGCAGAAGAGAAGTAACATTGAAATGATGTTAAAATATGATGTAAAAGCACAACTCATTTTGAATTTTCCCCAGCAGAGAGTCTAGAAAAAGGCAGACTTTCAATCAGATGACTGGGTGTTGCACTGTCCAATCAATACACCTCTGTGCACCTTAGGGCTAAAACAAAAGTGTCAGTCTGGTAAGCGGAAACACACCTGTTGGGAAATCTTCTCCAGATAGTACTGTTCAATCAGCTCAAAGGAGGAACATTTATTCAGCCTAAGCTCTTCATCCAGAACCTAAAGCAGCACGGTCAGAAAGGAAAAACGATAAACAACACCTTAGGTAGGAGGATATAAATCCTAAAAACAAATTGCAAGAAGTCCCACCTTGTAGTCTCCACTCTTCATATCTTCCAAGGAAAGACCCTCTCCCTTGACGTGCACAAACTGCAGCAAGGTCTGAAGCAATCCAGTAAAAAAAACAATACAACCTTGTGAGCTAAGACCTGTCACATTCATCCCTCTAATTTTAACAGAATTAAGTCTCAGCAAAGTAGTGAGACATGTTGTTCACACAAACAGCATGAAACCTCTGGCAGGCAAACACAAGATCTGACTGCCAAACTCCAAACTCAGCCCTCTTGTTTAGCATGACTTGACATGCAAATCTGTCATGTCTACCGCCAGCTGGCTAAATTGGCATTAGAATATATACAATAGCTCCCACATTGTAATTCATGAGAGAGAACTCACTTTGGGGCTGAACTGCTACTGAACGACTTCATAAATATCTAATATATGTTAATGATTGCAGAAGAGCAAGCATAGAGAGCTAATTAAAGGCTGATGGTAATAGTAGCGATGATTATCTGTACAGACTTGACAAGTCTTTTAAATCCGACTACTCCTCTTTGTCAAACTATGTCAGACTGGAAAGAGCTATACAACTGTATTGTGTGATAAAATGCAGTTACCACTGACCTCCACGGTGTACTGAAAGCGGTTGTAGAACTCCACCTGAACACCCCTGTTTTCTGCAACAGCATCTAGGATCATCCGCAGGAGCAGCTCCCACATGCTTTGGAGAACTCTACAAGGCAGCAGACACAATGAGACACCCACACGTTTGTGTTTACTGGCTCTTCTAATAACACCCCAGTACCCTCACTTAGCCTTGTGTATGTTTTCACAGATAATAGCTTGATAATTGTAAGTTGTACCACAAAACATGTCTGATGCGTATTATTATTGTGGCAAATATTACACAATTACAGAATCTTATTTGCTGTGCTGTTACAGTTTTCACCTGGTATCACAAAATAGTAAGTAATTTTATTTAGATAAGAGGAAACAGTGAGTATGGTTATGTAACTTGACATAAGGATATGCCTGTTATGAAGTTCCACAACAATCAATTTCCAGTGTGGTTGATTCTTCCTGGTTTACAATTCAAATGTATGCTGATGACACAGTGTTATATTTGTCTGCTAAAAATAGGCAACGACTGGACAGGATTCCTATTCTCTTGTTTGGGTTTCATAATTATGTACTAAATGTTTTATTTAAACTTTATCATCAGCTGCACAGGCACACTAAATAAAAAGGAGCAATTAGGCAGAATGTGGAATTTATAATTCAGACAACTTATTAAAATCAATTTGCATTATCCCTGTCAAACAGAAAATAAAAAATGCATATTTACAGTGAGGAGAGAGGAGGAGAAAGTAATTACCTAGTCAGATTCTCCTTCACAAGGTTTTCAGTGAGGATGACCATAGTGTCTTGTAAGTATTTCATAAGAGGTGACACAGCCTGGAAGAATGTCAGATAAACATACATTACATATGTACTGGCGCTGCAAACACCATTGATACTAGAATGAATGCTGTAGAGAACCACTACAAGGCCTTACTTCATCATTGTTAATGGAGTCTGGGGAAAGGCTGATGTGTTGGATGTACCTCCGCAGCTCAGGCAGCATCTGCAAAGAAATATCCTCTCATACATGTGCATGCAGGTGCAAATGCATCCAGCAATGTACATAATGCATATGAAATTAAACCTTTATTAACCTTAGGGGAATTTGCTATGCACAAAGAGCATATATATATATGTATATATATATATATATATATATATGGATCTGCTATGATCTTGTGTGCTAACTTCATGGTGTACCGGTCTGTCATGAAAGTAATACATTTGTTCCCCAGCTATCTTGTACCCAGTATAACAACCCTGTCCTGTTTTTTTTTTTTTGTACAGACAATACTCCTCCCAACACCAAATACAAAAGGTCAATACACTCTGACTGAAGGTCTTGCACAACAATATCAACATTGTTCTGTCCTCATTAAAACTCCTAGGATTCCTTAAAAATTAGAGACTTACATACGCGAAAAGTTTACATATACAAAATGGTGGAGTGTATTATCCCTCCATGCAAAATACTCCAGCACATCGTGGGCCCTATCTTGCACCGAGCGCAATTGACTTTGTACACCGACGGATGTATCATAACTAATTTGCACGCAATGCACAGTGGACTTTTCCCTCCACATTGTGGATGTGTTGATGACATAAATGAGGAACTATTAGAGGACTTAAGGCGATGTGATGTTGAACTGCATGTGTCGATGCCACTTAACCCAAATGCCCCAGGAGCAGCACGGGAGATGAAAGAAGAGAGAACAGAAGAGCTGCATCATCTAGGGTGATGTAATCTCGGTCTAATGTTAGACTACATTGCAAAAATATCACCATGCAATCATAACCTCGTGATTCAGTGAGAGTGAGCCCAAAACAAAAATGTTTTTGGGACATTTCTTTGTTTACATTTTGTCAAAAAGAAAAATGAAGAGCAAACGTCGGTCTCCTTGGCTGTAAACTGCTCCTGACATGCACCCATGGATGTATTAAGAGCATGCGCCAAGCAAATCCACCATTATAATAACAATTCACCATGGAACAAGCGTGCCTGGCCTTCCTTTAAAGGGAATGTACTTCAGACCAACCCATTTTAAATTTGCATCGGGCGCAAGAGTAATTTATCCCGACGGTATAATAGCATCAGTGCCCGAGATCCGCCCACAAAGCTACTTGCGTTTGGCGTTTGATACTTGCATTTCAGATCGTTAAAATAGGGCTCAGTATGTCCTCTGAACTCATAACAGCAGCAATGGATCACCGAAAGAGAGGACTAAAATTACTGGAAGCTTGACTCCCATCATAGCCAAATTAGATGCAAACTTAAAATACATTTTCATTATGTCAATTCTTGAAAAACTAAAAAAGATAAAAACTGTCTTGGATTCAGATATGGACATGCATTTTTTTTTAACACAACTCATTAAGTCACTGCTAGTAGAAACCTCACATTGTCAAGTGGAGTACCAAGGTTTTCACTGGCAGTGAGAAATTGCTATATACAGTACGTGTCATACTGTCAAGATTAATTGATCTGCAGGTATTCATGCTTTGAGCACCGCACCTTGTCGGTGAGCAGTGTGATGAGACGTTTGGCTTCTCTCTGCAGGTCCAGGTCCATGTTGAACAGCTGCCCATTGAGAGCCTTGTAAACCTGCTCCTTCCCCTCCACCCCACAGGACTCCTCCATGGCCCGCTCCACACCTTGCCAGTCCAGGTCACGGGGCAGGTGACCCAGGAAAACGCGCACAAGCTCTGTATTGTTCAGCGCGATGCAGAGCTAGCAGAAAGCGAGGAGGAGCAGAAGAGGAGAAACATAGGGTGGAGGTGGAGAAACAAAGAAGGAAAAGAAGCAGGGCTACAAAGAAGTAGAAGGACGGAGTAGCAAGTGTAAATGATTGATGGCGACAAGAGGTGACTGCCTTTTTTGTGTGAACATATCTGATCGCCTGCTGAGCCCTTTGTGTTGCCAGGGAGACCACTTGCTGACATTTACTTCCCAGGTCATTGCGTTACCTGCACTGTGAAGCTCTTTTGGTCTCGGCCCAGCTGGCTCCTCTCAATTTTGCGTGTTATCATCTCAGAGTAGCACACAGCCTCGCTGCAGAAATTCTGTGAAAGAAAAAATAGCAACCCTGTTATTCAAGTGAAATTCTCAGTTTCCGGTAAAATCTTTTATTAATCCTGCGTGTATGTATGTGAGTCTGCTCAGAGTCATGTTTTGAGGTGTGCTGGATGTGCGTACTTGAGTGTGGCAACACTAGAAGCAGTACTCACGTCTGTCAAGCGAGTGACAAAGATGAAGGCCCCCGCAGAGTCTGGCCAGGCCAGCTGGCGCCAGATCTCGCGTACCTGGCTGAAGCATGTTGTCACCTCCACTGCGGAGGAGCTGTGTTTGGCCTGCTGCACAGGCTCGAGCTGCTCACAAAACACATGCATAGTTCATAGTGTGTGAAAAAAACAGGGGACATGTTTTTCAGGACTACACAACAACCAAAAAGACAAAAAAACAAAAACCATACTTTATGTACTTATTTAGCATTTCTAAGGATTATGTAAACTGTTAATACATGATGAATAACTAATTATAACACACTTATATGTAGAAAAGAAATTCCTTTGAGTGTTTATAAATGTATTTGCCAACAACTCTACTGTACTACTTCTACTGTATGACACATCTATAACTGATATACTGTAATGAAAGCTTAATAACACAATTTAACACAGTTGTAATTACATATATAAATTTCTTTAGTAGTTTTTAAATACATTTACAGTACATAATAGTTTAAACCTGCTTGAGGATGATTTGCACATATGTATAAACTGTTAATAAGTACTTTATAACCTGCTGAGGAGTTGTTATGAATAATTTATTACCAGTTTTATCACTTGTAATAACGGTTAATAAATGCTTTCAGCCCACTAGTAGTTATGAGCCTATCAATAAATATTTTATATGTTATCTAAAAATGTGTTAGAAAAACAAGCATATTGGGATATTACAAAGAATTTTACATTCTGAATGTATTAATAAATGCTTTATAACACTATAACTGTAGTAAGAAATTAATGAATAATGATATCTTGTATATAAAAAGAATCAAATACAAAAAACTTAAAATGTGCCCTCCTATCTGATAACAACTACATTATAGTATATTTGAATGGCAGAAGACTCTCACATTGTCTGTTTCCACTGCTTTACGAATTCTGTCACAGGATCTGTCATGAACGATCTGCAGCCACTTATGAATTGAGGACTTGAACCAGTTATGAAAGCTTGTCAGGGCCAACATTTTAGCATCCCTGTTGGAGAAGAACACACATCTTTTTTTAAATAAATTTAAAGCAGACAAAAAGGTTGAAGTCTCATTTCCTGGCTGACATTTCAAACAAATAACCACCAGTCAGAACCTTCTAAGCTGCTATATAAATTGTCATGAGAGTCAAACTAATAACCAACTTGAGAGGAAGAAACTCCCGAAAGCCTTTGAGGATTTTCAAGGACATGAAGAGCTCAAAGATGATTTCTCCCATTGTCTGAGTCAGTCTGGAGCTCTCCTGCTCCAGAGTCCCACAAACCCGCTCCATTGCAACGTTTACATCATCGGCTACCTGAAGGATCAAATAAAGTGTGTGTGGGTTCACATACCTGTGTCAAAATGAGCAACAATAAGACTGTATGACTCACAAAAGGCTTTATAAGACTTGTTTTCCGAGGAGTTTTTTTCAAATAATTTTCAATAACATACCTGTTTCTCCAACTGCCTGTACGATATGCTGAAGAAATCTACTTTCACTGCACTGTGAGGTCAAACAAATGACAAAATACCATTAGCCCAACTATAGCCAAATCAATGTTTCTGTGTTAAACCACAACATTCTACATGGTCTTTTTCTTAATGAGAGATATATAGCGTTGATTTTCACCTATAGAAGAGTTTGTTGTAGATGTTCTTGGCTCTCTGTACGTCTTCACACGTGGCATCAACCACCTGCACCAGCTTCTTAAGCTGCTCCTCCAGAGTCTATGTTGCCAGTACAAAATGAACAAAATTCTGGATAGCCACTGGATTCAAGCCACAGTCAGTAAAATTTAGAAAATGTTATGATTTTTAAGATTAGGAATCGATATAAAACGTACCCCGTCCCCTGGTTTATATCTTGCAATCAGGCTCTCGTACCACTCCACAGTCCCTTTCTGTTGAAAAAATTACACAAATTAAGGAGGATAAATGTGTTAACTAAATTTGTCCTTTTGACAAAATTTGGGGACATTACTGTAGTTGATATACATGTTTGTCCTTCATGCTGCTTTCATTCAATACAGACATATACAGTACATGGATCGGCTAATCAAGCAATTCATCTACAGCAGGGGTTATCAACATCTTTCAAGCCAAGGACCGCTTAACTGAGAAAGACAGATCACTACATATATTGTATATAATTAAACTGGGCCTACAATAAAGCCTTTATACATACTTTTTTAGTGTATAAAATTATAAGCTTTTAAAATAATAATTGTTGATTGAATTCATGATTTTATAAGTCATGTAATAATGTTAAACATACATGAGGCACAGTGAATCCTTAGGATTAACTGTATCTGTGTCTACCTTACCAATAGGCAGGTAAGCCTATAATCAATGTTTTTTTTCACAAATAGCCTGATTTATATTTGAAAATAATTTGTTGACTTTATGTTTAAATGTTTGAAAAAAAACTGTCAAAGAATTAACAATAATTTGGTGGACCCCCCGCAGTAACTCGGAGGATCCCGGACCCCCTGTTGAAGATCTCTGATCTATAGCATACAATACATATAAATCTTTTAATTGTCATGGTTACCTTGGCAGCAGTAGTGATGTCCAAATGCAGTTCATTTCGAAGAGGACAAACAGACTTAAACGCTCGCATGTTCTGCATGTAGCCAATCCCCCTGGAGTTCACAAATGATACAAGACTAGTTTCAGGTCACGTTTCACATCATATTGTTCTTAGATTATAGAATATAAAACAAGCACAAAAGATTCAATCTCACTAAATTCTTTCCACTTCAATTGTATGCAGGCTTCTGCACTGTCTCTGCAGTAGAGGAGAAATGCAATTTCAACTGTTAGGTGAGTCACTGTGTGTGTGTGTGTGTGTGTGTGTGTGTGTGTGTGTGTGTGTGTGTGTGTGTGTGTGTGTGTGTGTGTGTTTCTGAGAAGTGTAGCTGGACTTTTTTACTAGTAAAAGCATTACTGGCTGGCATTTACAGAATCTTTAATTTGGTGAATTTCCCTGCTCTAACTTCCTTCTTTTGTGCAATGGTAAGTCAAAGCTAAGGCGGCCTGTCCAAGACTTCGAGATTTGGAGCTGAATATCTGTGCTATGCGGACCAGATTGCCAAGTACATATATCCATGGTTTTCCATGGATTGTTTCTCATCATTTTATGGTCAACATTTCTCAATGGTCAACCAAGTCCTTAAACCTCACCGTGGATCTTCATGTTTCTCCAAAGGATGAATGCTTATGATTTGGGGATTTTCCCAAGCTAAAATTTCCACATGCACTATCAAAAAACATATCTAAATATACTACAATCTTCAATTTGCTGAGCACATTCATGCTTTAAAATGGTAATCCTTTCAGATTTGCATGACTGCATGGCTCTTATACCAGTGTGTTTGACAGGATTTGGTCACTGATTTTACCAGGGGAGTGGAAGAATATAATCATATAGGCTTGAGACCACAATATGTTGCAGCAAATAACATTAATAATTTTTAAGTTTTTATTATGCAAAAAAAAATCTGTGGTCAGGAACAAATGTTTATTTTGAAATGAGTAATGAGCAATGATAAGGATATTTCTGTTTGATTTGGGAGCTCGGCACTGCACACAGTATGACTGACTGGTTGTGGTCTCTCTGTGTCTGTTGGGGTGAGAGGTTGAGCCTGTACCTGGTATGGCAGCACATGCTGCTGTTTGATGTGATGTGATGGCAGTGTGACTTTACCTCAGCATGAGTTCGTAGCGTGTAATGGCAGCAACACTGGTGCAGGGGAAAACCTGACGCATGTTCTTCATCAGGCACAGGCAGTGCTCTGTGTACAGCCTGAAGCTGTCTGAAAGCTGCCTCTCCTGGACACAGGAAGGGCCCTCAGTTATAGCTTCAAGTACACTGGGTGTGAGACATTTTTGGCTGGACCAAAAACCTTGATGCATGTCAGTGGAATAGCTGAGCTAATGAGGTGACTGTTTCCAGATAATGAAAGGTTTTTGTTCCTACTGAGAGGCTGATGGCTGCCAACCTACCAGGTCTCCCCTCACAGCGACGGGGTCCCACTCTGCATCGATGGTCCTCAAGAGGCGCAGCAGCAGGGAGTAGCACACCCTCTGGGTCCGATGGTGGCTACTGTAGCACTGCCAGCGGCTGGGTTTATAAACAAAACATGCACCTTTTGACTTTATGCTTAAGTTTTCATATTTGATTTGATCAATTTGATTCCTCCATTAACACTCACATAATGGCCTGTTGGAGAGGTGAGAGATCAGTTTGCACAGCATGGTGAGTCAATACAGTCCATGCTGGAGGACAAACTTGCCCATTCCAGTTGTACGGCTCTCTCTAGAATTATATGTGGTAGATAACCACATCAGTTTTACAAAATGGCATATATCCATAAACGAATATATATATATATATATATATATATATATATATATATATATACACACACACACACACACACACACACACACACACACACACACACACACACACACACACACTATATATATATATAATGAACTACAAATATCTGCATGAAACTCACTTTAACATGAGCGTGCTCATACTCCAAAATCTGACTCAGCAGTTTCTTGTGAATGGAGACATTTGAGTCTTTCTTAGACAAAGCTGTGTCTCTCTGAAAGAAGAAATCAAGTATTAAAAGTCATAATTCTTTGTATCCTATACATGCAAAAAGAAGAGGATACTTAATCTGAATAAACTAACCTGGCTGGTGAAGAGCTTCAGTATCAGGTGACATTCTCCCTGAACTTTGGACGTACTCGATCGAGGCTCCAGCTTAAACCACGTGTCATAGCCAACAATTGGGATTTCCTGCAAAAAGGAAACCCACCAGATTAACAACATTGACATACTTCCAGGGAAATCCTACACATTGTGTCCTTCGAAGAATCTATTTGTGTTTGCGTTTGATTTGTCACAGTAGCTCTGACTAGTGAACTTCAAACGCTTACATTCAAAGGGATGTTGATGCATCCGAGGAAGTCATCAGCGTTCTCCTCGGAGCCTGACGATGCAGATCCATTGGAACGCACTGACTTTGCTATTTGCTTAAAATACCTGACAAGAAAGAGCAGTGTGCAAGGGAAAAAGGAATCTCATTTGTCACAGGTTGAATGCACATGTAAATGTACTATAAGAGCAATAATCTATAATTTATTTATTAGGCATTTACAGTAGCTTATGCTTTCATCCACCTTACAATTAGAGCATCGACAGAATGAGTTTCATGTGCTAATGGAAGTTGGCTATTTCTCTGATTTGTTGTTTAACTAGAAATTGCAAATTTTCCACCACAGGTTTATGATTCTTTCTCTTTGTGACAACTCTCTGTGTTCTTTATTGTCACTGGGCTTTCCTTTATTTTCTTGTTTAAGGTTAAGGTGAAATATCAAATGATCCCCTACAATTAACAAGCAAGTTGTTGTCAGTATATTTCAACAAATGTAGTTAACATTCTTCATTCATTAACTGCAACTTTTGATTTGATTCAAATAGAAATTACCCTTTAATTGACAAGATTGAATAAGATGCATCTGAGACAGTTGCATCGTTACACTTGATTACATTCATGGTAATTCAGAATTACACAACATTGTTACCTGCCCATTCCTCGAAGTCCACTGACTTCATTTAGCTTTTTGCAGGCCTCGGCAACAGACACGTCATCGTCATGATCCCTGACGAAAAGAGGAGGATTCAGAGGTTATTACAACCTCTCGTTTCCTTTAAGGACATGCTTCAGTAACTGTACACAATGGACCAATCTGAGAAGTGAAGAAGATTTACAATCTAGCTCCATTCAAGAAAAGCATTAGCCTACTCAACTTTTATTGGAGTCAAGAATGATCTCTTTTACCGGAGCTGAGAAAAGCCTCTATAACAGCTAAATAATGACTCTTCATTTTGTTAAGCCACAGGGCTCCCAGTTTTCCAGTTTGTTGCAAAGTACAATTTTACAGTTTAGAGCAGAGTAAAAAAGGCAACTTCGTTAAACAAAATCAATCTTTTTTTTCCATCCAACTTAAAAAAAGACCTTTTCTGTTTGCTAGGCGATTGACAAACTGTGACTGCAATGTGAGTGTGTTAAAATATGTAAAATAAAATTGTCATATTATTAAGATTTGGGGAAAATAAATTATTGATTTTAAATGGTTTTGCCAAGTGATTGTAAAATCAAGTATCACAGCTAAAGACATTTGTTGGAGTAGACTTTCCATTTGCGTGTACAGTATTCTGTATGCATTTCTTGTGTCATCTGTGATGCAATAAAAAGGATATTATATATTACAGCAAATTAAACCTAATATAATTAATATAAAAATCAATAAAAAAGTGCTATAAAGAAAATCATCAAAATAAATCCTTCTTTATCCCTTTGGCATGGTGACATTCAAGGGATTCAAGGTGTTGCTGCGTACTAATCTTACCATATGTCAAGATGTAAAAGGTCATTGTGGACATCATCTATGTCACTGGGGAAAAAACAATTAAAAACACGATAATTATTAATTAAATTATTATTATAAACACTGATCATAAACACATCAATCCTTTAGTGATCCTTCCACAGAGATGACACTGTGCTGCACTGGTCACATATCTAACAACTTTAGTGTGAAAGAAATGGAACTGTGAATCCTGCATGTCACACATATCACAATGTTCAGCACTGTGCTAAAGGTTAAAGTGTTGTACTCACAACACAAAGTGTTCATCCCACACTGGGTTGAGAGTCTCTGGTTTGACCTCAGTCACCTGGATACACATGGCAGGTAACACCTCCTTGGTGCTGGAGCGTTTCTCCAGCTTCTCCTTTCTCTTCCTGAAGCTGAACTTCCTCTCCTTCTTCTCTTCCATTTCCCGTGGGCTTTGGCCCAGCAGGATTCCCAGCATGCAGTAGGGGTCACTGTACCCTGGCAGGCCACGGGTTTGACACATAGAAAGGGTTATCACACACACACAAAACTGTTTATATCATCGTGATGATGCTGTTACAACAATGAGAAGAGTGAAGCCTTTGGGGGCATTTGTGGTTTCAACCAGTCTTGTGGTTTTGTACTCATCAGCAAAAGGAGGGTAACTGGTTGACAATTGGCTGAAATTAATATAATCTTTAATGGAAAGCACCACAGGTAGTTGGCTGTGGATGGGGGAGGTGACAAAATAATACAGGAAGTCCAATACTTGCAAGACCACTTTTTATTAATCTTTTATATATTTAAACAAATATTTAATCAGGTATAAGTTGTCATTGATGTGGTTGATGTGATGATGTATGTCTGGCTTTTTGACGTGCTGGGATTGACAATGTGTTAATAGGACACATACATACCTGTGTATTGTATATACTGTACATAGTGGATAAGCATGTAATTGTTTTTATAGAAGGTCATGTAAGGACCATGGCCACCCAAACCTTATTGCCATCTCTCATTAAAAGAAATGCTATTCAAATACTACCCCCCATTATGCAGCTGTTAAATAATTACATGCATACTGTACAAACATAGACAGATTAAAATAAGAAGGAATGCACACAAGATAAACAAACCAATGATGTTGGGTATGTTAGACTCAATTAGAATATGGGACTCAACATTTTTACAGCTTTTATTTGATCTGTATCTGAAATGTTGCGTTAGAAAGTATAGAGTTATCTAGTGCTTGAGATATCTCACCATTTGCATCCTTGGCCATAAGACTCTTTGCTTTCATGACAGAAACTCTCAAGGAAAAACTGGCCCGCTGTGAAAAAAAGGAAATTTACTGTCTGTAAGAAAACAAGGGCATGCATTGAATACATTACAATGCTCCTTTATCCATTTATATACATGTCAGCATGTAATGTAGAGTAATAATGTGAAAAATTAATTCCTGATTGCTTCATTAGATATGTTAAATGCACTAGCTGTGTGTGTCACAACCTAGAACAACTCAATGTTTTACCAGAGGCAAAATAACTGTAGAGACTATTTAAAAAGCTAAATATTTTCACTTTGAACTCAACATTTCCAGCAGTCTATCATAATGGCTGACACTTCTTAACAGACATATTTGAAAGGTCTCTGGCAGTCAAGTAAACAACACACAATCATACAGAAGGGGGCTTTCAGGTGTTGCAAGTCTTACATCTCTCTACTCTCCAAGGACATCAGATTAGTGGGCTCCACTGTTTCTCTCCCAGCCATGCTTTAAGCTCATTACTTTCGAACTGTGCAAACTATTAGTATGAGAAAATACCAGGAAATACACTAAAATACCAACTGTGGCTGCACAACTGAGGAGTTATTGATGCCTCTAAATCTGCACTTTGTGACGGCTGAGTTTGAATAGTTCACATAAGTTCATTCTATTATCTATTTTATTAACTTAATAAGATAATGACTTAAAAACTGTACCTGAAGCTTTACATGCTTTAGTACATTTACCACAAGTCACGTACCGTTGCAAACCATGTTGTATGTTCATTTTTTTTTTTTTTTTTTTTTTTTTTTATTGTTCCAGGTCCCAATTGGTTTCCATTTCCTTCTGTATATGACAATATATTAGGATATTCTTTACATTTTAAGATATTCATCCCAAAATCACTGTAATGGACACAAAGTCTGCCTGGAACATGACCGGAAAATTAAATAAAACTCTATAAGTGTACAGCATTCATTAAAAAATAGAAACTACTCTAGTGTATCTTCTTCCCTAAGACAACTGATGTCAGCTGTCACTGTATCTGAATAATATTGTTTTGGAAACATTTGAATGAACTGTAGCTCATGCACACCTCACCTTGGATTCTTTAACTTTTTGAAGAATGATGTCATGTTCCTCTTCGCTCATATCAAATGCCTTGGATGGTCAGAGAGTAAGAAATAAATCTGAATAAATATTCTAGAAACACTTGATTTCTTATTACAATAGATAGATAGATAAATGGATAGATTAATAAATAAATACCTTTAGCAAGTAAGCAAACAGCTCTTCGTCACTTGTCACATGTTCGGATGAAGGTACTCCCACCCGGTTGACCACCGTGTACACAGCTTCCTCATAAAGTAGGTCCAGCTACATCAAAACACACTCCACTTAATACTAACCCTTCCACAATGAAAGCTCATGTTCTTTTGCTTTCACGCTTTCTGCTCTGCTGCACATCAAAACCAGGGAGAGTTCTGTTATTATGACTTTTAAAATGTAATCCCTGCTAAAATATGATGAAAAAATGAGAAGCCGACGCACCTCCGTTCTTCTGCTTCTGTCAGGGATAAAGGCCTGGTCTACATGCTCTTGGGGCGGCGGCACTGTGCAGGCCCCTCTCTGGCACTGTTAGGGGTCAAAAACAGTTTAGCCTAAACAAAACATGTCTTTTTTATGAGAACTGGAGAGAGGGGAAGCTGAGGTTGCAGTAAGATATTATTGACAGTACAGACTCTCAATCATCTCTTTGAATTATGGTAGTTTAGTCTAGTTTAGTTTAGTTGTGAGATGATTAATGGGGTAGCAAAGAATAATAAATAATAAATGTGTATTCAAATTTTGGACCTTTTTTCTAATCTTTGCTTTTGTGAAATATTGGATTTCTTTTTTTAACCACATTGTGTCTCAAATACTTTACTAAGCCTTTGCAATATATTGTATTGTATAAGCTTGTTACTGTTATTTAAAGCCTTACAGCATTTAAAGCCTTTAGTAGATGGAGACAGTAAATGTGAGGAAATAAACTAATGGAATGCACCCTAACCTTTTGGCTATATTAGGTTGCCCTATCATGTGGTTATTATGTGAAATATTAATCTGAAAAGTAATTGGTCACTGTAGCTGTCAAATAAATGTAGTGGAGTAAAAACTTCAGTATTGTCGTGAATGAACCATGTAGTGGAGTATCTTTCGACCACTACTGCACCAAACTAAATCAGAAGACTGACTTCAAATTTAGACATCCACAATAAGGAAAAAGGACAAAAATTGTTTTCGGGAGATTATATTATGTTTTACCAATTTTGACATGCAGAGTGGATGTTCCTTATCTTTTGATAATGACTATTCATGTGTTGCCTCTTTTTTAACTCTCGTCTAAAAGCAATTTGGAAATGAAGACATCAATTGTTCTCAGCAAAGATGTTAATACAGCATCATTGCCTTATTAGCATTGGCAGCAGTAGGAGCTGAACATAGCCATCGACAGCAGCTTGTCATGGCTGAGCTTCCAGTCTTCTGAGCACCCAACTCAACCCGGCCCTTCTGTCTATACAAGTCATACTGGTACTGAGGTCTACTCGCTACAGTACATGAACGTGTTTCAAGGATGTAACAGATGGGAAGGTGAAAGTTGGGTGGGGGTTACCTCAGCCTGGGCAGCCCGCAGCATGTTCTCCTGCTTCTGAAGGATGGCATTCACACGCTCAAAGAACTCCAAGCTCTCCTCGGAAATCCTGCCAAGAAGAGAAAGCAGATTGACAAAGCATCGAGAAATAGAAATACTTCCATTTATGAGAAAAGAAAAATGTGAAATGCATGTTGTGTCATGGTAAACAGATTCATCATCTCATCAGTCTAATTGAATATTTTTGGATCGCAGTTAAAAACAAAGTGGGGTTCAGTGACAGTGATGGAATCACACTGTATCCTGTTTACAGACACTTTGAAGAAGTGTCAGTCAATAATGATTTATTTGCTTTTTTATGTTGAATTACTGGACTCCGGTGCCAACAGTTCAGCTCCTTATTTGCTATTAAATACCTTCTTATCTCATGCACTGAAAAAAGCAAAGCAGGTCTAGACCAAAGCTCTCAGCAATCCCACATGCCTGCACTCTGTGTGAACCTTGTTAATCTACTATGATGAGCAGGGCTGTGTGCAAAATGCAAATTATGTTTTATGTTTCCTCCAGGTGTGAGTGAATCCCGGACTCTCTCCGGCCCCAGTTGTCATGGTGATACAGGCAAATTCAGGGAGGGAGTAGCTCGCTGAACACATTGGGAATCCCCCCCACCCTCTTCACCACCACCTCTCACCCCTCCCAAATCTCACACTGGGTGTTTTCATCCTGGCCTGTATGGAGATCACCTGGGCAGGCAGCAGCTCACATGTGAGCTGTAGCAGAACTGTCTGGATCAGCCACGCTGTCTGCCTATAACTCCTAACCCCCACAGCTCCCACACCACTCAGCTTCTGTCTCATTCCTCATCTCTTAGCCAACGCCATCACATTATACAGAGGAGTTGTCCACAGAGGCCCTGTCATGCTCCTTTATTAGCGTCATCACAGCAGGCGTGTGGCAGCCCATCCCAGCACCCACTGGCTCTTGCCATGGTGGGGGAGCGGATGGCAAATCCCTGAGGTATTGATGAGAACTAATGGCAGTCATGCTGACAGAGTTGGTCAGGTTTCCACTGGCGTCAAATGCAGCAAAACTTGAAAGGTGTATGTATTCTGTTCAAGGATGGAGTTTAATGTTTTAATTTGTTAGCATTACAACTATTTTGCAACAAAGGCATGCCTTTATATTTTTGCCTCACTGATACGTAATACTGATCAAAAAGTGAGTTGCTATTCTGAACTGAAACCCCTCAGTCAGTGTTTGAAAGCTTGAAGCCACAAGGCGAGTCTCTGTCATATCTGTGACTGTCTCCACAAACAAAGCCTGTTCCGCTTACAAGAGAAGGGTTTGTTTTTTTTTAGTTTTAATTTGCAAATATAGTACAAATAAGCTTAATTTGATTGTAATACTTGTGTTATGAGCAACACAATTCTCTCCACATCAGTTGTCAATCGTCTAGGGCATCCTCTTATCCAGAAATCTGTCCCATTTTTTATCAGTCAGATTGAGGATTTGTCCACACAGTCTGGTAGCTTTTGTTTTGAGGTTGAAAATGATAAGAGCAGAAATAATGCTCAAATGATGCAAATCCAGTCAATCCTGATTAAATGCATCTAAAAAAAAATATGCCATTCTCTTTTAACCCTTTTCTGTCACACACACACACACACACACACACAATGTTGCTAGGAAACAGGTCATTTTTACTGTCATTTTATATCATTTATTTTCAGAATTTATTCAATTATGTTTTCATGATTGGAGAGTAAATCAGAAGGAAAACTTGAATAAAAACATGAACACTGAACTTCTCTCTGTGAGTGTTTAAACGTGACTAATTGTGAGTGTGAAGGTGACAGCAACCCCTCACTTCAAACTTCAATTGAATATGGCAGTGTATGTAGTAATTAATAGTGCAGACATTAATGTTGTCTGCAGCATGAAAGGTAATGTGACATCTGTATGCATTCTAATCAAATAAGCAATTATAATGTGATTGATCACGGTTGTCGGTGCATAATGTCAGCCTGCAGCTCCTATCATTACATAGGATCGCCATGACAAGGATCCCCTCCTGTTTGTTTTACTCTAATTACACATTTGATCAAGCAACAAAATATTACAGGTGAAAATGTGGAGTTATGATTGCAGTGTGTGTGTGAATTTTTTATTCACACACACACACACACACACACACACACACACACACACACACACACACACACACACACACACACACGCACACACACACACACACAGCCATTTCTGCAAACAAAACCGAAGCTTAGTTGGAAATCATTTTCAACGTGGGTCTCCTTGGGTTCTTCACAATGGTGACTAATAGTTTTCACTTCCTCAACGTGCTGGAACACAACACATTTATAAACAGGCAAAGGGCAACTCCAACAGGACGCGCTTACATGATCCCTGACTACAAGAATGCCTGACTTTTGACATAATGTTCCTCCTGTTTTATTTATCAGACAATATTGGATCCAGCATAGTATTGCAATACTTTCCGTGGCAATACTGTATTGATACACAGGTGCCAAGTATCAATCCATCGTTGGTCTAGCAGACACTCTCATTTTGCAGCAATAAAATTTGTTTGAGACAAACTGAGAAATTTATATTTTTAGATAAAACACATGTTGACTTTGTCAATTAAGTAAATATGGAATTGTGACATAAGTATCGTGATGATATTGTGAGGACCACCCCTCAACAATATAGTACTGAACAGTATCATTTTGCTATATCTTAAGTATTGCTGAACTAAAGGAAAATGACTCCTGGATACAGTATATCTGACAGTATTAGGGTCATATCATAAAAATAGTAGTTTTGTATTATTTGAAAATACCAAAACCAACAATGAACTGATCCTGCTAAAATGTATTGCCTGTGTAGCCTCATATTTCTTATTCTTCTGTACCACTGAGCTCCCATTGTCTAAAAATACATCAATGAGCCACACTGTTGAATGTCCCTCCAATACAATGAACACATGCACTATAGTTTATTTAAAGTGAATCACACATACAGCATTTGTATGCCTTAAATTCTCGCATATAGGCTATAGGTCACTAGATACACCCAAGAGGGAAAATCACACTTTGGTAAAACTCCACAAAAGGCATAGACATCTGAAATCTGTGATGATGGGTGTAGTAGACTGCTTTATTTAAACATTGGCTTTGATTAATGATTGCTAAAACTACAGTGCACAGCAATTTAAGGGCTTGGGGCTGATTGCCACACAAAAGCTAGGGAGATCAGGAAAATATTGAGTTGGAATAACACATATTTTTGTGTCTTGGTGTTATAATGAGATTAATTGACAATATGAAAAACAGAATAACACCAGCGTTATCCTTTAAATGTATAATATGTGTTGTTAATATGAATGAATGAATGAATGAATGAATGAATTAATTTTATTGGTCGTAACCAAAGGGTAGGGTCAGAAACTTCAGCTTATATGAGCCCCCCTTTCTCACACTTTTACAAGTAACAAACACATTGTCAGGGATAAACAATTTCAAGACAAGAAAGATAAAATAAATTACATAAGAAAATGTAATGTAATTATAAATTGATTGTATTATTCGGCATCAATTAAATAATGAAAATGACACTGCAGCAAGCTCACAATCCAAAACAGAGTGAAGGCAAGTGTGAAATATAAAGTCCAACGCTGTTGACAAATGGAAAAGAACAGTCAAATACGTGAACAATAATAAACCAAAATATACAATTTAAATATAAATCCCTGTGTGCTATAGAACGCCTGGTGATCTCCGACAGTGTCTTGTGCATTTCCACAGATGTAACAACTGGCTCTCCTAGAGGCAAAAACATAATTTGCTCAACTGAATTAAAAAGTTCACCTCCAACGTGCGGGTCTCTGCTATGAGAGCTCAGCTCTGACAGCCGGCTGTACTACTGAGTCAACAATTGCGGACCTTGCCGGGGCACAGTGATAATATCACTGAAGGCTAGCTCTTCACTCTTCACACACAAGCTACTGTCTGCACACTACTGTTTAGCTACCTTTTCCTGCTACAACTGAATTCCCAGAAGACAGTGCGAGGAAAAAGCTAGCCTTCATTGACATTATCACTGTGCAAGCCACAGACATAACCACCAGACCATTGGGCGCTTGGGATTGTTGGTGGCTGCAGGAGGTGAGGAAGGCGGGGACGAAGGCTGCTTGCCCGGCTAAGGGAACTACCACACAGATCAACACTGCCAAGCCTACAACTGAATGGATGAGCTAAAAATACACATGAACTATTGCATTATGATTTTCACAAAAACCTGGCTGAACACTGACGGCAGCTAGCAGCTAACAGCTACACAGGCAAGCTACACATTAGCAAAATTGAGACAGGGTGGGTGATTTAAAACAATGTCGGAGTTAAAAATGCATCTTGTTATCACGTAAGGGCCCTGTTCATGTTGTACAGACATTAATTGCAATTTGTGTGTTTTAAGAGACACAAAGGCACTCTAAAACCTGCCCCAATAACTGCCATTTTAGCTCAGTGGAAGCTTGTAGACATGCTGCAGCTACTCAGTGTTGCCTGCACCGATTCAGGTCAGGTTTTTTTGAAAGTACTTGCATATTTATAGCAATCAAGATTAACATAAAAATTGTCCGGAATTGTCCTTTAAGTAAGTAAGTCACTTAGTCAGTTAAGTCACTCGTCACTTAAGTGAGTAAGTCACTTAGTCACTTAAGTAAGTAAGTCACTTAATTAGTGACAATTCTCTCCGACCAATCAGTAGTCTGCAGGTTTTCTTATAACAAAGATCAACAGCCTCCCTCTAAAGACAAGCGCTTAGGTTATCTGCACAGCTGAGACTCAGTGGGAAGGATATAGCACCAAGCAGCTGGCATGGGAAATGAGAAAAAAGGTGAGCTACTGACAGGTCAAATCAGTCTTTAATATAGAAACAAATAGGGTCCTATTGGAGCAGATTTTACATTAAATTGCATGTATTATAAGAATATAATAATAAATTCTGAAATCAATAAAACATTCTGGGACATGATCAAGAATATGCATTAAGTAACAAACATTCATGAAAATCAGTCCTTTAAATTCAAAATTGCTCCAATAAATGTAACAAAGCATCTGAGGTTATCTTCCATGTTAAAAATAGACATCGTCGTCAGTACAAGTATTAAGTTCACACAGCAGCAGCCTGTGTTTAGGTTGCTATAGAAACCTCATGTTACTATAGGCTTTAGATGAAGCTTCAAAACAAGACTGAAAAAGCCCAGATGAATGATATTAATTGTGCCACTTTATTTGTTGCTATGAGGCAGAAAACTCCACAAGAAAACCATTAAAAGAAGAAAAAAACGAATAAACCTTGACAGAGATCAGTAAAGATCAAATCCACTAATCCTGTTTATTGTCTCCCAAGATCTCAGCGCTGTCAAGCTAATGGTAACGTACGACATTAATCAATACATTACGAGAGAAACCTAAAGAGCCTAGTGACAATAAAAAAAATAAAAAATAATAGGACAAAAAAATAATACATACATACATACATACATACAGATTACATATCCACATATGCATACATGAATACATACACACACACATAGTACATGCATACAGTATATATTTATATAAATAAAAACAAATCATGGGCTGTGGTAAAACGTGAAAAGTGAGCAGTACATTTGTCTAGTGTTAATAAATTGATTGATAGTTACGTCTTTCAAATAAATAGCCATTTTACAATGCCTAAAGTATTGATTGTTTTGTCCAACCAACAGTGCAAAACCCAAACAATATTCAATTTACTAAAACTTAGGACAAGAAAAAGCAATAAATCCTCACATTTGGAAAGGTGCAAACATCAAATATGATTAAACCCATGTACCCATTACTTTCATGTAATGAACACACACACACACACACACACACACACACACACACACACACACACACACACACACACACACACACACACACACACACACACACACACACACACACACACACACACACACACACACACACACACACACACACACACACACACACACATACCTTTTTATGGCTCAATCAAAAGCAGAGGTGTGCCATATGGTGCACGGAGACTAATGGACATCAGAACCATGTGGTTTAAACTGATACACAAGAAAACAGTAGCATTTGTGAAGCCCTCAAAGCCTGACTGTGCATGTAATATCGTGGTTGATGTGTCCTTGGGGGAGAGACAGCTTGTGCGTTTCCTGCTCACAGCGAGGTACAACTCTGGAATAAATGTCAAACGCATTAAAACATTCTGTTGACAAGAAATAAATGACCTGTGGCTTCAGCTGGACAGCCAGCCGAAAACAAATGAATGACAGACATGAATTATTTCTTATATGCCGCCGTCTTTGAAAGGCTGTCATCTTCTTGAGCTACACTGAATGCAATTTAGACTCTTATTATGGGAGCTTTGTCCTAAGCGGCAACAATCAAGAAAATAATAACTTTAGCTAGACACAGTAATATATTCACAAGCAGTCTGGCTCCTGCTGCTTAAACTCAAGTGGACGCTTAAATTTGTATCTGACAGCAATGCAAGGAAAAGCAGAAAGTACATCACAACTTTACTTTTAATATCATAAGTTCAGGCAAAGCTTCTGCCCTCAGCGTGCCTTTAAGGATTTCATTACTTCTCTACATTTTCATTATATAAACTCTGAATGACAAGTAAGATCATTCATGAAAATTAATTCTGAAATCCCAGTAAAATTATTAGTAACATGTTAAACAAAACACCACCAAAATTCTACCAAAGCCATATCCACAAAAAACAATCACCAGGATTCAGCTACATTACACTATTGCTTGCAATAGTGTGTGTGTTTGTACACCAGGGACTCACCTGCGAGGTAAGGGCTCAGGGCAGTGTGTGAGGGGGCTGCTGGCGGTGGGTGGCGGTTCCCTTCGGCTTCTCAGCGACTGGCTCCTCTGCACCTGCCTCAGCATAGTACTCTTCAGGTCCAGCAGCGTCGTCATGGTCTTTCACTGCCAGAACACACACAAAAGGGCAAACATCAAGATGCTGCCACTCTGGTGAAACCCATTATTGGCAGCAGTTGTGTAATGCAGAAATGAAAATACATTTAATTTCAGCTGTGGGATCATATTTATCAAACCGGTTGTTTCTGGAAATACAGTTGGCCCAGGGGATTCTTTTAGTCTAATCAGCTGCATAATCACCCCCCTTTTGCTCTTTTGACATAATTACACTCTTCCTCAGCAGAAGGTGTGTTCTATTTCTGTCTGAGCCTGACTGATGCCGCGAGTGTGCAATTTATCTTCCACCTTTTGGTCTGGTCAGTTCAGAGTCAATCAACCTTTATTTTTGGGATCACACTTTGTGCAAGATATGCAAATCAAGAAGCCTCGCAGAGGTGAGAGCCACAGGAACCCCATCACAGCAATGTCATAAAAGCTGTTGTATCACTCAAATTAAAACAGTAAGAATAGAGAGCCAAGTAAAAGCTATGTTTAGAAATGAGTCCCTTGAATGTCTTAATCATAGACTTGTAGAATCTGCTTGGCAAAACCTAAGAGGATCTAATAACTAGACCTAGAATATTTAGCAAAAACAGCTCAGTCACAGCCAGATGACGTGAAAACAGAATATTAAGATTTGTACTGAGGGTCCACCAAATAGGAGCTTGTAGGATGTATACAGTTTTGTGGGCTTTACAGAGAAGTAGCACATCCAGTAATTATTCCTGTACAGCAAAAGTATTATAATCTATAATAAAAGTTAATTATATAAGTTATTGTATAATTTACACTTTAATACTCTTGGTAAACCATGGTAGCTTTGCAATCAGTGGCAGCTAAATGTTGACTGTGTGCACTAACTAAGTCATATAACTAACTTTCACAACAGGAAACTCAGGGATTGCTAGCATTTAAGCTTAGCTTAGCATAAAGACAGAAAACAACCAGTTGAGTGTCCAATTACTGAACTGGTTGTTTTTAGTAATCACATGACTTGATTAGTGAGCATTATAGGTGCTGAACCAGTAGGTGGATTTTCTTACGAGAGCAGAGCTAGCTGTTTCCAGTCTTAATGCTAAGCTAAGTTAGGCTGCTGCTGGCTGTAGCTTCACATGTATCAATATACTGTACAAGTATATACAATCTTCTCATTTAACTTAAAGCATATACTGTAAGTGTATATCACAAAAGTAAATATCTTGTGCCCTATGACCAATCGTTGTGTTTTGTGGACAAACAATATATCAAAAGGAAACCACTGCTAATAAAAAACAAAGTCAATTTGAACATTTAATTAGTTAATCCACCAGGGCCTAAAATTTGGCTTAATGAATGTTGACTAACAAATGATTGATTCCTAATAGCATTAACCAGAATTATTAAAAGAGAAAGCAATTTGGGATAATATGGGACCACAGGCATTCTATTTAATAAACAAATACAATATAAAATCAATTTTTTTTTCCTTTTTTGAAATGATTACAAATGGTAGCCTTTCACTTTGCTAAAGATCATTAGACACAAGAATGTTATCCAAGCATTTATAGAAAAAGGTATTCTTGGGTTGTTGTGATTGCAAAATATGAATTTAGTAAGAAATTTATCTATCTGGAGACCTCAGTGAGATTGGCACTGTGTTGCTAAGCAATTGGCTGTGAAAGAGTGGGTCTTTCTTGGAGCCATTTGCTATAAAGGGAACTCTCATGGCTTGGCTTCATGGCTTCATCTTTAAAGTATAACTGCATTATATGACTTCATAACAATATTGTGCACTGTCAGTGACCCCCGCAGTAGAAAAGCTCAAGAATAAAATAAATAGTTCTGATTTTAGTTCTGGTTTAATAAAACTGTGCACGTGTGCATTTTCCCTAAGTAAAAAAGTCAAGAAAAATATAATGTAATTAAAGCAGACTTTACAGTTTATTTGCAATAGCAACAGCAAAATGCTTTTATATCAGCTCGAATTATCCTCTTAACAATAACCAAAGCTGAGTCTGAACGCACAGGAATTACAAAATATATACTGTCTGTAAATAAGGTATTCTATGTGATTAACTCAACCACAGAATTGACATTAATGTTATTAAGTGTAAGCCCTTTTCTGATTTTTTTTGTCAAAAGTGAGAAACTAAACTTTCAGTATATCTACCCTCTATTAGGAGTTAATCCTTTCAATCTCAAG
Source organism: Percina caprodes (assembly GCA_013375575.1). Taxonomy (NCBI): domain Eukaryota; kingdom Metazoa; phylum Chordata; class Actinopteri; order Perciformes; family Percidae; genus Percina; species Percina caprodes. The sequence goes on along the minus strand of JABXJD010000002.1, from coordinate 4,686,992 downwards.
AGAAGGTTGGCCGTCTATAAATACCCGGTTCAATGTTGAAGTTGGTCACTAAAACCTCACATTCAGAATACATGTGTGAGCTTCCATATTCTTAAAGTAAAACTTAACATTCACATTACAACAACACTGTTTACAGTGCAGGCAATGTTTAATCAATTTCAAGTCAAAAAAGCATAAAGGTTATCTGATTGCATGAATGTCAAGAGTTCCTACAGCAAAACACTCAGGGATGCTCACACATCTGCCTGGCAACTGAGAAAGAGAATGAAGCCTATTGTCAAATCAACGAGTCTCCTTGACAACATCCAATCACTTTTGTCCCTGCTTGACCAATTTACTGTTGCATGTTAATGGTGATGGAGCTTTGGTGATGCTGGCTCCACCTGGAGTCTTTTGAGCTTCCTACAGTCAGCTTGCTGATGAACAGCGGCAAAGAGGGTGCCCAGTTAACTTTGGACACTTTGATTGATGGAAAAATAGTTTCAGAAGACACAGACAGTAAGACACTCTTTTCAATGGTTGACAGCTGATGTCTGTACATCTGTGTGAAAAAGAACCAATTAACCACAGTTGCTGGGCACTTGTTTTGATTTTCCTACCAACAAAAAACACACAATAGTCTCTGTAATTAACAAATAGAGGACAATTAGCTTAGTGTGCCTGCGAAAGGAGAATTTGAGATGTTGCTGCACATTTTACAACCAATGTTGAATTTTTTTTTTTTTTTTGGGATATAACTGTTGAAGGTTGCCTGTTTTGAATTGCAGCCTTACACCAAATGAAGGAAATAGAAAATAAAACAAATGTACAAATGCTCTCATTCCGTGCTCTAGGACAATTGCACAGAGAGCAGCGTGCAGTCAGCTTTCCAGCTCGGAGTAAGCCAGAAATTTGTGATACAAGTTGCACCATAGGCTGAGCCAAAGGACAATATGCTATCGATCCAGGAGGCTGACACCTGTTATCCACTTGGAGCATCCACATTATACTCCATTAGACTGAAGTGTCTGTGCTTCTTCTCTGTCAGACATCATCAATGTGTAATTGTGAGAAACTGTTGGAATTTCCTCTTGTTCTACTTTACATAGTAATTTCAAATCTTTTTATGAACTGTGCGATGAATAAGGTGTAAACTTACTTGTTTCCAATCAAAGGTGGTGGATGTATAAACGTTCAGCTTGCCAACATATCTTGACGGAATTGATTCAGGATGTGTTTAAGCGGCTGTAGCATCCTCATGCACGATGGATTTATTCCTGTGTGTTTTTTGAATGGTACTGCTAAGTGTCTTGAGAAAGCTCTTGCTGTTGAGTCTGACTGAATCTCAGAGTTTTTGATACTTTCTGCTATCAATGTCCATTGTAGCTGTGCTAGAAATACAGTATGTCATAAATAAGAAGGTCTAATGGCTGTGTTTAGAAATGTATATTTAGCAACAGGAATAACAAACAAAATTTTTACCTCTCATAAAAGGAAAATTATATTTGTTAATGCATGGTGCATTATATACAGTATATAAAAAAAAAAAAAAGTAGTTGCTTTGTCGGCGGTTTTGTATTTTTGTCAGGTTCACCATACAGGTCCTTGTGGAAAAGTTTTGTTACCACTTCAATACTTACTCTACTTGCTGGATTTTAGTTAGGTCAGAGGAAAATAAAAAATATATATTTGAAAAGGAAATATTCAGATTATTTTTACAACAGACAAACAATGCACTACTGCTAAATGTCAAGGAATCACAAAAGGTTACCAAATTTTGGTGATTATTTGTTGTCCTTACTATAGATTTTGTGCACTATTACAATACAGGAAAGTCACAATTTCCCAGGGCTTAAGGTGCATTTTAGTACATTTTATGACCGTCAGAGGCTTTGTAAAATAAGAAAGTGCTCACTGTTTTATGCTCTGCTTACTAATAGACTTCTATTTATCAGTGCTATGATCTCTTTATGACATATATAAAAGGCCGTGCAGCTGAAATACCTGAGGCATATTTTCTCGCTGTTTCAAACACACCAACTCAGAAAACACACATATCCACTACATGCAGGCTGGTAAGCACCAACAGTTGAAAGCTAACAGGCACCACAGAGCAGCTGTCTCCCAGGTGAACTCATTTCAATTATGGGAGTGGATCTCTCCCAACTGGATAACACTCTGTCTCAGCCGTCAACCCATAGTGACAAAATGGGTCGACGTGCCATCGCCGGTGGCGTGCCGGCTGCCAAGGAAACATTTTCAAAGCCAAGGAAATGCCTTTCTCGCTACATCGGTGCTGAACTCTATACCAGGGAAACATTTGCTCTCTCCTGTGAGAGCCAATGAGCCCGGCAGCCAAAGGCGCCTTGCTGATAGGGATGGAGTGTCTCTATGGTAACAGCAGAGGAAAGGGAGCTGGTAAATACAGGTAAATGGAATACTACAAAGTCTGAAAATAAGCCCCTTGGTGTGTTCACCTTAATGCGGTAAAAAATGAACGCTATTATATATACATAGTCACAATCTTCATCTCCTAACACAACTGTGATAGAGAGGATTGTACACTGTTTAACCTAACAGAATCATGGATAATATTTAATGTGACTCATAGTCTTTTGTTGTTGAACAATTCTTCAAGTGTCTGTCTGAGCGTGAAAATGTCATCCTTTAGTGTTATTGAGTGTTTCAAATGAGGGGGAAACAGACAGACAGACAGAGAGAGAAAGAGGGGATTATGATTTACATGTCTTTGTCTTACAATCAATGTAATTAGGAGCATTTATTCATTACATTCCTCCATAGCTGCCTAAATGAAAAGGAAATATTAACCGTCTTCTTTTACGATGACACTGACAGTTTGTGTAATTAAATGAAAGAAGCAGAGCACATTTTGAATTTAATTTAACCACATCAGCCTGAGGGGATGCACATTCAAATCCCAATTGAAAGTAGATTATCCTGTAGCACCGATGTTAAAAAAAGCATGACTATCCTAACCGTTATGTCAGAAGCAAGACCCTCATCATTGGCCATCAATGTTAAGGGCCCTTGGGGACATGGGCTACATGGATCCAGCTGACAGTTATTTGTCAATTCTTTAACAAGCTGGTCAGTTGAATAAAAGTGGACAAGTGTGGAAATCACTGTGATCTATATTGTATACACCTGTAGATAACACAATCTATAATCCAGCAGACCCATAGAAACACACAGTCTGGATGCTGCTATTCCCAAAAGATCCCAGCATCTAGGTTGTCAAGGCACAACATGACAGGCACTCTGGTTTGGAAATTGATTGCGAAGAGTAAATCCAAGGAATTGATGGTTGTGAACTATTGTAAAGGGCATCGGCACCACAGCCAGAAATCATTGACAGCCACGCACAAAATATAAAACCTAAACAATAGCACAAATCCTTGCTTATTATACCACATATAATACATCCTTTGTCACCCCGAAAAACACTCACTCCAGTAATTAACACTGCTGTCAAAAATAGCAGCCATTGAGTCTTTATGCAGCAGAAATAATGCCACTTCCATACTTTACGTAAAAACATCAATCTGCATCTACAAGACGCTGTGCTGCAATACAAGTGTCATACAACTCAGCTCGCACACAACCATTGATGCCGTACTTCTGAAAAAAAACTAAAATTAACTAGCCTACTATATTTCTACAGCATTACCATAAACTTTTCTCTGATGTCTCTTTAAATGTGTCGCATAGGGGAATCATTGGGAAAGCTTTTTAATCAACAGTTTTGGCCACTGCTTTACTGTATATTAAGAGGAAATGATTAATTACTGACTACGATTCATCTAAAGTGGAGTTATGACCTGCACCAGCCAGCTTCTTAAAAAGAGAGGAGAAGCCACACATATCCAGACATTCACATTCATTTTGTTCTGCACAGGCCAACCACAGCTCCTGTTCTACGAGACTGCAGTTTCACGCAGTTGATGAACAATGAAATGTAATTATATTACCTGTGTAATCTGATGCACAGTAAATATTAAAAGCAAAGGTGAATTGCAGGCTCAAATTTGGTGTTGCAGTCACTGGGGAAAAGATCTTTCTAGCTGAGAGAGGTTTGTGTGTGTGAGAGTGAGAGAGTGAGAGAGAGAGAGAGCGAGAGAGAGAGAGCTCCATGAGTGTCTCCAAAGTGCAACATTGATTTATACCCAGTATGAAGCTAAGCAACCATATTCTGTCAGCTTGCTTTATTTTCAAGACAATTGTTTTGGAGACAAGAGTAAAGCACATCTTCTAACATGTTGTGAATAATGTTACATTACACATTCCATTGTGTAAAAGTCTGAAGAAAGTCATTCTCATCCGTTTTATTTGCATTCTAAATTGCAACACTGTTTTCCTATCTGTGTGAACAGACCTTGAGACAATCCTTCCGCCCGTCCTGACTCTCTTATCTTACTAGACGTCATCTAAATGAATGGAGCAGTTGTTAGAACATATGTATATCCTTGTGTGTCTCATTAAACCTTTAGAACATTATTGACTGAACCCTGCTTCATGTCGCCTTGTTCTCCGAGATCTGATGCTTTCAGAATCAACTCACAGGGGTTCAGCCAGTAGATGATAGGATTCGAACCACAAAACAATCTCACAACACAACACAAAAAAAGTGTAGAGTAAAATAACATGTTATCTGCCTCTGATGCTGCTCTGTTACACCTGTGAGTGTGTGTGTGTGTGTGTGTGTGTGTGTGTGTGTTTATTCTTGATGGGTGTGGGGCGTTTCTATCTTTTGAAATGTGCTGAGTTAAAGATTACATACAGGAAAAAAAAACAAAATAAACATTTTAATGGTACACAAAAATGGTAACAATAAAACCTTATCTACCTGTCAGGTTTTGGTTAGGCCAACGTTATGTTAACATAACATTTTACTGAAATGAACTTCCAGAATGTGTGTCTTTCTAAATCTGGTTCTTAATAGTGGACAGAAGGAGAACTTTTGGCAATATGGCATACAAAGTGTAGCATTTGATCTTTCTTCTCACTCAAAGTGAAACAGATCTGAGCTCACGAGCATCATGTATGACAATCAATACATATTCCTGCACTATTATCTGGGTATCAACAGAACTTTATCCTCCGTCATAATGTCTCTAACATTACAAGGAATGCAAATCAACAGGTGCCAATGAACCAACCTCCCTAACAATGACATTATGGCTTAATAAAGCTGTTGCATGTTTTTTTTCCTTTAATCAATCTAAACCAAAGAGGTCATTTATGCTGTTAAATGATAAAGATCCAGCTCACCTGTGTCTCCTGACAGTTTTTCCAGTGTATAATGTTTTTGCGTCTGCGTGTCAGAGTTCGTGTGAATCAAAGCTCTGACCACTGCAGCAGGAGAAAGGACGTTGTTTTCTTCTGTGAACGAGGCGCAGTCAACTTCGGTGAAAAAACGTTGGGATAATTTTCTTGCGATAGACGAGAGACACGCTCATTTCAGTCCTTCGAAATGCTTCCTGCGCTCACGCTCCACCGATGCTCACCCATATATGGCCATAGGAAGTGCAGCGACACTTTACTTGCCCTCGACTACTGTCGGAAATATACGAGTTGACCAAACGACACAAAAAAGGTTGAGGTAAAAGGTGAAATCGGATTTTTTTTTAATAAAGAAAAAATTCTGACGTGAAGGGGCGGAGCTGTGTGAACAAATTATTGTTAAAGTCATATTTTAAGATCTAGGCTAAGTGTATTCTTGTGTGCAGCCTACTGATTTTACACGTGTTTTAAATCGTTGTAGGCTATACCATAGTTTCCACACAATGAAATAATTGATTTCACTTGACCTAATGTGATTTAGCCATAGTGTGATATTCAATGCAAAAAATGGTAACATAACCTACATGTTGTCTATGACAACTAGACTTTACAAAAAGTTGTTTGTCTTTTTTCTACAAACATAAAATAAAAGACTACAAAATACAGCCCAATACATTTTTCACGTCTTTTACATGCTATAATTACTGAAATGAAAATAAATCAGTTTTATGATCTCAGAGTTTATGCAAAAACGAAAAAAAAAAACAGTTTGACTGATTTTCTTTCGTGAAGTGAAGCAATTTTTCAAAAATTTAACTTGTCCATAAACTGAACAATAATAATTAGATCAGCTGGCCACGAAAAGATGAAAGCAATCTTGGCTTTGCTTGTTTTGTATTTTTTAATGTTTATATGTATTACATGTTTGACATCAGACCATCTTCTATATTGTAATTGTTTATATTTTATTTTAGAGAAACTGCATTGTAATTTCACTTAACTATTATTCATCAAAATCACAGAAAATTTAGTCTTTTTTCCACTCTCCATGCCAGGTTTGCTCGGTAGAGATGATTATTACTTCTGACCAAAGATGCTTGAATGAAAGGAGGTTATGATGTGCACATGAAGGCATCAGTTTTCTGTTGCTGAGGGATGTCACTGAGAAAAATCCCCTCAGCGACAGAGAGAGCAGGTTCAGCTGTCAGTCAAATTGAGATTCATTTAGCCTACTTTTACTTTGTCTTGTCTAATGAGCTCATGAAGTGCTTTAATATAACACTTTGGTAGGATCTAAATGTTAATGGGCTACTCTGGAGACCAGAAAGCTCTCACAGACTTTACGTAGCCCACATGAGGCCCCGATGCCTACACAAAAAAACTAAAAAGATTTCCCATTTTTCACAATCTGTCAATTAAATTTAATGTCCTTACTTCATTTGTCTTATTAACAAAGACTGAAAGCAGGAGTAGCTTAAATATTGCCCCTTTTTTACTGTGCGTACTGTTTATTTTATTTATGTATAACAAAACATTGAAATGATTTCCTTCATATAAGCCGCGTTAAATTGACTCCAAAATGTTCTGTGTCAATGCTTCGTTGTTTGACACTCTTACAGTAGTATTTATGGCACATGCAAACATGATTGAGCAGATGATAAACAGCACTTCGGAGGCCTTGTATCATCTGTTTTTTTCTCAGTCCTCCTAATGTTTGGACATTAGGAGACACAAATGGAAGGGCGTGTGCACAAATGCTTTAAATAGACACAGGGGCATTAATTATATGCTTGTAGGGTAGAGGTGCCTCTCTTCAGGCATTGAAATTATGTCACACATGGTCATTATAACAGAAGCTGCAGTCAGGCATGCAGCACTGACAGTTCACAAATGGAACCCTTCATTTGCATCAACAAAGTCAAAGCACATCAGCATCCTGCGATTAGGGAGTTTCCTTATCACTGTTTACCTACATACATCTACATGGAATCCAAGCTTTGATTGTGTCATGTGGAACAATGTATCCAATACTAAGAGTGAAATTTATTTATAATGCCAAGGTGACATAACATCAAATCACATCTGTTATTTGTAAATAATGCATGGTATTGCAAATCCCTGCTGCAAACACCAGACTGGTCAAAAGGTTTAAAGGCCATATTCAAGCTACTTTACATTCCTGTCAAAAACAATACCACAATTCAGCTGTATGCATTGGCAAACACAGGCAAGGAGATAATAGCTGCAGTTTAGTGTTCAAAATTAATCCTACATCCATTGCGTTTCAGCTCAAAGTCGATGATAATAATTGATACTTAGGTGGCTCATGACTGGATATATTGAGGACTTGAGTTGTTCTTTTACTTTTCAACTTTTTTTGGTGACTTATCATAGATGCATTTTAAGACAGGGCCTTTCTCTTTGATTGGGAGTGCTTCCTGAGCTGTGAACGAGGATGAAATAACAGAAAGAACAGACAGAAGAGGAGACTCAAGCTTGGGTCTGGAGAATTACATCAGACACCATCTCTAATTCACTAATGAGGAAAAGCAAACACTAGATTTCTCTCTGATTTTGATATGTTTTGACATCATTTTAAAATCTCAGCAAAATTGAACAGGCTTTTCCTGTGTTGAGTGATAAGACACATGTGACCCTTTGCCTTGTTTCCATGGACACATCATTAAATAACTTCCCCAGCTGGCCCCAACTGTTTGTCTTGATGACAAATGCAAGTGAAGGATTGAGTTATTACCAAGAATATAGATGAACTGACTTTTTGATTAAAGTCCTAAAACTGTGACATAATGGAACAATTACAGAAGATATATTGGAAATCATGCGTTACAAATATATGTTTACTTATTTTGTTTTATCTTATGTTTGCACTTTCTTACCTTCAAATCATACATTTAAAGGTCATTCAGAAATTGTATTAATTTCAATCAGGAGAGACTTTGTTGAAAGATGCAAATAAAAAAATTTCATCACATCGCAGAATATTGAAATGTACAGAGTCTTTGCCAATTAGATTCCATCGCTATGTAAATAATTTTATATGGGGTCAAAAAGCCATGAGTAAGCATATCTCCCCCGATGGAGTCTAGACACCAGTGATGGTGAAGGAGCCTGAAGACGGCATGGTAGTGCAGGAGCAGGCCTTTTGGAGAAGGACCCAGGGTGCCATGGATGACGTAGACTGGAGGTGGATGGGGTGGAGGAGGGTTGTGTGATTTGCCTGAATTAACAACTGACAGCAGCAGAGAGAAAAACAGATTTAAAACAGGGATGCAATGATGTGATTGGCTCATGGAATTCATATCCAAATCTGCTTGGTTTGAATGAAGAGTGAATGTCCAGAATAAGCTGATCAATTCAGGAAAGAGAGGGAGGTGAATTAAGGCTTAGAAGTCTTCCTGAAAGAATTCACACTGAGCTATAGTCTCACTATTGGAGAAGCAAGTCTGTCTTTCTTCATTTCTTTTCTTCTCTCTAGCACATCTGAGATGTTTGACACCAATGCAGAGAATAGAGGTGTAATTGTAGATTGTTATTTGCTGTCAACCTATTGATTTGGCAAGGCAATGACCTTATAGGTGGAAGTGGCAGACTGAACATGTGCACACTGACTGCTTCCCAAAGACATGTTCACCAGCATTTACCGCTCAGATTACAGAGCAATACAGAGCAACTGCTGATCCTGCCAATCGATATAAGAGCTGAGCTCCAAGTTTCCAGTGCTACCACTCAGATTTTGTTTGGAGATGAGAAGTTCAAAGCTGTTTCCAAATATCACTTAGATCTAATCTGGATGTGTTTTGGGGCACAGAAATAACTGTCATTTACCAATCCTATTTTCTTTGACATGTATTGATCTCTGACTTTTGGAGCACTTCCACTAACTGACATCAGACAGAGGTTCATCTGTACACAATAAAGCTGTGGGCCAATCAGCGTTACCAACAAAGTCGAGGCGAGGCGAGTGCAGCAGCAACCATGTAATGGAAAAACGTCATTGGTGTTTACGGTATACAGTTCACTCCATCAGCGAGAACAAACAGCTATTCAGCTCAACACAAAAAAATTGTTACTCAAAAATCCAAACTTATTATCGCCAGAAAATGTGCTGTGTAGCTTGAACTCCTTCCCTCCGTCAGTAGGCTGCGGTCCATCAGCGCCAAAACCTCACGCCACAAAAACAGCTTTTTCCCCTCATCAGTAAGCCTCACCAACAAGGCCCCCCACAGACTCTTAACCCCCCCTCCCCCCCGTATTTATTGTTGATTTTATTTTATGTTTAATATGTTTGTTTGTTTGTTTGTTTATGTATGCACCTTTCACCAAGGCAAGTTCAACATACGTGTACTTATTATGGCAATAAAACCTTTCTGATTCTGATTCTGACATGAGTTATTTATTGATTGATTGATTGATATCTTTAGAACACGTAAATAAAAATAATACATCAGAAAAAATAGTAATAAGAAAACAATTTAACAACAAAAATAAATTATTTCCGGTACTTAAAAACCTCTATTTAAACAGGAGTAGGCAGAATTAAAACTTATCTTTTCCTACCCCTTTATACTGTTTCTACCCTGTAAATTAAATGAATTACTACAAAATAATAAGTCTACTAAGGATAATAAATCTGTAATCAATGAAAATATATATTCACAAGTTCTATTCCCATTGATATACAACAACCCATACACAACAATATTTATACACATACTTCAAATTATTCAATATATTCAATATGAGCCCATGTTAATGATTACACTGTGTTTCTCTGTATCTCTGGAATATAATTTCTTTAAATATCTGTTTGAACATTGCTTTAAATCATTATTTAGTTTATTCCACAATTTAGTGCCACTGACAGATAAACAGAAACTCTTCCTTGTCTTTCGAAAACTGAGAGTCTTCAAATTGACCCTCCCCTTAATTTGTAATTTGGTCTGTCACTATATTTTTGTTTTCTACAATAATTTTATATTGGACAATTCTTATCATATAATAATTTAAATATTCTTATGAATTCACCATTTACTTTATCAACATCTTTTTCCTGATATATCATTTCCCAGACTTGTGAGAGCAGATCTTCTTTCAACCACAGACTCTTCTGCTCTGACCTGTGAGAAAAGAGGTTTGTTGTCCTTTTTAGATGTGTAGTTCTGTTGTAAGCTGTAAAAAGTGGTAACCGGTCACTGATGTCATTAATTAATTGTCCACTCACTGTATTGTTGTCTATGTTGTTTGTAAAAATATTATCAATTATTTTTGCACAGCGGGAAGTAATCCTGCTAAGCCCAGACTATACGCTGTACTGATAACGTTTTCTGTTATATTGTACTTATTTGGATTTAGCAAATCAATGCTAAAATCACCACAGATGAACATCACTTTCTGATTTGTTTTTGTAAATTTTTCCTCCATCCAATCTTTGAATAAATCAATATTAGAACCTGGTCATCTATAGACAAAAACATTTTTCTTTTTTTCCCTACAGACTTCTATTGTAACACATTCAAGTAAATCATCTACCATTGTTTTTTTCCCACCACCTTGTAATTACATTTATTGTCCACATACAAAGCCATAACACCCCCATTTTTATTTTCTCTGGTAATACAACAAATATATCCTTTAATTTCAAAATCTGAGTCCTTTTCACTGTTTATCCAGGTTTCCGATATACTGTGGCAATTATATTGAAAGGCTGTTTGAAGAGATTTAGATGGTTAATGTTGTGAACGTTAGCATATAGGCTTCTGCCTAACATTCCAGGGAATCAGACTGTGACTGTAATGTAAACGGCACGTTGAACTGGACCCTGGGAAGATTATATTGAGTTTATTAACACACCCATCATGATACAACTATTCCTTTTAGGATTATCACTTTCTATCATTTGTTTTCTATTGCAAATTCATTCTAGCTATACTGTATACAGGGTGAGGAAAAAAACATAGTTAGTCACCACACATAATAGTTGAATATTACAGTGCTATAAAAGACAAGGGCAAAGTCTATTATTTTCTTTTCCATATTAGCTTCTTTTGGCATCAATAAATAAATTCTTATGATAGTTGTGGGTGTTATTCTTTATCTTCTTTATTCATATTATCCACGCATTTACCTGCAATGTAAAACATGTATTAACTGTCCAAATGGTTGATTCCAACCTGGTCTTATGGGATAGGTGAGTCATGTTGATTAAAATACTTATGTGTTAACCACTGACTCAGTGTGTCCGCTATCATAGTCTCCTAAGCACTACTCATGTACTCATACATACCCTGTCAATAAGGCAGCAATGTTCTTACTATGTTGTTCCACACTTAAGCTGTGCAAAGAAACACACATGCACGCACGCACGCACACACGCAGGCACGCACGTGCACACACACACACACACACACACACACACACACACACACACACACACACACACCTTCTTTAATAGTTGCAATGAGGTATACTCAATGTTTAGACTCACTGTGCCTCCCTCAGGCAGAATAGTGAACTGATAAACACCAGTGACACAATTAGGCTAACTGTACATTTTGACTAAGGGTATAGATCACAGCTGTTTTTGTCCCTAGGCCTACATGTGCTGTAATGTGTAGCCAACCTATGAAAAGCAAAAACAAATTTCCTAAAAAGTTGAGTCATGGTTATTGATAATTTGTAGTGGTGCATTTAAATAATCTGTTTCTGTGATACAGGTTGAAATGAGAATAAGATGAGTGAGACTAATGTTTGTAGTTAAGATTTACCTGCAGGAGCAGTACAGCATATATCACACAAAGGCAATTAGTAGTGAATTATTGTCAGTTAAAACGATTGGCTAGCTCTATATTTTCAGTTTTTTATGATTGCTATGACAATTTTTTCAATAATTTTAACAACTTTCCTAAAGTCTTAACACAGTTAGCACTACATCTGTCTGTGTAGGCTATACAATTAACACATTTCTTGTTGCTTGGACACAATTGATACAGTTAACACAAATTTAAAATACTTGAACTTCTTTTACACACAAGCTTAACCAACACCAAAACAATGGGTTTTTACTGACACATTTGCAAATGCTTTCACACTGTATGTCAGAACAGATAACATGTTCTAAACCTATCTTAGGCTAAATTCAAAGTAAACAGCTGTTCATATTGTAAATTGAAATACAAACATATTCCCTGCATTTTACAGTATTCCATTGTTACTGTCAATGAGAGAAACAGCTGATTGAAGTTATGCATATAGATCAATCACAGCTGATTCCCATCTAGGAAACAAACTCAGCTGTTGAGGTTCTTTCAATCACATGACCATCTGTTTTTACAGTATTCTTTATATAACAGTAAGTGAGTGTTGTAGTTTGAGAGCAAAAATTACTGTCACCGAAGTCACATTCCTTGTTAGTTTACGCAAACCTGGTCAAAGCTGATTCTCATTCTGATATAGTAGTACACACAGTACAGTAAAAGAGGACCTATTTGGGCTGATTTTGTGTGGAAAAGGAACAATACAGTAAAGATGAACACAAAGAAAGTAAAAAAAATACCTGCACGAGGGAGAGGAAGACAAGTACTACAACAATTCGGTCTGTTCCTTTAAACTGTATATTCTATAAAGCTTCTCTGAGATGGGTCATTAATTTTTGTATTGAATTTATGTAGCAAAAGAAACAAAAGTCATGCATTACTAAACCCACCAAAACAAAAATGTAGAGGCTTTAAGAGAAACTTCAGTGTAAAACACAATCTATGACCAATACAATCACTATTGTCTTTTGTATAAGGGCAGACCTGACACACACAATAATGTAGTTTCTGTAATTCCATCTGATATCAGTGTTTTTATGACATTGGGCTATGACTGACTAAATGTTCCAGTTGGAAGAGAACATGTGTTAGTGTTTTGGAAGAATTATTTGATTTTGAGACGTTTGCACTGTTTTGGTAGACATAGTGTATTGTGTTAGTTTATTATTGTATGTTAACTGTTTTTCCAGTTGTGTGCTGTACGTATGTTGGTGCGTTAAGAGTTTATGAAAATTGTCATAGCAATCGTTAAAAACTGTAAAGAAAGGGTTAGCAGGAACTTCCTACCACTCCATCCCAGTAGGTGGCGGTAATGTAGTTGTAAACCACCTCACCAGCTGCACAAGCAGCAAGAAGAAGAAGAAGAAGAAGAAGAAGAAGAAGAAGAAGTATAACGATTCTGCAATTTGTCAGCTCAGCCCAAATGTGCCTCCAAATATGTGACAAATGTGAGGTTAACCAAATAGCGGACACACTCTCTGCTTTGACTGCCATAACCTGCAAACCATGGCGGAATATTATTTTCGTTTGAACCTGGGCATCTCGGCCGAAAAGGACTATTGCTGTTTCTGCTGCTCTTGTTGTTATTGTAGCTAGCGCTAGAGTTAGCTAGCGTAACACTGCTGTCTTCACTCTCAACATAATGTTGATTCATTGCTGCTGGGCAGAAAACCGCAAAAACAAGGTAACTCTGGAGCAAGTTGCCGGCATCAACAACTGACCTTAGTAATTTGTATGTTACGCTTCAGAAATGATTAGGTAATTGGCCTTGGTACAATATTTCAGGCAGGGTTGTATTGCACGATATGAAAACACCGAAGTTACATCTGCATGCTTCAGAAGAACAGCTAATTTAAAATGACATTTCTAGCTAAGGTTAGCTAACACCAACCTAACGCTGCCAGCAGTTACTGCTGTCTGCAAGTTTTGAGATGGAGCAGAAGATAGCAGCAAGTGAGATGGCTCTCGTTCTTCACAGCACATCTGTCTGAGTTGTAACTCCCGTCAAAGAGAAATCATGTCTTGCAAAGCCGCAACCAAGGACAAGAAGTCTAGCTTCAGCAAGAAGCTGTTCAGGCGAGGCTCTGTGCGCTCTGCCGGCAGCTTTATGAGCAGAGTCCTGAGGACACTGACAGCGTTATCACACTTTGGATCTGAAGTCCAAACAGAAGATGACAAAGATGATGGGGGATTTTCCACTTTTAAATCTGGTTGTAAAGATGTGCCCATGGATGATGGGGACCTCGCCGGTCTTCTGTCCGGAGAAAGAGTCCCTGGAGTGTCAGGTCTCAAAAACCACGGGAATACCTGCTTCATGAATGCAATCCTGCAGTGTCTCAGTAACACTGAACTCTTTGCTGAGTACCTCGTTTTGGAGCACTACAAAGGCGAGGAGCTAGATGAGGACAGACCAAAGACCAATGGTGTACTTCTGCAGAAGAAGGGTCCTCTGGCCAAAGGAGAAGTCACAGAGCAGCTGTCAGGACTTGTGCGGGCTTTATGGACGTTTGAGTATACCCCGCAGCATAGCAGAGATTTTAAGGTAAAGTTATTTTCAGCATGGAATAGGACTGCACTATATTATATATATATATATATATATATATATATATATATATATATATATATATATATATATTTTTTTTTTACTCATGAAAATATGATTGCAATGATAACTTTTGTATCATTATTTTCATTTTAACTGAAGAATATTAAAATAAAATAAATGTTTAAATGATAAGGATCTGTACCAAACAAAGCTTTTTCTTCAATTTGCAGGATATGATTTGTAGGCTTGGACGTCTCTACAGCACCAAAATACTTAATTCAAAATTATTTCACACATATTTTTGCCTTTAACAAATAGTGCGCCCCCCTTGCAGTTTGAATATTGCAAGAGTCCATATTGCGATTTTGATATAATTGCGATAAATTGTGCATATACTATGGAACCACCGCCTGTGGGGAAAAAATACTTTGCCAATGCATGCTGAAATAATGTTTAGGATCTGCATTTAATAAAACTTCATGACCATCATATTTGAATTCACATACAAACGGCGCAGAGATGTTGTTGTTGCATGCATGGTAACCTTAAGACCATTCTGTTTGTTGCAGAATGCTGTGTCGAAAAATGCCACCCAGTTTAAAGGGAACGCTCAGCATGATGCTCAGGAGTTTCTGCTGTGGCTGCTGGACAGAGTACACGAGGACCTCAACACAGTCAACCCCAACATCCGGCCTGCTATAAAGGTGTGTTTAGAAGACTTGGGCTTGTTACAGGCATAGTTTTTTTTTTTTTATTATTATTGAAAAATCCTAAGGCTTGTGTCACATTTCCCCCTCATTGCTCAGCCATACATTCATTAGTGTCTGAAAAGCTTAAAATAGATATTCCAGTTTTAATTGCAGGGCTATTTTGTTACATTACATTATGACTCAAAGATGTTTCAATAATTTTGGTCACTCAGTGTATCTTACTGATGAGCTGCATTTACAGTTCTGCTAATATAAACTAGGCTTGCCTGGTCTTGTTTTCTCTTGATTCCCTGTAGCTAGTTTATAACAACAAAATATATGAAGGCAGTACGGCTTTCTTATGAACCCCAATAGACTGGTATTATTTAGCCCGTGACTTATAAATCTGACTAGTAAAACTTATTTGTTTTTGTTCAGCCACCTATTGAAGAAGACGATCAAAGCATAGAGGGTCCATCTCCTCCCCTCTCCGCTGGCTCGTTTGTACAAGAACTGTTTCAGGCTCAGTACAGGTAGACTTTATGTCCAGTAAAACTTCCATGTTTTTCCAGTATGGACACATTATCTCTCTGCCATATTAAGGATTTACACTTTTTTCCTACAGGTCTTCTCTTACGTGCCCACATTGCCAGAAGCAGAGCAATACATTTGATCCCTTCCTGTGCATCTCCTTACCGATCCCACTGCCACACACACGGTAAGTTACTTTCTTGAGCTGTGGCCCGGCATTAACGCTTGATCAGTTAACAGTGCTAGGTTGACATGTTTTTACATGTTCATGACCAGTTATTACTGGTTTGTAAGGTGTATACAGTAATCCTTTGTGCATAACTAAAGTAAACATTTACAGGTACAATATTTGTAGTGTTGTACCAATTATTCTACCATCGAACAATGCACAGTGTATTTAGGTTCGTTAAAGGGGTGACACCATTCAAGGTTACGAGAACCTACAGTTTATATGTGTTCTTACAGAAGAAATACTATAGCCTGGTGTGTAAGGAGTGTTTGGGGGTTTGAGGGTGCAGGCGGAGCAGCAAACAGGTGTGGAAGGAGTGTGCACTTTCAAACTAAAACCACAGTGTGTTCATGTTAGTAGAGTCTTCAGTCCAGAGTAATAAATCTCTGACAAAAAATGTGATGTATGGGAGGGAAAAAGATAACACATTTAAATTAGTTGTCAACTATTAAATTAATTGCCAACTATTTTGATAATCTAATACGCAGTTTGAGTTTTTTTTTATTTAAAAAAAAAGAAAAATTTCTCTGATTCCAGCTTCTAAAATGTGAATACTTTCTAGTTTCTTCTGTCCTCTGTAACAGTAAACTGAATATCTTTGAGTTTTGGACAAAACAAAACATTTGAGGACGTCACTTTGGGAAACACTGATCCACATTTTTCACCATGCTTTGACATTTTTATAGATCAATCAACTAATCGATTAATCAACAGATTCATCAACTATGAAAATAATCATTAGTTGTTGGATTTATAGATCTGAGCAAGACCTTTTAAAGCTCACAAATAAACTAATTTCATTTAAACCTTTAAACCATAATTACTGTGAACCATAGCTTTTAAAGCAAGAGAAACCCTGCTAGCATAGTAAAGTATGTTAAAAGAATATGTTAGAATTTTTATTTGTGTTGTGTTTTTTGCTAGGCCCCTGTATGTGACAGTGGTTTATCAGGGGAAGTACTCTCACTGCATGAGGATTGGAGTTGCTGTTCCCCTCAACAGCACCGTCTATCGCCTCAGAGATGCTGTGGCACGTGAGACCAAGATCCCAATGGACCAGGTGCTATTTCTGTCTCTTATCAGCTTAGGGTCTGACACAATGGGACTGTATTGTTACTGTCACACGATGTTAGCTCACTGTTCCTAAAGCCAGTTTTACCTCTGAGCAGTAATTTGTCATGAACCCAGTTTTACTTTATGAAGTGGACTCAATATACAGGGATGGACTGTTTTAAACACAGTCCTTAGGGGATGCAACAGCTGAGTGCTTACATTGATTAAAGCTGGCAGGATGAAAATGCTACAGGAGTAAATGAGGACTAAAGTGGTATAAGGAATGATATTGTTTTTGTTTGGGTATTTGGGTTTCCTTGTTATTTTGTTTTATACGTAGATATTGTCTGTGTCATGAACTGTTTTAGCATTGTCTGTTCAAATATTGTTTTGGACCCCAGGAAGACTAGATCGTCGTCTAGGTGTCAGCTAATGGGGATCCTTATAATAAACTAAACTAAACTATGTTATGATGAGTGTTGGTTTTGCAATAACTGTCAAAACATTAAGGAAACGGGACACTTCTTTTTAAATGTACTCTTTTCTTCTCTTTCAGTTTATTTTGACGGAAATGTACTATGATGGTTTTCATCGTTCATTTTGTGATGATGATGATGATCTTGACATCATTCAAGAGAGTGATTCCATATTTGCCTTCGAGACACCAGAGACCTTCAAACTGGAAAACATACGCACAAAAAGAGGTAATTCATACTTAAGATTTTTGTAAAAAAATTCCTGCTTTTTTTCACAATAAATTGATTGAAGGATATTAATGTGGGCTTGTTTGTATGTTTTTACAGGAAGTCTTCTGGCAAACCTGAATCATAACAACTTGAAGTATGCAACAGAAATCAGCAGGACTCCATCTTTCATGCAAGGGGCCATGACTCCTTTAACTGCATCACCTAATAAAATCCTGGGACCAGAAAAGATTATCCTTCTGGTGTGTAACAGGGCTTGTACCGGCCACCAAGGAAAGAGGTACTACAATCCCAATAGTCTATGTTCTATGGTGCTTATTTGTCCTCGCATGCCCCTTTCTCATATTCTTTTCAAAAATAAAGATTGGGGTATCATTAACACATTATCCAGTTTTTGGTAGTTCCTACAAATGGTAGCAATGGGTTACTGGTGTTAAAAGCTTTCAGGAGAAATTGATAACCGCTAGCAAAGCTACGCACGTTATGTTGTTTTAGGTTCGGACTGCCTTTTGTACTCTACATGGAGTGCACTGTTACCTGGGAGGCTCTACAGAAAGAGATTGTGGAGAAAATGCGACATCTTTTGAGGCCAGGGGTATACATTCAGGTAGGAAGAGGAACAACAAGTTTATCTGTATGGTAAAAAGTTGATGCTACACACAGTAAGCCGGTTTAAAAATTGGACAGACGGATGGATAAGAAAATATTTCAAGTATGAGTGAAATTACTATTATTGAAATTCTTAATGGGCATCCCTGTTTCTCGGATTACACCTTTTAACATACTAGTCTCACAGAAGTACTAACAGTGGTGTCTCTGTATAGGTCGGACCTTTCAGTCTTCGGGTGGTTGGTGTCGTTGGTATCACCTACCTTCTTCCTCAAGATGAGCGACCACTGTGTCACCCCACTGTGGAAAGGTCAGTTCTTCTATTTAATACAACATCTGTTTGCTGCTTGATTAGGGCTGAATGTATCGTCCAAAAATGTATATCCTGGTAAATTATGAATTATATGTTTTTTCGTGATTTAGAAGTCTTTCAGTTACTAATGCAGAATGTATTTGTGCATACAGTATGGTTTAATAAAAGCCTATTGACATAATGCATTTGCAGCCATTTATGTTGAAAAGGTAAAAAAACAGTCACACTAAGATTTGAATGTTAACTAGGCAAATATACACAGACTTTGACTTTAATAGAGCCCATCTTAATTTGCATCAAATAAAATGTTTGGAGGATCTTTTACTTGTTTACATCTACCTTTTCCAAATAAGCATTGTATGTACAAAGGTAAAAGGTGTTAATCTTCTCTTTGCACACATTCCTCATCAGTTCTTTTTCTCTCATAGGCCTGCCTAGATGACATGCCCTAACATGATTTTGACTGTTTGTTAAAATGTCAGTTAAGCACGTTTGGGTAGTCTCAACATGGTTGCTCAATAGAGGTGCATGAATCAAAGTGAAATCAGTTGTTTTTGGCATTTCTGTGATTGATCAGTAGGTTCTTTTCCTGAATTTTAACCTTGTCTTTATAATCTCAGAAATCTATTTCAACTTTTATATGATCTTATCTGCTTTTCGAGAGTAGCTAAATTATTTAATTTACCATATTGGATTAACCCATCCTCCAGAGAAATTTCATTTTCACTGACCCCATTTTTAAATTGCTTGTAATTGCACGTGGAGCATGCACACAACTTTGCTCAGAAAAAAGCTTTTTTCACACTACCCAACAGTGACATGACAGGTATAAAATTCCATTTATTAATATAAACTGCCTAAATGACTTAATTTGTTTCCCACTATAATTGTTTCCACCTCAGAGCATACAAGTCCTGTGGACAAGGGGGGCCACCACATGTGAAGATTGTGGTAGAGTGGGACAAAGAGACCAAGGACTAGTGAGTGAAAAAGATTAATATTTGCTTGAGCTCTGTAGTCTGTTTATTTTTATCTACAGTATGTGTTTTTTACACTGAAGGAAAAAAAATTGAAAAAAATGCCTGAATCTTGCAGCGGGATGTATCAGCCATGAGAGAGCTAAGATGTTACAACAATCAACAGTATGATGTTTTGAACCAAAGTGTGACCTGTGAGTATGTATAGGCCCCAACTGAATTGCCAGATTTTAAACCTAAATTGATCAATCAGGTTATCCAATCCTCATAAATTCAGTATGATCATTTAAGCATAATGTGACTGCTCATTAGCTTAGAGAACAGTGACGTGTCACAGTTACAAAAATAAGCTTGACCACACATCACTGCACCTTCATGTGTCAGTTAAGAACCCAGTTTAAGGTAAGGCAAAATCTCAATAAAATTGATTGTGACAGTCAGACATTGTGCTGTAGGAACTGTTAACAAAGGCTATCTACAAGACTAAACCTCTTTTGAGCCCTTGAATGTAGATACCTCTGCTATTCGTCACAATATTAAAGCTTTAACTACTTACAAATGTGCTTAATTTTAAGCACGTTATTTACTTTAAATTTAAGTAAATAATGAAGTCTGAAGGTCCGCCTACACAATCAACAACACGTCTGCTCTTGTTATCTCACTAAGCTAACTACTATGTGTGGTTTACACGCACGCCCCCCACGATTGGTCCCAAGGGACATCCAGCGGAAGATCCAGCGGTGCCAGATCTTCTGGCAATTGGCCAGTAAATGAACTGTCGTCGATCCAGACTACTACTATAGTAATTGGGCTAACCAAAATCTCAAGGCAGCTCTTATGATCCGCTTAAGACTTTGCTGATGAATGAATGAGCTACGCTTCATGTTCCCACAGTCTGTTTGGACACACTGAGGAGGAGTACATTCCTGATGCTGAGAGCGTGTATCTGCACAGGGAGCAACATCATCAACCACAGGCCTGCACTCTTGCTCAGTGCTTTCAGCTCTACACTAAGGAGGAACAGGTGACATTTAGACCACACAAATGCACTCAGTTGATGGCTGCACAGTCAGTAGTTTGACTTGAGAAAAAAAGTCTTAGAAGTCTTAGATTTGTCTTGGCACATGTTAGTCATAATTATATTTTGAAGTATATCCTCACATGTGTGTTATCCCCACCAGTTTATTATGACTGCTAAAGTTCAAAAAGCCTTTCACTCTGTGGCTTTACTCCATAGTCCCACATATATGTTTTAGTTTGACTTGCCTGTGATTGCTCTGGAAAAGAATATAGGAAAATTAGAGAAAATCCCAAGGCGTTATCCTTTGTAGGGCCTATTTTATAATCAATGTGGTTGGAGCTTGTCCTTGATGGCTGCTGCCTGGGATGTGTGTGTGCGTGTTTTTCAGCTGGCCCCAGATGATGCCTGGCGCTGTCCCCACTGCAAGCAGCTGCAGCAGGGCCGCATTAAGCTCAGCCTGTGGACGCTGCCGGATGTGCTCATACTGCATCTCAAGAGGTTCAGACAGGTATTGCAGCTTAATTAAACATTGTTTAAATAGAAATGTGGAACGAGTTCTTCTTTCTGTGCATCAAGAGCAAGAATCACTCTGAATTTCACTATGGATAAAGTTGTCACTTTTCTTTGTCTGTGTTTGACTTAATGTTGGAAATCTGAGTATTCCCTTGTTAGAGATAGGCACTTAGGATGAGAGCTTGATATCAAACCTCTATACCTTTGGTATTGACAAAATGGGTGTGTAACACTGATTAACTAGAGCAAATTGTATCAAATCAAATTCTTGTTTACTTATTCTTTGATGAGATTGTTTCTGATTTAAATTAAATATTATGTCAGTTTTAAATAAATCCATACAATAACTTGTCACTGAAAGGCCTTTCAACTTGGATATGATGTCGGCACCAATATCAGAAATCAGTAATGGTTGTAGCTACTGTGTACTTTTTATGAAAACACAAATGAAATGAGACTCCATTGTTCCGTCTAAAAAGAGTTGTTCCATAAATGCTGATGCGTTTATCTTGACCTCTGTTTCAGGAGGGGGACCGGAGGGTGAAGATGCAAAACATGGTGAGGTTCCCACTGATGGGCATGGACATGGCACCTCATGTGGTTAAGAGAAGCCAGAGCAGCTGGAGTTTACCTTCTCATTGGTCGCCATGGAGACGTCCATATGGCCTGGGAAGGAACCCAGATGACTACCTGTATGACCTGTATGCTGTGTGCAACCACCATGGAAACATGCATGGAGGCCACTACACAGGTGATGCAAAACCTATTGTTACAGTTTGAAGGTAGTATGTGAGATATAGACTGTACAGTTATGTGTTCATCATCCTTGTTGACCCATTCTTCCGTTTGCTTCGCGCTCACAGCTTACTGTAAGAACTCCATCGATGGTCAGTGGTACTGCTTTGACGACAGCGAGGTTTCACCAGTAGCTGACGATGACGTGTGTCAGCAGTCGGCCTATATTCTGTTCTACCAGCGGAGGACAGTTATTCCCTCCTGGTCGGCCAACAGCTCTGTTGCTGGTCAGTATTTATTTCCTACTGTCTGTGTAATATATGCTGTATTTAGATTTCCAGTCATGTTTTGATCAAGGCAAACTAAACAATATTTGCATTAACATAGCCACAAAGGTATACCACAGTACCGTTGAGCAAGATATGCGTTAGATCAAGCTGTTTCCACACATTCAGGCGATTCGCTTCTCGCGTAACGTATGCGTAGCAGACCATCCGACACTTTCCTTCTGCTATAATCAATGAAACTGGCTACACCAGGCACTGGAGCAGTGTGTAGTGGTGCGTATGCGCGGCAATCTTCTATTTATATTTTTTATGCGATTTACACAGAAATGGATCATTAAGTGTCATTATTGCTTTTAAATTAAACTATGGATATACAGGAAACAAGTTAATGACTCTGAATGAGCATATTGGCAATTTAATTTTGAGAGTTTCTGTTTTTATTTCTTGTTTCCTTCACCTGCGTCCTCTAATAAGAGCTGACAGTATATTGACGTTTTCACAGCACTGTCCCAGTTTCAAAAAACTGAAGAACAACAACAATCCCAAAAGCAAAAGCTCTCCGTCTCGCCTGTCAATCACACAATCCTATGCCGTGTGTGCGCTGCCCCCCCGCGCCCTGAAGAAATCTTAGGGGAAACACTGTGCATGTACCTACCACACATGCCAAATTGGTTGGAAATTGCCATATTATTTGAGGAAAATAACTAGATAATATGACTCATCATGGCTCTGAACCTTTTTTATGTAGGTTCCACTAGTTCATCCCTCTGTGACCACTGGATCAACAGGTTACCTGGCAGTAGACCTGCTAGCTTGGCCTCTGGAGCCTCATCTAGACGCACTTCTCTGGCATCACTGGCTGAGTCAGTTGAGTTTCCAGTAGAACGTAATGAAGATGATGGTGAGACAATGCTTATATGTAATTTTACAGGTGTCAGATTGTAATTCTTTGTGGTGCTGCCTTATGTACATTTTTATTACACGCACATGAACTGCTGCTGTCTTCTGACTCATATTTAAAATTTCATAGTCAGAAGCACAAAGCTCTGAGTTAGCTTTTGATCTTTATAGAAGCAAAACAATGTCTATCCACCCACAAGATGAGACTGAAGACCAAAACCCCAGCCCCAAAGCACGTCTGCCTCGCCGGTATGGAAAGGAACCAGCATAGGTTGTTTGGGCATCTGGCAAGGATGCCGCCTGTGTCGCTCCCATTGGAGGTCTTCCAGGCATGTGTCCAGCTGTGAGGAAACCCCGGGGTAAACCCAGAACATGGAGGGATTATATTTCTCATCTGGCCTGGGAACGCTTTGGGATCCCCGAGGAGGAGCTGCAAACCATAGCTGGGTAGAGGAACATCTGGGCTACCTTAGTTGACCTGTTGCCACCGCGATCCAGATCAAGCAATGACAATGGATGGATGGTTGGATGGATGAATGGAGACCAAAACCAATATGAAACAGAACAAATGAAACCATCAGACCAAAATGGACAAAGGAAACTGCTATAAAGAGACAGCTTTCCCTTTATTGTGTCTCAACACAAACCTTTGTACAAAGTGCATTACTCCTTCCACTGACAATATTTCAAAAGACACCACCAATGTTTATCGGAGCTCTTTATAGTCAGGAACTATTCCTCCTGCATTTACAAATCCCAACTCCAAAATACCATTATTTATTTTTAAAGAAGGAGAATAATGCAAGAACAAGGCAGAAAGTGACGCTACATGTGTCACATCTGACTGGTACTAGATTGAAAACATGCTGTACAGAGCTCTGTACTGTGGGAAACCACAGTACCAAATTGAGACAGATGTCGGCTTGGGCTGCAATTTGTGGTTAAATGTAGGCCCTGTTTAACCATCCACAATACAAGGTCATCATATTCCCCAAAAATGTTGGCCAGAATGTAGTTAGTAAATTTACTTTTCAGCTCTTGTAGTCAGTAAGAGTACATCAACACATTTGCACAATGCAATTGTTGTATTTGTAATGAGAGAAAATTTGTGTGTATTAAGTGGGGGTTCAGCACTTTCAACGTTCAGTTGCGCATCTTTAACAACCAATACATAGATAAATACAAATGTTTCTTTGTTTTTTAGGAGGATTCTCTATCCGCCCTTTTGTGAGGAGCATCCAGCATCAAAGCTTGTCCTCCAGGTCATCCATGGCTAGCCCTTTAGCCTTCAGCGACAGTGGGATAAAGCCTTCTTGGTCTCTCTCTGCAAAGCTGCACATGAGATCTAACTCGCCCTCACGTTTCTCCCTCGACTCTCGATGTTCTCCTCCTCTAGAGAGGATAGGCGAGGCCTGTGATGACAAAGTTTCCACGTCCTGTTTTGGCAGCTACAGTAGACATGAACGCTACTTTGGCAGCAGGACTCCCCTGTCTATGATGGAAAGCAACTTCAGTGACCAGGACAACAATAAAAGGTTCCTAGACATGATGTACTGCAGGGCTCCCACTCCAGTGGAAAAGAAGAGCACCAAAAATGAGGCA
This sequence comes from Percina caprodes, assembly GCA_013375575.1. Lineage (NCBI taxonomy): Eukaryota > Metazoa > Chordata > Actinopteri > Perciformes > Percidae > Percina > Percina caprodes. Next base: position 4,662,168 of record JABXJD010000002.1, on the reverse strand, counting down.
ACTGAAAACAACAACCAGATTACAGCTATAGACCAAAACATTCTACCCGCCCAAGCTACCCCCTCCAAAGAACAGAAACGTAAGAGCAGTATCGGAGGATTCGCTTTAAAGGCAGAAAGTACAAGCTCTGTAAAGAGTTCCAGCAAAGTGGAGCAAGAGAAAACGTCCAAAAAACGTTTATGCTCAACCCATAAGACCTGCACTGCTGAGACTTCTTCCAGTACACCTGTGAAAGGCAAAAAGGCGAGCAGTACTAAAGAAAAGAGTGTAAATGCCAAGAAAAACACCTCAACACCCAGTGGAACTCCCTCCAAAACAAAGGAGGCAACTCAACCCCTAGATGCGACGCTGCAACGTAAGCCATTTGTCCGCTCCACACCTCAGTCCTCAGCTTCTCCCTCGCCAACTGCAAAGAAGGTTTCCAGTGTCGCTGAGAAAAGCACCATGAGTAGTCGGAAAAAGCTGGTAGAAAGGAGCTACAGCAGAGATTCTATGCACACCAGTCCCCTGGTTGACAATCTCCGCGGCAGCTTGGTAGCGCGCTCTTCGCTGTCTAACAGTGGGGAAAGCAACCGGCCTGAGAGGAGATCTGTGAGGAGCTCCAGCAGCAGCTCTTCTGTCACTAGCCTGCGCTCACCCAGTGTATCCACCAGAGACCTGCAGCGCAGCAGCAAATCTGAGGAAAAAGGGTTGTCTTTCTTCAAGAGTGCCCTGCGACAAAGGGAAAGCCGCCGGTCGGCTGATTTAGGAAAAAGCACCCTGCTTGCCAAAAAGGCCTCAGAGAGGACATGCAAGCAGAATGGACAAGCCAAGGACATTGGTGGTGTTACTGGAAAGACAGGAGAAGCTGTGTCTTCAAACACATCTATAGAGACTCGTCGAGGAGAGACAAAGTCAGAGACAAAGGAGTCTTCCAAGCCCCCCAGCTCTCTCAGTCGCACTCTACTAAACGTTGGCAAGTCCAAGTCTTCCACTTCTGAAGTAAGTCTCAAGTCTCCCTCTAACGGGAAGAAGCCTCTTGAAAGGATGGCATCTTCCCAAAAGCTGTCCTCTAGCATGCAATCACCTGCACGTACAACAAAGAGGCCTCAATGATATATCCATTGTAGTAACATTGAATTTACATAATGCAGCTATTTTCGTTGTGCCTAAGTTTCAGTGAGCACCAGACATATTTGCAAAGAGACACATTTTTGATGTTATGGTTTTGCACACTGGCATCAGATGCATTTGCTGGCTTTGAGGTTTGAATATTGGCAGCCGGAATTGAGCATTTTTTGCTGTACTGGATAAAAAGTAAAGTACTGTACATCATCTGCATATTTCAGTGCCAAACAGTTGCTTCTATGCCGCCAGTTCCAGATTTTAAAGCAGTGTTTATTGTTACCAGTTACACTTATTGAGCATTAGGTATGGTTCTTGATGTGAGTGAGATTATCACTTGACACATTAGAAGTTTTCTGGCATGGAAAGTACATAAGCAGCATGCCATATGCATTCAGCTGTGCAGCACAACCTTTTTTTGATTGTGTGTACTGAAGGCTTATATGACAGCTGATAGAATTCCCTGTTGGAATCTTGAAATCCAATTAACTCTCCTTCAGACAAGAAGCTTGTTATATCTCTGAAGCGCAGCAAACATTACATTTAGTTTGCTTGTGAAATATCCTGCTGATGAAACCATATTTAAAATGCAGCAGCTTGTGCATTAAAAGAAAGGAATCGCATATGTAGCATTTTCCATGTATGCACCTACGATGCATAATCTGTTTTGTAGAATAACATAACACAAGATTAAGATTAATAAGATGACTTTTGATACAATAACCTCACTGCTGTTCTATAAGCATTTAATCCTCAACAGTAGTGAGAACAGAACCGTAACATCAAAAAAAGTCTCTAGACAAACACTGAAACTGAGTTGATACTCACACCTATATGCACACACACATACAAAAGAGTTTAATTATTAAATAATAGTAATAAGCATTCACAGTAGTTCTCATTGATTATTTTAAGGAGATCAATCAGATCAGATGATTTTAAACCCGCCGATTATGAACATTCAATTCATAGACATACAGAGGTGATGGACCAAAACGGAAAAGGACTTGAGATGAGAAGGAATTAGAATCGGTACACACATTGAGACAAGTTGTCAAATATTTAAAATTTTTATTTTTGTTTAATACTAGTACTTTTTTGATAGAAATATATTTTATCAAATGCATATGGAAGTTGTGTTTTGGGATAAAACCCTTTTAAAATGAAAGGAAATAAATACACAGATGTATGTGTCCATACAGATATTGAAAAAGTATATAGTATATTACCCATTTTTCCTTTCCATCAGCAACGTGAAAATGATCTAAAGCGCCTTTCAATAGTGTAGTATATGGAAACAAATAATTGCCTTTGGCAACATAGTAGTCTACTAGTGTATGCGTCACTGAGTAGGAATGTTGTATTGTTCGCACTTTGTATAGATAAAGTAGTAGTTTTACCCAGAGTACGCACACACACACACACACACACACACACACACACACACACACACACACACAATGTAATTATTTCATTCATGTTGTCATGATTTTAAGACATATCGTAAAGTAGAGTCAACAGGCCTTAGACTTGAAATGGTAAAAGGGTACATTCATTTCGATGTTTCAGGGTCATTTTAAAGAATTCACCTCTTTACTACACCTGGTGCTGAAACAGACCGATGGTCCTTTGACACTGATATTTCTTAAAGCATATTTTCAAATGCTGATGTTCAGAACTGTGACCATACACTTCAGTGAACCAGAAACCGGTTTGCAGCAGTTATCATGACTGTGGTACCTCATTGCAGAAGACAATGTAATTTTTCTTTATCAGGCTGAAACAGAATATTGATAATGAGCCATTAAATAATAGAACTCCATTTATGCCATCTCAGAACAGAATAAATATGGATGTGTAGGCCTTGTTTTGAACAATCAGCATTATCATTGAATTACCCCACATGCTGTTGCAATACTCCTACATTAGATACCAGCGTTAGTGTGTTTTCAATGACTGAATGTGTTTATGCCATTAAACTACAACCATAAGTAAGTTTATACTTTAAACAAAATCGGACTTATAGATCTATAGCATTTCACTTAACTGTATCTCTGTAGCATCTACCAGGTTTACATTGCTTCTCAGATGGTTTCATGAGAAATACCACTCAATTTAAATGTGCATGTACAGTATGTTATTTAAATTCCATGTGTATGATTTGAGCAAATGAGCAGCCTCAATGAGCCTGGCTTAGAATTTGTGAATGTGTATTGGGTCAGAGAGGCTTTGTTTTTGGAGTAACCAGTCCAAACTCATTTTTCACAACTCATGATGTAAAAAGTTGAAAAGCAAGTTGAATGCTATAGTTTTTTTTTAAACAGACATTATTATTTGTATCTTTCAAAAATCCCAACAAGCTGTTCACCAGGGTAATATTTGCAGGTAAAAGTGCTATTCACAGTGACACAGTCACTCTTTGAACACAACAATGTTCTCAATGCTGGAGTACATGTGTAGAGCCCCTGGTGATACTTCGAGCAAAGTTTCTTCTTAGTGTTTTAAAAATAACTATTTTGTGGCTTGCATAAAAATGTCCCTAGCTTTCCCAATCAAAAGGCCATTTGACTGAACAAGAATACGATAAATCTTAAAAGTGGCGCTTTTGTCCTAAATATGCTTTTAAACAAAAGTTTGACTTGGGTACATTCACAAAAAGAACATAGGTTGCATTTTGGCAAGAGTTACGCTTTAAGCCCCATTGTACCTAACTTGGTTGCAGTCCTACTAGAGTTCCACTGGGGGTGATTGCTAGCGAGTGCAAAATGAATGGGAGTCTATGGAGCGAGACCGCTAAATTTGTCTCTTTTCGTCGATTGTCGTTCTCAGATTTGATTGTAGTTTTTGCAAGTTCAACATGGATTATAGGTTGAAAGTTGAATGAACGAGTACTTATGTCCTTTCAGTTTCTTACAGGTTGTTGCCCATAACATGTTAGAATTCTGCCAATGAATGCTGAGCTTGCCGTAAAGCAGTATCTCTGACCATACGATGTGTATGACGTCATTGACATTTTAAAAGGCTTTTTGAAGGACATAAGTACTCATTTGTTCAACTTTCGACCTATAATCCATGTTGAACTTGCAAAAATTACAATCAAATATGAGATTTCTCAACGACAATCGATGAAAACGGACACATTTAGCCGTCTAGCTCCATAGTCTCAAATTAATTTTGCACTCACCTACGGACACCCCCAGTTGACCTCTGGTGGAACTGCAACCAAATTCTAACACAAAAGCAACTTTAAAAAAAAATCAAACACCCAGCACTGTGTATTATATTTGCCTCCTCTTTCAAATGCAACTTTCAATTTACTGGACAAAAATTATATCCGGAGAAAATTGGATTTTGAGGGGGGTATAGCTCTGTAAACCTCAATTAATTCTGCTCTTAACCCGTGAGCACCATCAAATGGAACCAGAGTGGAACTGCAACCAGTTCAGAAGCCAGAAGTTTCCTGAGAGTGGTAGTCCTCCCCTTATTAGACATTCTCTGATAGTGTCCTTAGCTGTTACTATGGAGTAGTGGGAAGTTGATGTGCTGAAAACCTGTGATATTGCTGTCTGTGTATTTATCACTCTCAATAGCTGGCCAGCAGCCTAGTCTCCCAAAACCTTGTGAGACCCTTTTAATGTCCTACCATTATAAAAATATACTGTGTTCAAACTGTCTATGGACTAAAGAAATAACATACTGCTGTTTAAATGTGGTCGTATTCCTGTCGCTGCTCTTTTCTAATTAACAAATCTATCAGGAACCTGTGCATGGCACTTTGGACCAGGGCAATTTTCAATTTTGTTTTCACCATCTTGTTTGCCTGTTTTAAAGTCTAATTAAGTTGTAGTGGCTAGTGTGCGTTTTAGAGCTGGATCATGCCATAACACATACTTGTTTGTCTGTTTCTCCACTCGCTAAATAAGTAGTTTATTGGATTACAAAGCCATTCATGTAGCCAAAACCCAGTGCATTATAGAACAGTTGACCTTTTATTTGAGTATTTTTGGACATTGTAAACAAGGATCAGTAGACAATGTCTGTATGACTGTATATTGGTTATAATATTCAAATAGGGGTCCAACTTTTTGGACTCTATAGAAGAGTAATGTTTCTGTTCAGAACATAAAGCTGAACTTAACTCTGAAAGCTGCAACCTATTCCCTTGTTTTCCAACCATTATTCATCCATAAAGATTGTATTTATAGCCACCACATTGCCTACATTTGTGTTAACAACATGTCAAATTAGATGAGATATGATGGTTCATGCAGTAAACTTATTCAGTAGCAACTTGGGTGTGTTGTACAGTCTAAATTCGGTAGTATGTTGATTTGAATGTCAACCATATCACCTTGGTCCTGTATTATGTTACAGGAACCTGCTGGCAAACATGAAACCTTTTTATAAGTCTCTTTCAGTCATCATTTTTTTTCTTTCTACTATGCCCTGGTGGTAGAGCAATAATCCAATAATCATCTCATTCACATAAGGAATCTGAGGTTTAAATGACCAAAAAGGCAACCTAGCTGACCTTCAAGATCTCAATGTTCAACTAAACACCAGACAAGTACTGTACTCCATACTAGAAGTACATATACTGTATATCTCCAATTAATTCAAATACATGCCTGTTAAAAAAATATTTCAAAAATCAATGTAAAATGTACAAGAAAATGAATCATCTTTACAGAATTGATTTTTCTTTCTAGCTTTCTTTACTGCAGTTAATGTCTGTTTTTTTAATGTGTTGTCAATGTACAGAATTGAGAATAATTAAGGAATGTAGTTTTGCATGAAAACGCTAATGCATGTATTTCATTAACTATGCAAGAGTCTGCAGTTGTGTAAAATAGAGATCAGAGCATGGCTGGTATATTCCATTGCTTTATTTGCACACCAATCCAATATTTAGAAATGGTAAATTACAGACTATTTCATCTGTACAGTTATAAGGATTCAACTTAAAAGTATCTGATTTATTTTTAGCATTCTACCATTTAATGTTTATATATTTTAAAATGTTTCTCAGTATTGTATTCTGCTGATCTGTGTCTCTGGGTGCTCTTACCAAACTGGTAGGTTACGAGCTTTTCTTTTCTTTTCACAAGATGTTTAATATTTACTGTTGTACACCAGCAGAGACAACACTATGGATGCGATAATCTCTGTGATTACTAAATAGCCTCATGTATGTATGTATGTATGTATGTATTGTGAAAAAGTCTTCCATTGATTCAGTGATAACAGTTTGTGAACCCCTGTTGAAATGTTCTCAGCTGCATCAAAGATGTGGCCAGTCTCTAATGTAAAGGCTCAACTAAAATCTCTATATAGCTAAATGCAAAAAAGAAAGATAGTAAATTTGTAGTTTTATATTACAGTATGAACAAATGCATTAAAATGTAAATTCAGTTAATACTTTTTGTAGTATTTATGCAACATCAATCATTGCAATCATGGACGTGATTTCTATTATTTTTTGTATTCGAAACAGGAAGTTTAATAGCAAACAAACGACAACTTCTAAACATGCTTTAAAACAGCACCACTATTTTTTTGTTCCTGATAACTGGTGGATATGAAACATAAAGCACTCTAGTTGTTAAAATGCATATAGCAAACGTTGATTAAGATTAGAGACTCCTGCATTGCGTTATTGTTGACACAGCAGTTTTGTTGTCAATAGAGTGACACGTTTCTTTTTTTTTTTTTTTTTTTAAGGTGAAACCATTGATTAATGACATTATCTGAAACATTGTTCTGTGATCATTTTGCCACTGAATCAAAGTTGCAACAACCACTGAAAGTAAAATAATACATTTGAGCCAGACTTTCAATTCTGCAAATACTGTAGTAATACAGCAATACAGCTGTGTGTTGTCCTTACTAATAAAAGACTCTATATAAGTAACTTACTTTGTGAGTTTGGGGTAAAATTGTTTTTGGACTTTATTTTTGAGCAGGTATATGAGATGTAAACACTACAAACATGTAATACTGAAACTTTTCAGAAGCCTTAAGCAACACAAATTGTAATGGATAGTTTGTATTTTTTTGGACGAAACCAAGGAACTGTGTAATGAATGAATGTCATGAATCTTGTTTTAATGTTTTTAAGAAAGAACACTATAGTGCTAAATGCATAGCACATTTCCCCTTTATGCTTTTTAACTTTTACTCATGTCTAATGTATCATAAAGCATTTTATAAAATACAGTGCATTGCATTTATTGAGAATTTTCCACTGATTTTATTTACTGTATTCCTTGTTTTACCTTGTTCGTTATGCTCTTTGTTCTGTTTTGAGGGCCTCTTTTCCAGCATTTGCCTCTTCACTTTTCATTTGTTTTAAGAGTTTAAGGGTTTTGACATCCAATAGTTCATTAGACTGTCAAAGTCTTCTATGTTAATTTATTTCACTTTTGTTATCATGTATGCACTTTCAATACTTTTTTTTTTATTTCTCCAAAAGGAAAAATGTGTATATACTTTGTTGGTTTACCCATGCAAGTACAAAATGAAAAATCATATTAAAAATGTTAAAGTTCTAGCGGTGTCTCGTTATTAAGGTTTGTTTGTGTGAGTGTTTTCGTTCCTACACTAGAGGGAGCTTTTCTCTTACAAATTGTCCCGGAGCATGACTCCACACCACAACATGCATTTCTTGAATTTCATTGTTTATAGAGATTCACTGATCCAGCATTACAAAAAAGTTAAATTAACATTGAAGTTGAACAAAGCTTTGTGTGATACTATTCCTCAGCTTTATATTGATTGTCAGAAAAGCCTGTGATCTCACATTGAGCCATTAATGAGTGTAACCACTCAACAGTGGGATCAGTACTCAGATCTGTGAGACTGTCCACAGTCTGTCTCCTTAAAAGCATTTGTATTCTCACAGCTGTCACATGTACATTAGCAGCATGAGACATCATTTAAAGGTGTTTTTTATTTTTAAAGTACAAAGATCCTCCTTTTTATCCCATTATCCCATGTATGAGCAGACAAATCTGTTGTCTAGCTGTTGCTGAGACTATGTATTATGTGAGACCTCAAGGCTGTGAGATACATGAGCATTGAGCACCTCTAAATTTCTGGGAAAGATTACAATTTGAAGCCTTTACTGGCTGCATAATATACTTTTGCACCTATGGCTACAATGACAGGGAAGAAATATAATTTGTGAAGTTGAAAACTGAATGTTAGGTAATATTTTTAATACACAATCAGTAGGTGGATTCATTTATTTTAACCAGGCAGGAAATAAAAACACATCACAGTGCCCTTTAAAAAGCACATTCCTGGACTTTCTAACAACCAATCATTTACTTTAGAAAAGTATCAAAGCATGTATAAGAAGTAAAATAACTAATCATGCAGAGTTCATTAATATCAGAGATTTATAATATCATACATATATGAGTGGAACTTTATTTTTGAACAGTAACTAACTACATCTGTCATTTAAATGTTGTAATGTAAAATTTGACTAGTTTAAAGTCAAGTTACCTCAAAATTGTACTGATGTACAGTGTTTCTACGTATCTGTTACTTTCCACTATTTATTATTAGTCATCAGAAAATCATCATTACATTTCTTCTGATCAACTAATTGGTTATTCAGGTAGTCATTAAAGTAGTTATAATACATTCCACTAAAATACCTTTGGAGGCTAGAATAACTTCTTATTCATTCCACATAGCTGTTTGGCTTTTACAGTTCAGTCTAATACAGGAGATAATGTTGTCTCTCTGTATCACAATGTTGGTTTATGCCATAGAACTGGACAGGCAGTCAGCTCTTGGCTGAGATCCACCTCATGAATCATTTAAAATTTCCTGGTAAGCAGAGGATGTCAGTTACTCTCATTTCCAGTGCTTTTAAATGGAGTTGAACCAGCATCTGGCTTCTCTCTCATGATAATATCAGCAACCCACAGTACAGTGGAGTTACTTCAGCAATTCGCCTGTGGTTTTTATCTCCTTTGTCCCCTCTTTTGACTCCACCCCAGAGAGTGGAGCAAAATCAATACTAATTGATTTTAGAAGGCAAGAAAAAGCGGTTGGAATTCAAGGGAAGAACCAGGGGAAGACAAAGACAGAGAGGTACTAGCAGAGAAAAGTGCAAGACCCTAAGCGTAATATGCATGTGCTGGCACAGCTAAAGGTCACCAACATGAACCTGTCTGTAACAACAGATTATGGAGTGTCTAGGCCTCACAGCTATAGAGTCTCACATAAGATAAGAATAATGGCAGCTGTGAACTTCTTCACTGTAAGTTATTTTAATCCATGAAGTAGAATGTGGGTTGTGTTCAAGTTTAGCCAACCATACAGACTCTGTCAACCTTGACAGGGCGATTGTTGATGATTAAGCTCATTTAGTTTAAGTTGCTTTTGACGTTCATTATAAAGTGGGAAATAATGTACCAACGCCAAATCTCTTTTAAAATCTGCTGCCACACTATCAACATTCATTTGCAATTTTCCTCCTTGTAGCAGCCAGTTAGTTGCCTTTAATCTGCTGCTGAGCTTCATTTCACATTTACTTTCACATTGCTTGTTTGGTATCCCTTTTTCCCCTAGACCACTCAATCAACCTTCACAGGGTAACGTTCAAAGAAGGACAAGACAGAACAGACTTTCACTACAGAGAGAAGAGTGCTGTTTGAGTTCTATTGCAGGATTCGTCCGGGGTCCGGTGGGTCAGTGTGGCTGACAGCTTGGAGATTGATAGTTGAGATCTTTCCCAGGCGGAACAGTGTTGGACAACATAAGCAGTGATCCAAGGCACTAGCGGAGCGAGGTGGAGATGGGGTGGCTGCAGATGTGTGTGTGTGTGTGTGTGTGTGTGTGTATGTGTGGTCTCTTGGCTGAAGATCACGTCCCCCCTGTCATCAGGACTGCTGAATGGTACTGAGTACCTGCAGACTTAGATCTAAGCACCTGTGGACCCATCAATGGTTTAGGACTATTAAAAGTTATTTTCTTCTTTTTTGTTTCTTGTTTTCTTTATTGAATTTTCATTATTCCCTGTTGTCATTTCCTTTCTTCTTTATCTTGTGTTTCAGACAAAGCAAATACACCAATATTAACAGTGAGAGAAATCGTCACTCTTCCTGATTTTGATCAGAGCCATCCAATCGGTGAGTTGATTTTAATATAGATGCGCACACACATGGACAACCAATAACAATACTGTTACGGTGTGGCACTGATATTTTTTCCTCTTGTGAATACAGGCTTATACTTTTTTCATGTTCATGCTCCCCTTTAGCTAGAAGGAGAGAGAGAGTGTGTGTGTGTGTGTGTGTGTGTGTGTGTGTGTGTGTGTGTGTGTATATCTACAAATATCTTCATAGTCATTTCATAGTTTTTCTTGCTCATGGCCGATCTAAGAGGGGTGCGGTGCATCTGTTAAAAGAAATATTGGTAAAATATTTTATCATTGACATATATCAAAAATATGAATGTCTAAATATTTAACTGTCATTATATGACAATATCTTAAATGCTTCATAACTCACAGCAGAATACAAACTAAGTATTGTGGTCCAAGTGTTTGGTCTATTTTGTTAAGCTCAAAAGTGTGGATCAGTGTGTCAGCTGTAAATCCAAAGCGTTTTTACATGAATAGCATGTAGTGTGGATTAAATATCCCATTATCTGTTACGGTTGTTAAATCAGAAATAGACAGGTTGTAATGACCTCAGCAGATTTCTACTGATAGTACCTTCACTGTGCTTTCAGATAATATGATGAAGTGTGAGTCTATGTTTGGCCACATTTCCATCAAAGTTGGATAAAACATTCCTGAACCTGTCAGTGATAAAGTGAATACCCAAGTTCTTCCTTTGCATATATGTACAGTGTGCATACATTTATGGAATACCAATATAACATAAAGTTTATGTGATTTAACCATTTCTTTAGACCAGGGTACTTGCTTGCTAACCTCGACAGATGCAGCTGGACTCCCAGAAAAGCAGCATTGATACCAAATGGATTATCCAGGTGGAATAAATCAAACTGAATAATACCAAGGGACCTTGATTGCGAGATATCTTGCAACAAAACATACACTGGACAACTTTTTAGGGCTTTTGTAACATGGGAAAGATACTAAAATACAAGTGTATAAGGACCTTTTCTGGGGCTTAGTAAGCTCCTTCCACACATTCACTGCAAACCTAAATTTTTCTTGACTTTACCTGCTGGTGCTGTATGTGAAAACAGACATTAAACAGACTTTAACCTACCAGCTCCCTAGTACAAAGTCTGTGTAATATCCAATTTAGCCCATGTTGAAATAGAATAGGTCATTGTCTGGAGAATTCACAGCGAGCTAGTAGGCGTGTTGATGACATTCTTATAATGCGGCGAATAAAACAAATATCCTAGGGAGAAGAAGAAGGGTTAACTACATGAAGACTGCAAAGGAAATGTCTGGAGAGACATCATCAGACAAATTTAAGTAATAGCAAGAGACTTGGGTGTTTGTGATCAAATTACAAACCGGCCAGGTGACCGCAGTGTAATCTGCGTCATGTCCTGCCCGTCATGTCCATGTCCTTTCACAAACGTAGTACACAACAGGAGATTGTCCGTATCAGTTGGTTCTCACTTGCTGAATATACTCTGTTTGGTTTAGATTTCTTTTCTTTCTTCGATGTTTGGTTTCTTCCAGTTTTGTGCCGGCCGCATGACAGAAACACGCCCACCCGCTCGCTTCTCCGGACAATGACCTGCTCTATTTACACATGGGCATAATCGGACATTACACAGACTTTGTACTAGGGAGCCAGCATGGTAATGTCCGTATAATGTCGAATGTAACAGATTTGGATATTTGCGTCCTCACATACAGCTAATGTCAAGTTCAGGTCTGCAGCACATATCTGATAGGGCGAACAATTTACGCATGTGAGAAAGCTCAACTTTATTTAGCGGTATTCCATTCTGTTTATCGCACCGTTGTGACGAAAAGAGAGCTGAGCCAGAAGGCAAAGCTCTCGATCTACCGGGCAATTTTCGTTCCTACCCTCACCTATGGTCATGAAGGCTCGGTCATGACCGAAAGAACGAGGTCCAGGGTACAAGTGGCCGAAATAGGTTTCCTCAGGAGGGTGGCTGGCGTCTCCCTTAGAGATCGGGTGAGAAGCTCAGTCATCCGAGAGGAGCTCGGAGTAGAGCCGCTGCTCCTTCGCGTCGAAAGGAGCCAGTTGAGGTGGTTCGGGCATCTGGTGAGGATGCCTCCTGGGCGCCTCCCTAGGGAGGTGTTCCAGGCACGTCCAGCTGGGAGGAGGCCTCGGGGAAGACCCAGGACAAGGTGGAGAGATTATATCTGCAACCTGGCCTGGGAACGCCTCGGGATCCCCCAGTCGGAGCTAGTTGATGTGGCCCGGGAAAGGGAAGTTTGGGGTCTTCTACTGGAGCTGCTTCCCCCGCGACCCGACACCGGATAAGCGGTCGAAGATGGATGGATGGATGGAGAAAGCTCAACTTTGGACAGACCAGATTTGTTGGACATTGTCCTGAGTTCATGTGAGAAAACAGCTTTTAAACAGTCAAGAAAACAAGTTGGCCATTTTTGAATGTTGCAAAAGAGTATGACAACTTCTGAGAGCGGACCAGAGCTGTCACATCTAAAAGCAACAAGTTCTGCTGTATTAAAGAGGCAACATGAATTTGGAAATGGACCCAGTGGACCGTAAACGGAAATAATGTTCCTACCAACTCTGCTAGACTGCAGCAGAAGTCACCATCTTGCAATTTCCAGCCATTAAAGTTATTTGACCACCTCTTGTATTATGAGGACGACAGCAGAGCCAAAAACTGTCAAGGTAACACAGAAGTACGTAAACTGGCCTATCAAGTGTGAAACAGTTTACAAACAGAGAGTAGATGAAACTATTCCAACATGAGAATATTTAGTTTGCAATTTCTTTAGCTGACCTAGGATGTTGTGAATGTATATATATATATATATATATATATATATATATATATATATATATATATACTGTATATATTATTGGATTAACGACATTTGAAAAGGAAATGCTTTTCTACAGGAACAAAAGGTTTGAAGGAACCATATTTTAAAGAGGCCTCAGTGCTCATGAATCCTCTTTATCATGATTCATGGTTTCATGAGCACAGCAGCTAATACGGATATAAAGCCAGATGCAGCCATAAGCTGTTTCACCATAATTTATTTATGAATGAATATTCTTCAACTGCACTGATGTGTCTCTGGACTTAGGAAAATGGCCTAATGTATTTGTTAAGCATGGTCTTGGATTCTTTATTACCTGTCAAATCTCTAAAAGTAACGCTTCATCATGTGGTTTTTATTATTTTTCTTTTCACCCCCTTATAATACAGAGAATCCAAGTGGATGACACTTGAGCCTATGGAGACACCAAGATCCACATAAATGTTATTTTTTTATTATTACCTCCAGTTACAGTATTATGGAAACTGCTATGAACATTTGATGATAGGCTACTTGGCACTGGCACAAATGATGTTTAGGATCCAAAAAAAGCTAGTTCATTCAATAGTAATGTAGCACTAAGACACAAAATCATCTGCATTTCTTAATTACCCTGATGTAAATGCTGTGTCCCCACTCACACATGTGCATTATAAACATAATGTGCTGGAGGGGAGTGAATTGGTACCTTAATAGAGTTTGAAGGGGATTCATCATTACTTTTGGTTTATACTTAGATCGGAGCGATGTAGCTGACAAAAAGATACATTTAAAACGACTGTAATTTACATAACAATCGCTGGTGAATTCTGTTTCTTGGTTTAATGTGGACAAATACAGAAACAAAGAGCCCTTCCATGTACCAAAATGTCCTTTGTGTCATGTTCATGACAAGTTAAAAAAAGCAATCCTCTCTGCTCCACTAATTACCAGTAAGAAGACGCCCTATCACATTCCCCAGACTTTCAGCAATGAGAATAACAATGAACCCAGCAGAATGAATTATAGATTATACAATCTGAATAATATGAGCACTTTAGTACACAGTACATTTCGGTCACCATCCTAAAAGTGACACTTTTAAGATATTTCCAGTGCCCACAGAAACTGACCAACAGCAGAGTCAGCAAAGCGTTAACCAGAACAACACCCTAAACCAGAGCCCTGTTAAATGTGTGTGTTTGTGTGTGTGAGTGAGTGAGTGTGTGTTTGTATAAAGCTCTGTTGTCCAATTCCCCACAGTCTCTGGCTGGCCTTCCAAATAGCATTTCTTCAGTGATAGTCACTGCCTTTGCTTTTTAATTCCTGCATTTAAAATTCAAAACAACAGCTGCGATTTCACCTTTGTAATAGCAAGACAATCTTGACACAATCTATAATTAAATGATACATGGTAAAAGAAACATTTTCATATACTTAATGGATGACATGCAACAGAATTTCCTATTGGAGATCTGCTTATTAAAAATTTTGGACATGGAAAGATTTCATCCTTTGTGATAAGTAATGCAGTGACTCTCATTCTCCAGAATTCTGACCACAATATGACTCTTGTGGTTTTGAGTTTGAGTTTCTGTTGGTTTTGAGGTTCTGTTGATGTTTCCTGTTTTATTTTGTAGTAGTCCAGTTCTGTCTAGTTTTATTTCCTGTCTTGTGTTTTCCCTCTTGTCTGATTGTTCTGCCCCGCCCTGATGTGTTTCACCAGTTGTATCACCTGTCCCTTGTTTGCTCGGTACCTCTTGTATTTAGTCTCTGTGATTCCCTTGTCTGTTGTTAGGTCATTATTTCTGTTTGGAGTATCTGTGTGGTCAGTCTTCCCATTTTGTCCCATTGTTTATTGGTTCCTGTGATTCCTGTTTTGTTTTGTACTTTGTTTCTGGATTTTTTTTTATACCTGCTGTTTTTGCTGGACACCTTTTGCTGGGATTTTCATTATTAAATATTCAAGCTCTGTCCTGCCTGTGGTCTCTGCACTTGGGCCCACCATTTTCTGAAGCTCATGACAATGACAGCTTTCATCTTCTCTATGGAGCATGCGTGTCCTAAAGAGTTCATTTAGCTGTTGCTCTAAGAGATGAGATAAAGCCCTCAAGAACTAGAGAACATCCACTGCAGTGAGCTTCTCACAAAGTAAGAAATGTCAGCTGTGACTTTGAGGCAAGCTGTTTAAGTCTACCTCCATAATTATGATATAAGGAAACACATTAATGAATAAAATATCAAACCATGCCTTCAGTATGCCAACTTGAAAACCCTGTGGCAACTTATGATGATCTTAAAACTCTCATTTCCATGCATTTTTAATTGGGGGTAAAATAAAGGGAAGAGGAAAGAAAACATACAGAAAATGAACCCCACTAAAAGTACATGTATTGAAGAGGCAATTTAATGTGGCCGGAATCCAGTAGCCTCCTCAGGCGCCTCCTTCATTTTTATAGAAGATCCAGTGACAGTAATGAATCATAGTCAAAACATACTGCAGTGTAAGCTTGCAGTTTATTAAAAAGTCAGCTCATTGCTTTTGATCCTTGGGAACGTCATTGCAATAGATTACAGCCCACCACATTGATAGTTCTCTGACTGATCCTTCTCTGGCATTCCTTTTCCCTTCCATGTTTCACACTTCATATTTCTTCACAGGGAGCTTGGAGGAAAAACAACAACAAGCAAACAGATCCGAGGAGCCATCCTTTTCAATGTAAATGCAATGACCTTGGCTCATGTCATCCTCCTGAGTGTTGAGTTTCTGTGGTTGAAGGCAGAAATTTAATCATTGTATTCCTTTCTCTGTGAAACCGGTTCTGGTGAAGGACGAGATATGTTTGGAGAGAGTTATCAGGTCCTGCGCAGAAGCAAAACCCTTTCAGTTTCCCTCAACTGCATTGTTTCTCATCTGATGATTGATATTTATATCTGGTGCTGACATGGGGCCGTTATTCTTAATTTGCTGTCTTAACGTCTGAGCAGCGAGTCAGGACTGGGTTATGTTGTCGAGTAGTGTGCACCATCAGTATTGGTGAGATTTGTGACACTGACAGCTCCTGTCGAGTCCTGGAAATATTGATGGACGTTAATGTTGTTGTTCTTCCTTAGGAGGTGAAAAATTGTGAACATATATGCTCTAAAATTAAATGATTGTTGTAAATTGCTCTTGGTCGTACTGTGCAAGTGCTCATTAGAGCATTTGGAGCGACATGGCACTCCATTGGCTTTTTCTCCTGTGTGCAATTTAACCCAAACCATAGACTTGTTCTGAGATGTTTCTTGCAAAGTAAGCTCTTTCTGCAGAAAGAGGTGGTTTAAGCTTTCTTTCTTATCTCACACTATACTTCATGAACTCTAATTTTAAACATCTTGTGGCTGTGTTAGTTACCTAATCCTCTGTAATACTGATATCCTTACGTCTATCATAAACTACTGTTATAAGCCTGCAAACCTAAAGCAGTTCTCACTTTGGGCTTGATCTTACAATTCTACTAACAAATATCACAAAAGTATATATATATCCAAAGAAGTAAACGCTAGAAGCACAATGTTGAGAAATCTGGAAGAAAAGTACTGTGAATCAGCAGATTATTGTTTATACAGTGGTGTGAAAAAGTGTTTGCCCCCTTCCTCATTTCCTGTTCCTTTGCATGTTTGTCACACTTAAGTGTTTCGGAACATCAAACCAATTTAAACAATAGTCAAGGACAACACAAGTAAACACAAAATGCAATTTGTAAATGAAGGTGTTTATTATTAAAGGTGAAAAAAAATTCAAACCATCATGGCCCTGTGTGAAAAAGTGATTGCCCCCTAAACCTAATAACTGGTTGGGCCACCCTTAGCAGCAACAACTGCAACCAAGCGTTTGCGATAATGTGCAATGAGGCTTTTACAGCGTCCTGGAGGAATTTTGGCCCACTCATCTTTGCAGAATTGTCCTAATTCAGTTACATTAGAGGGTTTTCGAGTATGAACGGCCTTTTTAAGGTCATACCACAACATCTCAATAGGATTCAGGTCAGGACTTTGGCTAGGCCACTCCAAAGTCTTCATTTTGTTTTTCTTCAGCCATTCGGTGGTGGACTTGCTGGTGTGTTTAGGATCATTGTCCTGCTGCAAAACCCAAGTTCGTTTCAGCTTGAGTACACAAACAGATGGTCGGACATTCTCCTTCAGGATCTCTTGGTAGACAGCAGAATTCATAGTTCCTTTTATCACGGCAAGTCTTCCAGGTCCTGAAGCAGCAAAACAGCCCCAGACCATTACACTACCACCACCATATTTTACTGTTGGTATAATGTTCTTTTTATGAAATGCAGTGTTCCTTCTACGCCAGATATACTTGGACACACACCTTCCAAAGAGTTCCACTTTTGTCTCATCGGTCCACAGAATGTTGTCCCAAAAGTCTTGGGGATCATCAAGATGTGTTGTGGAGAAATTGAGACGAGCTTTGATGTTCTTTTTGCTCAGCAGTGGTTTTTTTCCTTGGAACTCTGCCATGCAGGCCATTTTTGCCCAGTCTTTTCCTGATGGTGGAGTAAGTAAGTAAGTAAAGTTTATTTATAAAGCGCTTTTCTCAGATAAAAATCACAAAGTGCCGTACAAAAGAATAAATAAAAACAAGCAGTATAAAATGTATATAAATATATAAAATTAAAATGACACTAGCAAAAACCCATCAACCAAAAGCCTTCTTAAACAGACAAGTTTTCAGATCATTTTTAAAAGAGACGACAGTGTCTGCAAGACGCAAGGACAGGGGCAGGGCGTTCCACAGTCTGGGAGCAACAGACTGAAATGACATGTCCCCTCGGGTCTTATAACGGGTCTTAGGGACTGCAAGTAGGTTCTGGCCAGAAGACCGAAGAGTGCGGTCAGGGGAATACGGCTTCAAAAGGTCCAGGATGTAATGTGGGGCCTGACCGTTTAAGGCTCTGAAAGTCAGCACTAAAATCTTAAAATCAATCCTGAATTTTACAGGGAGCCAGTGGAGGTCCAACAAGACAGGGTAATATGAGACCTTCGAGGGGCACCTGTTAGAAGTCTGGCAGCAGAATTTTGAACAATTTGCAATTTGTTTAAAGCAGACTTATTCAAACAGGTAAAAACAGCGTTACAGTAGTCGAGTCTTGTTGATATGAAAGCATGAATTATCATTTCCAGATCCTTCTTTGACAGCATTTTGCGAATTTTAGAGATGTTCCTAAGGTGAAAAAAGCAATTTCGAACAAGCTGTTTTGAGTGTGTCTCCAGGGACATGGCCTGGTCAAACACAACCCCCAGGTTTCTGAGGCTGGGTTTGACAGACGGGCCCAGGGAGCCAAGCTGCTGTTTGATAAGCGGGATCTTGTGATTTGGGGCAAAAATCAGCGTTTCAGTCTTGTTTGAATTTATCTGTAGATAGTTTGTGGCTAGCCAGTCTTTAATGGAAGTCACACACTCTAGAAACAGAGGCAAACGGTGGAGTTCAGCATCATTAAAAGAACAATACAGCAGAACATCGTCAGCGTAGAAGTGATATGATACATCTTTGAAACAGCGGATAATTTGACCAAGTGGCAAAATGTACAGCAAGAACAAAATAGGCCCAAAACTGAACCTTGTGCCACTCCGCAAGACAGGTTTGTCACATCAGACTGAACATTATTTACAGCAAGATTGAAGGTTCTGTCACAAATATAGGATGAAAACCACTGAAGGACAGATCCTGATAGTCCCATCTCATTGTGAAGCCTATTGATCAATATACCGTGATCCACAGTGTCAAAAGCCGATGTCAAATCAAGAAGTACAAGTACAGTGTAGCGGCCAGAGTCTGCTGCCATCATCACATCACTAGAGACTTTGGTTAGGCGGTTTCAGTGGAGTGAGATTTTCAAAGCCAGATTGAAAAGTATCAAACAAGTTGTGCTGCTCCATAAAGGAGGTCAGCTGGCATGCAACTACTTTTTCCAAGATTTTGGAGATAAATGGAAGTTTAGATATGGGCCTGTAGTTTTTGGGTTCTGAAGGGTCAAGATTGGGCTTTTTAAGGACCGGATTTACCACTGCGTGTTTGAAGTAGTTTGGAACTGTGCCAGATTTAAGTGACAGGTTAATTATTTTTTCCACACAAGGGGCAATGATATCAAATATTTTCAAAAATAAATTTGTTGGGACAATGTCAGCAGGGCTCGAAGACGGCTTCATATTTCTTGTTATGGTCTTCACATCCTGTAAGCTGACAGGAGTGAAGGACGACCAAGACGACACTGAAGAGAACTCAGTGGAAGAACCACGAATGAGTGGAGGATTAACACTGGCCCTAATGTCATGTACTTTGTCCAAGAAAAACATCAAAAAGTTGTTACAGTCCTCATGTGTGTACACAGGCACAAGAGGAGCTGGGGGTGCAGTAAGCTTTTCAATGGTGTCAAACAATACTTTTGGATTTTTCTTATTTCCTGACACAAGGTTAGAAAAATAAGCTGAGCGGGCCTGCTTTATAAGTTCATTTAGATCTAACATCATGTCTTTTAAATGGAGTCTGTGTACCTCTAATTTAGTGGCTTTCCACAGACGCTCAGTCATCCGGCATTTTCTCCTAAAACTACAAATATTGTCATTTATCCATGGAGAAGCCTTCTTCTGTGGACCTGAAATCTTTTTAACCGGTGCTACCAAATCCAAAACCGACAGACAGTGATCGTTGAAGCTTTGCACAAATGAATCAACATCATCACATTCAATGAAGGAGCAAGTTTCAAAAGATGCAGAGAAATCACTAAGGGTTGTCTCACTGATAATGCGTTTTTGTGTTACAACATTAGAGACGGCGGGCATAGTGGTAAGAGACAAATTAAAAGAAACACAACAATGGTCACTAATTTGAGGATCTTCAACACTCAGTTTATCAATGTTTAGGCCACAAGAAAATACCAGGTCCAACGTGTGGCCTTTTCTATGCGTGGGGCCAGAAACGTGCTGCACAAAGCCGAAAGAATCCGTAATTGTCAACAGTTCAACTGCAGTCGAACACGAGAGGTCATCAATATGCAAATTAAAGTCCCCAAGGATTAAAACGCGATCAAGTTTAATGATAGATGTTAACAGCTCAGAGAAATCATCAAGAAATGTACGTGCAGGACCAGGGGGTCGATAAACTAAAAGACAGTAAAAAGGGTGTAGTTTCCCAACCTTAAACATCTGCAGCTCAAAGGTGTCAGGCGAAGCGGTGTCCATCAAACTGCAGCAGAAAACATCCCGGAAGACCAACGCAAGGCCGCCTCCACGACGCGAAAGCCGGGGAGTTCCAAACACGGAGCAGTCCGGGGGGCATAGTTCTTTAAGATGAACATGTTCGTTCTCACGCTGCCATGTCTCTGTAATGAATAGGAAGTCCAAGTTTTCCTTAGCAAAATGGTCGTTCAGGGTAAAGGCCTTGCTTGCAATGGAGCGAGCGTTGAGAAGTGCGATCCTGGTAGGGCAGGTGTGTGACCAGGGCTGGTCTGGGACAGGCTGGATGGCAAGATCCGTCCGACAGAGAACCGGAATCAGGACACGCTGACGGGGCGCGCGGCAGCAAACAGACCGGGAGGGAAAGATCCAGTCGGAGATGCTCCACGCGGGCGATGACACACAGACCACGTCCTGATCAGACTCGCATACCGGGACCGGCCTCAAGCATCGCTCACTCCCAGGAGCTCTGGATCCATTTGGCCCAGATGGAAAACCACTGGATCGCCACTTTCTCCTCCAGACCTGGGCCCCAGCCCTAGATCCCCGCTTCCTTCTCCTACCACGGCGCCGAATAAGCAACAGGTATTCCGGTGATGGCGCGTGGCACTCCAGTTTAGGAGGGAAAAACTCAGAAAATCTATCCCAGGTAATACAAAAGTCCTGCATATGTACCTTAATGCAGAGCAATGAGTCCCGGTCATACTGTATGATTGCAGAGACATTTCTGGTAGTTGATAGAATTGACGCAAGGATAATCACAGAGAGAACCAGAAATGTATTAGAGAGCAGAGCAGTGGCTGATGTGCGGCCGAACATAGGCGCCATCTTCAAGAGCAAGAGCTACATACATACTCCAAAAACGCGCATGAACGCTGACCTTAACTGAGGCAAGTGAGGCCTGCAGTTCTTTGGACGTTGTTGTGGGGTCTTTTGTGACCTCTTGGATGAGTCGTCGCTGCGCTCTTGGGGTAATTTTGGGCGGCCGGCCACTCCTGGGAAGGTTCACCACTGTTCCATGTCTTCGCCATTTGTGGATAATGGCTCTCACTGTGGTTCGCTGGATTCCCAAAGCTTTGGAAATGGCTTTATAACCCTTTCCAGACTGATAGATCTCAATTACTTTCTTTCTCAATTGTTCCTGAATTTCTTTGGGTCTCGGCATGATGTGTAGCTTTTAAGGATCTTCTGGTGGACCTTACTGTGTCAAGCAGATCCTATTTAAGTGATGCCTTGATTGTGAACAGGTGTGGCAATAATCAGGCCTGGGTGTGGCTAGAGAAATTGAACTCAGGTGTGGACAACCACAGTTATAGTATGTTTTAACAAGGGGGGCAATCACTTTTTCACACAGGGCCATGATGGTTTGGATTTTTTTTCACCTTTAATAATAAACACCTTCATTTACAAATTGCATTTTGTGTTTACTTGTGTTGTCCTTGACTATTGTTTAAATTGGTTTGATGTTCCGAAACACTTAAGTGTGACAAACATGCAAAGGAACAGGAAATGAGGAAGGGGGCAAACACTTTTTCACACCACTGTATGTGTAGGTCACTCGGTTGTCAGCGCCAACTATCTTGTGAGATATTGGTAGAGTAGATAGTTGTTAAAACTTAGCAATAATTGCTGCTTCACAGACTTAAAATCACAAAAGTCAGGTGGGTCAACAATCAACATTATTTATAAAAACATTACCTAAATAATTTTAATGTTTATATATATATATATATATATATATATATATACATATATATATATATATATACACTACCGTTCAAAAGTTTGGGGTCACATTGAAATGTCCTTATTTTTGAAGGAAAAGCACTGTACTTTTCAATGAAGATAACTTTAAACTAGTCTTAACTTTGAAGAAATACACTCTATACATTGCTAATGTGGTAAATGACTATTCTAGCTGCAAATGTCTGGTTTTGGTGCAATATGTACATAGGTGTATAGAGGCCCATTTCCAGCAACTATCACTCCAGTGTTCTAATGGTACAATGTGTTTGCTCATTGGCTCAGAAGGCTAATTGATGATTAGAAAACCCTTGTGCAATCATGTTCACACATCTGAAAACAGTTTAGGTCGTTACAGAAGCTACAAAACTGACCTTCCTTTGAGCAGATTGAGTTTCTGGAGCATCACATTTGTGGGGTCAATTAAACGCTCAAAATGGCCAGAAAAAGAGAACTTTCATCTGAAACTCAACAGTCTATTCTTGTCCTTAGAAATGAAGGCTATTCCATGCGAGACATTGCTAAGAAATTGAAGATTTCCTACAACGGTGTGTACTACTCCCTTCAGAGGACAGCACAAACAGGCTCTAACCAGAGTAGAAGAAGAAGTGGGAGGCCGCGTTGCACAACTGAGCAAGAAGATAAGTACATTAGAGTCTCTAGTTTGAGAAACAGACGCCTCACAGGTCCCCAACTGGCATCTTCATTAAATAGTACCTGCAAAACACCAGTGTCAACATGTACAGTGAAGAGGCGGCTGCGGGATTCTGGGC
Organism: Percina caprodes; assembly: GCA_013375575.1. NCBI lineage: Eukaryota > Metazoa > Chordata > Actinopteri > Perciformes > Percidae > Percina > Percina caprodes. The sequence continues at coordinate 4,639,344 of JABXJD010000002.1, read as the reverse complement.
TTCAGGGCAGAGAGTCAAAGAAAAAGCCATATCTGAGACTGGCCAATAAAAGAAAAAGATTAAGATGGGCAAAAGAACACAGACATTGGACAGAGGAAGACTGGAAAAAAGTGTTGTGGACGGATGAATCCAAGTTTGAGGTGTTTGGATCACAAAGAAGAACGTTTGTGAGACGCAGAACAAATGAAAAGATGCTGGAAGAATGCCTGACGCCATCTGTTAAGCATGGTGGAGGTAATATGATGGTCTGGGGTTGCTTTGGTGCTGGTAAGGTGGGAGATTTGTACAGGGTAAAAGGGATTCTGAATAAGGAAGGCTATCACTCCATTTTGCAACGCCATGCCATACCCAGTGGACAGCGCTTGATTGGAGCCAATTTCATCCAACAACAGGACAATGACCCTAAACACACCTCCAAATAGTGCAAGAACTATTTAGAGCAGAAGCAGGCAGCTGGTATTCTATCGGTAATGGAGTGGCCAGCGCAGTCACCAGATCTGAACCCCATTGAGCTGTTGTGGGAGCAGCTTGACCGTATGGTACGCAAGAAGTGCCCATCCAACCAATCCAACTTGTGGGAGCTGCTTCTGGAAGCGTGGGGTGCAATTTCTCCAGATTACCTCAACAAATTAACAGCTAGAATGCCAAAGGTCTGCAATGCTGTAATTGCTGCAAATGGAGGATTCTTTGACGAAAGCAAAGTTTGATGTAAAAAAAATCTTATTTCAAATACAAATCATTATTTCTAACCTTGTCAATGTCTTGACTCTGTTTTCTATTAATTTCACAACGTGGTGAATAAGTGACTTTTCAGGAAAACACAAAATTGTGTGTGTGTGTGTGTGTGTGTGTGTGTGTATAATCTTTTTGGGGCTTTTCAGCCTTTATTTTTGACAGGTTAGACTTGAAAGAGGAGAGAGAGGGAGGAATGACATGCAGCAAAAGGAAGCAGGTAGGAGTCGAACCTGTGGCCGCTGCGTCGATGAGTAAATTGCTGTGGGGGCACCCATCTGATGTATTTCTAATATACACAGTTTATTCTGATTTTGATGTGATTTCTGAGGAAGATATCTCAAACAATTAACCACCTGCAGTGCTACCACTTCTGATACAGATAGTGTACTATTCCATCAATTAACTAAGCTTATATCTTCCTATTTCATAAGTTATCTGGCCATATTGAGGTGCAAACCAATAACAACATAACTAGCCATGAACACAAGCATTAAAATAATGAAACCAAACTTTGGGTCTCTCATCAGGGAAGATTTTTGACAAAGTGAATCCAACTCCTTTTAATGCGACCCAATTGAGCACACCTGTTTAATGTTATGCAAGTGGGACACACATGGGAAATGCAGTGCAATTCAATGTTTAGTTTCCAAGATCTTGGATCACATCTTGGAAAGAGGACTGTGCACAGATTCTAATTTGTCAAACATTTGCACTGTTAAAGTTCTAAATGGCATACTTATTTCTAAATGGTTGCATTGTTCACAAGTGTGCAGAGCCTTGTTTATTTTATTACTGAATGTATTAAAATTTTGTCAGATTCTGGCATGTGTGAAATAGTTTAGACGCATGTTGAAGCCACCAGCTGCCTATCCATCCTTGAACACAGTAGGATATAGTGCTTCACTGATTGCAGACACAACACAGAGCTTCATGTTGAACAATGAGGTCCATACATTACATAATATACCGAATACACATAACATAACAAGTGCTACTCCTTCCCCTGGTCTCCCAGCATGAATTCTTCCTCTGGTGATGTTCCCAGCGGGGCATTGTGTGGCTGAGCCGGTCCACGCTGGTCAAAGCTTTTCCTTTTACAGGAAGGGCCTTTGATGCTGATACTGCAATGGCTACAAAGACAAGTACGCAGCCAGTTGTTGTTGGTGATATATATAGAATGTGTGCAGCTGTGAGGGCACATAAAATACAGACATATTATATACATATTCCTATTTTAGTGTGCATGTTTCAGTGCTGTCACTTGTCAAAAGTAAGTAGAAAGTACCGTATTGCATGGGGACTGTTAGACTTCCAGATATGCATCACATCACACAGAGGGATGTGGTTTATTGTCTCACTGTGCGTAACTACTGATTAAAAGGATAAGAAGAATTCAACCCCATCTGACGTGCAATAAATGGCTTTAATCAGTGTCATCACATCCTGAGACCCCACTGCCAGGTATTATCAAGCCCACAGAATACAGTGAGACAGTCAATCCCACGCCTGCTGTGCTCAGCATAAGGATATGTGAGCGCAATCTAAAAGCTGTTCCACTAACTGAGACAGAGCATCTACAGAGCCCTGTTCCAGGGAGCATATAATTTCCCATTTCAGCATATTGGCCTGTTGTGTAATTAATCTTAATTTAGGGGAAGGAGGTGGCAGGGGAGGGTGTTTTATGCAGGCTTTAGAGATTGGTCTGCTGTCAGGTTGGACCTGCACTCCGGTCTTTTAATAAAGAAGTAAAGGGGGAATTGAACACAATTGGTTGTCATCAAGGAAAACCAAGGAGGAATGATTCACAGTATCTTTCAGGATCCTGATGTAGCCTATGCAAAAGTGGAAAAAAGTTTGTTCAAGATATTATGCTTGCTGACTATTCGGCTATATCTACCTCCACAGACAATGGTTATAGAATAGAATGCCTTTATTGTCATTATACACAAGTGCAGAACCTGTGCAATGAGATTTATAAACCCCTATTTAGTCTTTTTTAGTGTAGTTTCTTGTCATAAAGCACTACTGGTTTTGTTATATTGTTTCTACAAATTAAACAGAGAAATATATTTTAAACAAGCTGTACACTCACTTCTTTATGATTATCACCACAAAAAGGCAATATTTGCATTGTAATTCATCACAAAGACTGATCTTGAGATGACAGGAGCATGACGTTTAAGGAGACACATTACTGCCATGTTTCCATTACTGTATTTTATTGGAAAAGCAGATGTTAGATGTTTTTCTCTTCGCACAAGAGCAAAATAAATGAATGTAGCATGAAATATGGTTTACAGCTTTGGGGACTGAAGTCAAACTGGTGCTTATTTTAATTGCAGCAATTTATTTATTTAAATCTGTTAAGGGACACAATGTGGTGTCGCATTTACCGTCAGGTATTTTAATGACCCACAGCTTAAGGAGTGCAAAAGAATGCTAATGGACACAGGATAGTAAATACACTGAAAATCACTGAGCAGATTTCAAAACAGTTTTCATACATTAGGAACAACTGCAAGGAGCTTTTTTTATTTGAAATGGGATTCACTTACTCAGCCTGTTTAAGGCCACATCCTCTTGCGCCACTACACAGAATAATTAATGTGTTTTAATATTACAAAGATTATCAGGCTGATCCTTTCACAAGACAGCAGCAGACAGCGGTTATTCTCTGACTTCTACCGCAGTCACAGGTTCAAGCTGAAAATCCTTGTGACATGTTTAAAATATCAAGCAGTTCAACACTTGCAGTAATTGTGCGTATTTGAATTGATGGGCTCGCTGTTATTTCACTTGGATGATATTCAGGATATGTCGTGTGGGGGATATTAACTTCCCACCTTACTCTATCTCTTTCTGTCTCTCCTCCAGTCCTCCCTCTCCATCTCTTCCTCCTTTCATTTCTCATCTGCAGCTCTCGGCTGATCTGCCACCGTCTTTTAAGTTGCTCTGGTTCTGGAGAAAATTCCTTGCTCAGCAGCCAGGGATGAACTGATCCTCATACCCTGCTGCTGTAGAGAGGACAGGTGAACATGTGAGATACCCACAGTTTTACCCACCACTCTCTATCTTATGTGACAGATTAAAAAATTACTACACCTTAACACCAAAAAAAGGCATAATAAAAAGGCATTTCCCCTGTGAGCGAGCAGGTTTAGATGACAAAACCTTTCTTCAGCAAACGCAGAGAGACTTCATTCCATTAACTCAGAGTCAACATGTCTGATTTTATTTGTCCAAACATTGGTAACTCACAGGCCTGACTACTCGCAAAGATCTGATGTAAGGCAATCCAAACAAGATAGGCCCTTTCGTCTAATCAGAGTCTTGATTGTTATTGATCATCCCTTCTTTCTCCAGAGGTTCAGGAGTATTTTTATCATTTCACAGTGAAACAGATTCTATCTCCTGGCTGGTTTAGTTTAGTAGAAGGTACTTGATTCATTTCTGAAAGAAGTAATTTGCCTTCTTTCTGTTTTTTTTATGTAGTTAAAACAGCAATGCCTACAAGTTAGCTGCAGGCTTACTTAAGTGATGGGCATCATCATACTCAACAATGACTAAAGTGAATGGCCAGTTTGGTTGAGGGTGTGATGTGAGTTAAAAGTAGCTGTAAATCTTTTTTATCTTACATGCTGGAGGGAATTTTCTGTACCATCAGGAAGGTTTTATTGATACTTATTGCATCAGTGCATTGTTTAGAATGTGTCTTTGTCTAACCAGATGAGCCAGGCTGCAGTAGTCAACTTGATGTGTGCCGTATATTGTAATCTCACACAGTCCTCTGTCCAGTTGGTTGTGTTGTGCAAGCATCAAGTCCAGTGGCAACTGGTCATTAGGGGCAGGTGGGGCACACCTCTTGTCAACAGAAAGAAATGCAACCAATTAATTTTATTCAAGATTATTATCATCTAGAATTTATTATTTTCTATGCATATAACATCTTTCTAAAAGGATTTTTATTTCACATTCTGCCTGCTGCTTCAGACTGCGTTCTCCCGTGTTCGCAATAGACAACGCCAGCCTGAATGTGTCAGAGTAGGGCTAGCCCCTCTCACACAATGCAATGTGCATTGCATGTGGAAAATTATTAATGCGCATCCTCAAAGTGTTAGTGTGTTTAATGTAGATCACACAATTTTGATGGCCAGTGGGGCTGCCAGCCTCGACAACGTCATTTCATATCTTAGATGTGATTGGCCGTCTGGCGGCACCAACAGTTTGCAAGAAGAACGAAGAGGGGAGATTGTGTTATTGTCGCTAGCTAACATGAAAAATGATCGAAGTGGCTTTTATACTTGTGCATAGGGGTTTGAACCCTTTGGAGGAGAAACTGGATTGAAATGCCTTGGTGCCCACCAGCCTCGGGATATTGTCATCACTCAAACTGCTGGTAAAAGTAATCACGGTTTAACATGGAGTGGTTAGCTTACAAAAAAAGTTTAGTTTTCCCAGAGGAAGAACCGCCACGTCACTTTTTTCTTTAGTGAGCCCTCAGTGGTGGTCTGTATGTTGATCATGTTGTGTTGGATTGATTGATATTAGCTACATTAGATGGTGACAAGTATGTACATGCTCAGCTGTTCTAATAGAATGGATCGGTATGCATCACTCCTTGACGTTAACTTTTTCTGCCTAAACTCTAACGTTATTACCATGGCCCCTAAAAGCACCGTCACCTGACTATGATTGTAGCCGGTCTCGCAGTCCCCTATTGACGGCTAAACAACTCATTTAATTTTATACAGGAAAGTTAAAAAAGTAACATTAAGTTACAATATTAACAGGCCTGACTCAGTTCAAAAACTGGTTTCCAGCAAGTTCCTGTTCTGCAGAAACATGGAACATTTAACATTGTTATGCCATATGAGGACGGAAACATTTGTACAGGACATTAGCATGTGTTAAACAGTCACAGACAACTATAAAACAAACGGAACGTACATGAACAAATTTGTGATTTTTGAAATTTGTGATGGATAGGGAATGTCATTCCCAATTTTGGTGTATGTATAATAAAGGATTCTGACCATAGTAGTTTTTGTATGGGGGGAGTGGAATAAATACCTGTGAGACTGACCTAGTAAGGCATACTGGTCTCATGAAGAAGTGCAGCAAGAGCTGGTGAAGTGCCATTTTGAATCTGAAAATAAAATGCAATAGTATGGCTTTTTATATAGTTATAGTAAGGCAGTGTTTGAGCGTGTGAGTGCAATTCAATGATGAGACCACTAGAAGAGGATTACTGTGGATCATGAGAGCTCGATTGTATAGTTGTGCTATTTGTTCAGTAATTTCCTTAGTAGTGAGAGACAAGATTGGAAGACAGTAGGACATTGTTGGAAACACTATTGCATATAGGTACAGTGGTGTGAAAAAGTGTTTGCCCCCTTCCTCAGAGGGAAGGGGACGTGTTCTTGTGAAACACTGCAAGACTGACTGATTGCTGATTATAGTGTTTGCAAGGATGGAATACAGTCTGCTACGTATAGCAGCTGGTAATTGATAGATTCACAATCATTGCCGGTAATGATTATTATTTTTACCATAAAAAAATAAGGACATGAGCAGTGGTGTTTTTATATTAATACAATTGGTGGGGCACAATTTCAAAAGATGGACTACATACCAATAAAACAAGAATACTGCATCTCACTCTGTTAACATGTCAACAAACCGCATAGCTCCACAAAACAGATGTACAGTGATGTGAAGATAACAGTGTTGTAAAATTCGGCTACCAGCGCCAGTATAACAAGATTAGATCATATCTTTCCTTTCCTGTTTCTGAAACTTACAGTGGTGTGAAAAAGTGTTTGCCCCCTTCCTCATTTCCTGTTCCTTTGCATGTTTGTCACACTTAAGTGTTTCGGAACATCAAACCAATTTAAACAATAGTCAAGGACAACACAAGTAAACACAAAATGCAATTTGTAAATGAAGGTGTTTATTATTAAAGGTGAAAAAAAATCCAAACCATCATGGCCCTGTGTGAAAAAGTGATTGCCCCCCTTGTTAAAACATACTATAACTGTGGTTGTCCACACCTGAGTTCAATTTCTCTAGCCACACCCAGGCCTGATTATTGCCACACCTGTTCACAATC